>OY757934.1:38642757-38702757 GCA_963585895.1 Sepioteuthis lessoniana | reverse complement strand
TAGGGACAAAATTCTTGAGAGAAGGGCCTCAGTATATAAAAGTCTGGCCCGGGTAGTACGCCCGACCGAACATTTGGCGACTTATAATAAGACAAGGAACACATACCCTTATTGCATACGCGTTGTAAGATGGTCATCATTGAATATGAATATCGTAGAGGTACTTTTATTAACGTTAACGAACAGTACTTACCAATCTTTTGCCCCGAGACCTTTTGAACGTACTCCTTTGATGATTCGATGGATAGTTTGAATTTGTGACGGTGAGGATCTTTTTCTCCAAAAGCTATTCTGATTTTTCATTAGAATTTTTTCAATTTCAGGTCGCATACGATTTGAGAAGCAGAGTTCAATAAAACTTTATATCTATGTCAGTAACATTGGTTTTGTTTTGTTTTATGGCGCATTAACCATTGTAGGTTATTAACGCAAAATTCATTTTCATACATATAAACAGTTCTATTTCAAACATTTCAGTTTAACATAAGCACATAGTTTAAATGTCAAAAATAGTTCTATTTCAAACAGTTCCGTTTAGCCTAAGTACAGTTTTTTTTTTGTTTACACACAGTCAAATATAAAAATATGTCTATTTTAAACAATTCAGGTTAGAATAAATACACAGTTTAAATGTAAAAAAGAGTTCTATTTCAAACAATTCAGTTTAGTATAAGTACACAGTTTAGTTATGTTTGACCCATAGATATGACCCTATGACCTGGGAGCGATGGCAATGACGTGGTACTTTGCATTCCCCAAAGCCCCAGCATTACTGGAGCCTTACCATCATTGTCTAAAGTCATATATAAGACAATCGTTTGGGGAGACTTACCCCTCTGCGGAGATGCAGTGGGTGTATTCTGCAGCATCAGTCGACTGGGCCATGTGGCAGTAAGAGTTATTCGACGTTCTCTTCTGGCCGACCAGCGAAGACTTGCACGCACCAGTTCGGTGCGGACACAGGATGTAGTCTGGGGGACCTCCAGGAATGATAAATGAGAGAGAGAGAGAAAGAGAGAGAGAGAGAGAGAGAGAGAGAGAGAGAGAGAGAGAGAGAGAGATAATGAGACGTTGGATTCCGCGCTATTAAGATGACTTGATGATAATGATGACTTGCCCATATTACAAACGAGTAGTAAGATGGTTATTATTAAAGATAAAGGACGGACAGTTGCATTTATTGTTTTAGATCATCGTACATATTAAAGGGATGTTTTACTTTTTTCTAGTATTGACTACAGGTTACTACTTTTTACCCACGCGTGAAGTAAGGATGGCGGCTTCGAGTTCTTTTCAAGATCAAAGATATTCTCAAAAAAAAAAAAAGTTAAATAAATATTTGATTTTATTATTTTTCGGACTTAGAGGGGCAATATTAACACTAAAAAATGGGTTTCTTATTCTTTTGTAAAGTCCGGTTGCCATTAAGATAAAATTAATTCTCTCTTAGTAGCTCCATACCAGATTGCGGCTGAGAGAGTCTAAGAGTATGATAGGAGGGAGAAGCCATCTGTCTTTCATAAGGAATTTCAAGGGAATGGGCAAGCCCTCTGAGACGGATACCTTTTAACAGCGAGTGAGACTGTGACATAATTAGTAAGAAACAGATACCACCTAAAACCAGTTTAATCTCCGAGTATAAAACGAGGCTTAGCAAATAACAAAGCACGCACACACACACACACACACGCGCGCGCGCATATATATATATATATATATATATATATATATATATATGTATGTATGTGTGTGTTTGTCTTCTCTATTTGGTAAGTTGAGTTCTTATAGACAGTGTTGTTCTCTGATGTCATTCAATACACAAATACACAAGCACACATTCATACAGTCTCACTTTGACACACACACATACACACATGCACAACACTTTGTTGTTTTGACCTCTTTTGCACTCGCCTGAGAATTTAAAATTTATGTAGGTCTTCCTTTTTTTTTATTCACATATAGACTGTAATCTACGTTTGCTGTTTTGCAACCTCAAGTCTAATATGTAAAGTCATCTGACGTGACAGAGAATATAATATTCTCCGACGAAATAAATTTATAATGACAATTTAACCAGGTTTGAGTTTCCTTCTAATTGCACTACATATATATGTATATATATATATGTGTGTGTGTGTGTGTGTATGTGTGTGTGTGTATTAGTGTATGTTTTTGTGTCTGTGTGTTAGTTGAATGATCAGCATTTCAGAGAACAGCACTGGTTATAAGAACTCAACTTACCGAGCAGAGAAGACACAGACACACACACACACGTATGTGTATGTGTGTGTTTCTCTTCTCTCTCTCACACACACACTCACACACATTCATATGTGTATGTATTTGTGTGAATGAGAGTGTATATGTGCGTGTGTGTGTGTGTGTGTGTGTGTGTGTTTGTATGTTAGATTGTTAAAGGATCAGCATTTGAATGACATCAGGGAGCTGTACTATCTACAAGAACTCAACTAAGCGTGTTGAAAACACACACACACATACACACACATACAAATACATACACACACGCGTGTTTGTGTGTGTGTGTGTGTGTGTATTTGAATGTGTGTGTATGTGTGTGTGAGAGTGCATTTCTCTTCTTCACACACACAGACTCATATGTGTGTGTGACTGTTTGCGTGTTTGTATATTAGATAGTCAAAAGGTCAACATTTGAATGACAGCAGAGAGCAGCACTTTCTATAAGAACTCCACTTACTGAGCAGAGAAGTGTCCGCTTTATCGAGTTTGGTTAACAGTCAGAATGTCGTGAGTGACATATGCTGTGAGACGGTTCAGTTAATTGAAAGCTTTTGTCACAATGATATATATATATATGTGTGTGTGTGTGTGTGTGTGTGAATATAGGTGTGTGTGTATGTGTGTGTGTGTTGTATCCAGTGGTGAGGTCACTGGTCTGGAGATCCGGGGAGTTAAAAGTTACCTCTTCGTTGCCATTACTCCCAGATCCTCCCTGATACGAAATGTTTGTGCTTGTTATGGTCTTATCCTAGGATCTGTTAGAAAATTATTTGTATCAGACAGTGAATCAAACCATATAACGGCGCAAATAAATATTTATAACTAAATAAGAAGAGTAACTTGAAAGAATTTTACAAATATTTTCTTGCATAAATCAGACGATTCATTGGCAGCAACGTCTCATCTACTGAAAGTGATGTTAACATACACCTAGTGAAGGAGGGCACCTCGGGTGGTTTATTGGTTAGCAAGGTAGACTAGCAAGCATTCACGAGTTCGATTCTCATTGGGTGCCCCATTCATGTGACCTTGTGCTACATCTAAGCAAGAAGCTTAGTAAATTACTACACCGAGTGAAGTTATAGTATGCCTTTGATAGGTTTCCGATCATATAGAATTCTGATCTATCCAATAAAATAAAATGGGATTTTTTCCAAGCTGTACCTGTGTCCATACTACAATATGAATACACCACATGGACGCTAACCAAACGCACAGAGAAAAAAGAACTACGCAACAATGCTACGCACTGTCTTAAACAAATCCTGGCAGCAACACCACACAAAACAGCAGCTATACGGCCACTTGCATCCCATCTTACAAAGTATTCACGTAAGGCAAAGAAGACATGCGGTTTATTGCTGGTGTAGCATGGAAGAACTTATAAACGAGGTTCTTATGGACTCCTGTATATTGATCGCGCTAATATTGGCCGACTAATAAGACTTACTAACATCAGCTCTGCGCGAACACTGGAAGCAGACTAGAAGACCTGTCAGGAGCGATGAACGACAGGGATGAAGAGAGAGAGAGAGAGAGAGAGAAAAGGAACTCTGTCAGTGTGACTTGATGATAATGACCAGAAACATCAAAATGGTATTTTATGCAGTTTGAAGGTGACTTACGTATTTAGAATCATTAGATCGCTATAAAAGGTGCAAAAGACTTTTACATTTTTTACAAGACGACTGGAACAGTAAGAGACAAAAGACTGAAGTAGTATATATTGTTAGGAATACCGGGGAAAGGGCTTGATATTTATGGAGACTTGCTATTCGATAAATTCAGATGTGAAGAAAAAGTATTTTCATTAATTTTATTATTAAATTTTTACTTAAAAAAAAAAGAATTTAACTTTTTAAAAACTTTTACTTTTAAAAACATTTTTTAAACTTTTACTTTTTTAAAACTTATTTTTTAAAAACTTTTATTTTCTTTTTACTTTCATTTTATTCGTCTATGCTTTTTTGTTTATTTTAATAATCACGACATTTCAACCGTGTACCCTCCTGCCTTCTTCCTGGATTTATTTCGCTGGTGGTTGCTTGTGTCTTATATCTGAGGGTGTGGGATTGTTTTGCTTTTTGAAAAAATCAGTTTCTTTGTTAATGGGCATATCAACCTATCTGGGTTATTTAATGCCAAAGTTATCCATGAAGAGGAACAACAATACTACTTAATTCATAGTAGGAGGAGTTCATACCTTTTCCAGGGGCATTAGGCCGAAAGTGAATGCAGTAGTGCAACTGGAGTTCAAACTCACTTCCTTCGATTTCTCAATCCAGTATTTCAGACATTACGCTACGGGGACATTATGCGTGTGTGTGTGTGTGTGTGTGTGTATGTGTGTGTGTGTATGTGTGCGTGCGCGAGCGCGTGTGTATGTTTGTGTGTGTGTCTGTGTGTATGTGTGTGTGTATGCGTGTGTATGTGTGTGTGTGTGTGTATGTGTGCGAGCGCGAGCGCGTGTGTATGTTTGTGTGTGTGTCTGTGTGTATGCGTGTGTATGCGTGTGTGTGTATGTGTGCGAGCGCGAGCGCGTGTGTATGTTTGTGTGTGTGTCTGTGTGTATGTGTGTGTGTATGCATGTGTATGTGTGTGTGTGTGTGTGTATGTGTGCGAGCGCGAGCGCGTGTGTATGTTTGTGTGTGTGTGTATGTGTGCGTGCGCACGCGCGTGTATGTTTGTGTGTGTGTTTGTGTCTGTTTTTTTTTTTAATTCATAAATAAAAAGAAATTTCTGACTGAAACTTATTCTTTTTTAGGATTTTAAATCTAATTCAATATTTCTATATTTTTTAAACATTACCGTTGATATTTTCCCAGAGAGATATTCCAAATGAAAACCTAGATTTGATTCTCAGCTATGGGTTAAATAGTACCATTACTGTTCTTCTAAAAGGACGGATTTGGCATTAAATAACCCAAGAAGGTTGATATGCCATTAAACAAACAAACAAACTAGATTTATTATTGTTAAGAATAACTTGATTTTTTTAAAAATGTATAAGCAGACGTGAATTAGGACAGGGCTTTGATCACACATGTGTCAAAATAATGAAACATAAGCAAAGGAACATATTTGCGTAGTAGGTCGGTAGGTTGGTTTTTTGTACTTATGGCATATCAACCTTTGTGGGTTATTTAATGCCAAATCCATTTTTATACAAATAATCGGTTCTATTTCAAACAATTCAGTTTAGCATACAAAAACAGTTTCATTTCAAACAATTCAGTTTAGCATAGAAAAACAGTTTCATTTCAAACATTTCAGTACGCAGTTTAAATGTAAGTACACAGTTTAATTGTCAAAAACATTTCTATTTCAAGTTATTCATTTTAGTCAAACAGGTTTAATTCAAACAATTCAGTTTTGCATAAGTACATAGTTTGAATATCAAAACAGTTCTATTTCAAGTAATTCAGTTTAGCATAAGTACGCAGTTTAGATCTATTTGACCCATAGAGAGGGTCCAATCAGGTGCTACCACTCCAGGTCAGAGTGTACCGGGGAGCGATGGCAATGAAGGAGTGCTCTGTATTCCCCAAAGCTCCAGCATCACTGGAACCCAACCATCAGATTGTGTAGTGTCATATACAGGACACTCATTGGGAGGGGTTTTAGCCCTGTTCAGAGGTACAGTGGGTGTATTCTAGAGCCCCAGCCGACTACGCAAGCCTAGCAGGTAAATTGGACCATATTTCATTTTTATCACACACACACACACACACACTCGCACACTCACAAACTTTCTCTTTTTTGTACCTTTGTTTCAATTAGGTTTCGCATTAATAAAGCTGTTCCGTAATAATAATCTTCTCTTGGATTTCTGCCAATAATATTTGATGAATTGTATGAATATTACGATTTATATATCACATAACTTAGTGTGAAGGAATGGAGGATCACTAGTCGGGGACGTCTGACTACAGAGCACCGTCGGCTGCATTTGCACGAGCTATGCAAATATGTCTCAACAGCGGATGTGTGAGACACATATAACCTGGTCAAATGGGTCTGTTAGCCGCTATTGTACAAGACGTAGGGCACCTTTGGTGGTGTAACGGTTAGCAAGCTTGACTAGCAAACCTACACGAGTGAGTTCGAGTCTCATTGGGCGCCCCATTCATTCGGCCTTGTGCCACGTCGAAGCAAAGAGCTTTGTAAATTACAATTGTACAAGACGTACCACAGATACTACAAACTGTACTCTCTGATATTTCTCCGCATTTATTTCTAACTTTTGAATACTCTAATTGAAACCTAATATATAAAATATGTATATTTCATACTAATTTGCATTGTTTTCTACTTGCGCTAATGCAGTTATTGCTATAAATATAGCCAGTGTGTAGGTAGGTGAGAGTGGAATTACTTTGTTAAGTTGTAATATAATGGCCGAAGGATTTCGTTATATATATCTTACCTTTCGGTTTAGTCAGGCTGAGAACCTTTCGCTTAGCGCATGGGTTAGTTAGGTGCAACATGAGCGCAGGTATTCACGTGCGCGCGCAGGGAGGATGTGTCATTCAGAGATGTCAAAATAAAAATCCCAGATTTGACCAGGAGATGTGAATGACGTCATGCACCGGAAGCGGGCGCGGATGATTTAGGGGATTTTGAAAAAAGTCAGTTAGTTGAGAACTAGACTCCGAACGGGAAGGGTCGACTTTCGGAACTCGCCGAGGCCAGACGAATTTGTGCGCTACGGGCGCCACACGTGTTGGGGATGGGTGGCAGACGGAAAAGCCAGCATAGAAAGATTGTGCATCTCTCTTCCTTATGTCGAAACCTTTAACTCAAAGGTAATAAAAGTTTTCGTACCTGAATTAAGAAGTCGTGAGTGTTTTTCGTGTTTCGGGATTCCTATGTTCTACGTATATATGTTATGAACATTCTATGTACGTTTCACATATTCATGTATGGGTATGGTACAAAGTGAATTTATACGTGATCTTCATTCAAATTTCTTTCGTAACTGGATTATTTCTCTCATCTATATTCTTTTTTATTCCGTGCCCGTGGTGTAATGGTTATCGTTGATGGAAATGGACACGGCAACACGAGTTCATATCCTGGACGAGACTGATTGCATTTCACATAGCCCTAATACCCTTGGGAAAGGTATGAATCCAATTATTCTCCCTCCAGCTATGGGTAAATAGTAGGGCAGACTAGGTTCTTCAGCCTTGGCGAGGCAACTAGTCTAGGAGAAGGAAAACTCTGAATCAAACCTGTTAAACTCCGCTTAAAATTGACCTTGTGTCATATCCTGCCCGAGCGGAGAGGTCGGTAAATATATATATTCTTTTTATTTTGGATATTTCAGCTGTCTACTATGCAGTCTTATTCTGATTGTGTTGGATTAATTAAGCACGTAGCAGCAAATGTCTAATGTTCTGGAATAAAGGCTAAGCTCCTGGTGAGACTCGAACTCGCATACCCTTTCTCTCCGGAAAGCCTGGTTTATCCATACTAGTTGTATTACCAACTACACTATAAGATCAGTTAGTATCGCAGAAGTTTAAATCACATCTGAGGGTGTCCTCGTGGTGTAATGGTTAAAGCGATGGACTGCAAAATCGTAGTAAGCGAGTTCGTTCTCCAGTCGCGCTATTACATTCACTTTCGGGCAAATACCCTTGGGAAAGGTATAGCACCTCCTTATCCCCCCAGCTATGGGTTAAATAGTACCACTACTATTCTTCTAGGAGAATGGCTTTGGCATTAAATAACCTACAAAGGTTGATATGCCATTTAACAAAGAAACTAAATCACATCTATAACTCATCCACTATATCGTGTCTTATCCTATCGACGTCATGTTTATTGTTAATTATTTTTACGTGTAAGAAGTATTAATAGCATATTGACTAGAATTTATTTATTAATTTTTTTGAATGGAAATATGTCAATCATTGTTATTATTGGTATTTTATTCAATCTAAAAAATGTCAGTTGCTTTTCATTGCAACTCATTTCGATCGTTATTTCTACATAATTACATATGACTTCATTTGAGAGACTAAGAAACCGCGGGATATGAAAGTAACTGCGGTAGCAATAATCGATAGTACACCTGTGGCTATTCTGGATTAAATTTTGAAAAGTTGGAACAATTAGCCACTTTAATTAATGTGCGTATCATGCAATCCAGATAGAGTATGGCGAAAGATGGCGAGGTTATTGGGAATAGCCTAAAGTACAGGCGATGACCGTTGACAGTTCTACACTAACTCACTGTACATGCTGAGATTAGAATCTAATCCCGGCCAGAAAGACCAGATCTGGTTTTAATTAACAGGAAGAAAAGAATTCGACAACAAATTGACTTAATCACATAATAAGAGAATGAAGTAAACTGGCACAAAAGAAATACAGAAACAGGCATAACTGGGTTAGAAAGACGATCCACTGGGAACTATGCAAGCGACTGATATGTAGTATAGCACCAGCCAATGCAAAATATTCTCTGAAATTTTGCGATGCAACGTATCACTCAATTCAGGCCAGAAGACCATACTTGGTATTTAGAAGAAAAGAAGTCATCAACAAATGGACTTTGCCGTTCCAGCAGACCACAGAATGAAAATAAAAGAAAGCGAAAAACAAGACGAATACGTAGATCTTACCAAAGACCTGAGGAAGTTATGAAACATGAAAGTGATAGTGATATCAGTCATAGTTGGAGCTCCTGGAAAAGTCTCCAAGAACCTGGAAAAGAGACTTGGTAAACTGGAGATCAGAAGAAGAGTCGGGACCAGCTAGACCACAGCACCGTTAAAATCAGCTAGAATACTTAGAAGAGTTCCTGAGAAGACTTGTCACGTAGACTCCAATAAAAAAGCACCAGTTTAAACTGGTTTTGAAAAAATCCTAAGGAGTATAATCATCAAATTTGGTAACTCGTAGACTTCGCTTTTACCATAGACAGTTGTATGAACCGGGCCATTGGCCTAATGAGTAGAGTGTATGCGAGTGGTCCGGGTGACCGAGGTTCAATCCCAGGTCGAGTCATACCAAAGACTTAAAACATGATACTTGATGTTGCCTTGCTTAATACTCAGCATTATAAGGTAAGGATCAAGGGTAAAATGGAGCAATCCAGGGAAAGGAGTAGCGCCCTCCCCTACACCTCGGTGTAGTAGCTGTTGAAAACGGAGCCTTTGTCTCACTCTCGACTACGGTTGCCAACTTTACTTTTTTACTTACTTATTGTATGAAATTAAAAGCAAGTTAAAAGTTAGCTAACTACCAGGAGCTCACCAGAGAACTGACAAAAAACTGTGAAATATGACAAAGATGACAGTTATACCAATAACAGTCGGAGCGCTTGAAACAAACTCAGAGAATCTTGAAAAAGATTGGATAAACTAGAGAACCAGGGAAGATTTGACCCAACCCAGATCTGAGCACAGTTGAAATCGGCTAGAATACTGAGAAAAGTCCTGGAGAGATAAGGAGACTTATTGTCACTCGACTTCAGGAAGGCTACTACGGGCATAAAAACTCACACTGAGCAAATAATGATTATAAAGTTGAATAATAAAGTAGAACTTTGTTATCCGCGTAAGAGTGGTTAATGTCCTTAGAGATGATGAAATCCGTGGATAAAACGTTGCATTTCACATTGGCGTAAGATTAGCATTATGATTGCTCAGTTGTATATTGGATTAAGGATTATCTTTTGTAAGAAAATTTTAAAACTGTTGCTCTAACAAAAATCTTACAACAATGAATTCTTGTTCACAAAAATCATATGTTTATAATATAAATGAATATCTATTGATTTGCAAGCTGAAACAGACTGTATATCCAAATAATATACCTGATACTTATTTATATACATGCATTGCAACCAAATAAACCAAATTAATTACTAAATCATCATCATCATCATCATGTCACGCCATCAGCACGGATATCCCTGACCCTCTCACACCACCCCTCTCTATCGTCCATTGCTTCCGGCATGTCTTCAGGGTTACATCCCGTGTCGGCACAGAGCTGCTGTATGTAGGTTCTAGCTGGTCATCCTGCCTTTTCTCGTCCATGTGAAGGGGTCCACAGAAGTACGTCATAAATGAAATTACAGAAAAGAACATTTTAGGAATTCATGACTTCATAATATTTCTTGGATGTAAGTTTAGCCAACACTGGTGTGTCCATATGTAGGAGTCCATTGGAGAATGTCACTTAGCAGTTCGTCCTTACATTCTCCTGCAGCGTGTCATGTTCGTCTTACTTGAATGGTTTGGTTTCCAAGCTGTATCGATGTCAGTACTATTTTACGGCTGCATCATTTGAACTTTAGTGAAACACAAGGAGAAAAGCTTGATAGGAAGTATACAAGAATGCTGCGAGCTGTTTTGAACAAATTCCGGAAGCAGCACCTCGTAAAACAATTGTTGTACGGACACTTACCTCCTATCACACAAACCATCCACTGGTTTCTTTATTTAATGACATATTAACCTTCCTTGTAGAAGAACAGTTGTGATACTATTTAACCCATAACTGGAGGAATAAGGGGTTTCATTCCTTTCCCAACGGTATTAGTTCGAAAATGAATGTGATATTCAGACTGGAGGTCGAACTCGATTACTTCATTGCCGTAGTCCAGTAATTTAACCACTCCCCCTTACAAATAGTAACGATCTATTTAAGAACGAAATGAATTCGCACTGTATTTCATTAACTTTTAATTCTTTCTCATTTTTCTCATAAATTGTAATGTACAGAATATTTCTATTAACTTAATAAACATTAATTTTTGTTAATTTTCTTAATTTGATTGGCCTTTTTCTAAGTTAGCCATTCCCCCTACATCAAGTTAAAATGGTGCTCACTTTCAAATAATTGATATCTTTAGACTAAATCCCTTCCGTCTTACCCGAGATAAATATTTGTTGATATGCATGTAACGTCTCTGTATTTAAAGAAATAACCGATTTATTATCAGATAACCTGATTTTTTATGCATTTAATAGTTCCTCATCGACGACAGGGGGGAGTTAGATTTTAGAAGTTCTAAACGAGGAGTTCTACACCGTTCCTTTACAAGGATGGCATTGGCATTAAATAACCAATGAAGTTGATATGCCATTAAACGAAGAAACCAAACCTGTCAGCGATGTTTAGAATACGCTGACTGTATCTCTTGCAGAGAACTAAAACCCCGCCCCAAAATAGATTCACTCTGTCAGTGAGGCTTAGAATACGCTGACTGTATCCCCCTGCAGAACGGTAAGACTGTAGTGATTAGAAAAGGAAAAAATTAGATAAATAAAATGAAGAAAATTCAGGAAGTGTAGAAGTTTCCAAAAGCCCCTTGACAGGAAGGTGAACCTGTGCATGCCTGAAAACGGACTTAAGGATACGAAAAAGAAACGTCCTTTTTCAGCAGTGACCGTTGAATTGGACAGACCTACTTTCTCCTGTTGCTGGTGGGAAAACCATGTGTCCGCTTGACGGCACACCAGCTCACTCTCCCATAAGTAGTTAGCCATCTCTGCTAACAGCAGCCTAATGGACTTATCCCTCACTACAAAAAGCACCGAATTCGGACGTATCTACCCGAAAACAACTAGCACATTTTTAACACCTTGTCTGGGAGACGAAACTATTTCATTTGGATTCAGGAAGAATTTCCTCATCGACATAATGGTTATTGAACCCAGAAATAAGGTTGAAAATTAAAAGGTATCGTCTCCTTTCTTCTCTTCTTTCAGAAATTCTTTTGCTGTCTTCTAAAGACAAGAAGACACTAGCGAATTAAGATGGGGCAAGAAGAAACCAACGGAGTCAGATATCTAAAACCAAAACTCAAACTAGACGAATAACTCCACCACAAAATGAACCTTAGCCCCATAACAAAATAACCCTTAGCCCCTAAAAAAGGATTTTCTGGATATGACACAAAATTGGATCTGATGGTGAGGTTCCAGTTCTGGAGATCACGGTTTTGGTTTCTTTCTTTTAATGGCATATCAATCTTCGTGGGATATTTAAATCAGAAGCCATCCTTGTGGAAGAATATCAGTGATATTAAAAAGCTGGAGGTGACAAGGGGTTTCGAAAGGGTATTAGTCCGAAAATGAACGTAATAGAGCAGCTGGAGATCTAACTTGCTTACTTCGGGGCTGCAGTCTAACACTATAGTCATTACGCCACGGGGTCTGGGGTACGTATTTCACTGTCATTACTTCCAGGTTTACTCTGACATGGCTTGTTAGTACCTGTTAGGGTCCAATCTATGGGCCAAATAGATCTGTTCGAAAATAATTCGTATTAAATAGGAATGTCTGATATCATAAAACCATCAGCAAAGAATTCTCAAGAAACTATATAAAAATGTTACGGGAGTCACTGTTGCGTTGTGGCTTACGTCCTGGATCGCGACATAAGTGAGTTTGATTTCCAATTCGCGCCATTATGTTCACTTTCACTTGAGAAAGGTATGAGCCCCTTATCCTCCCCGTTATTGGTTAAATAGGACCATTACTGTTTTACTGTAAGGATGTCTTCGACACAAGATAACCCACAAAAGTTGGTATGCTATTAAACAACTAAACAAAACAAAAAATGAAAATATAAACGTAGGCATAAAAGACGAGTTGAGATTCCATTGAAACCAACCAACCAACCAGCCAACCAATCAGTTTTTTTGGAAGAAATCAATGTAGTTTGACTTAATAATGAATATAATGCAAGTTTGGTGATATGATAAAATAATAAACATAATCCACACACAAAAAAAAACACGCTTTAACAAGATTTTTTCTTTTTCTTGTTCTCATTTGCTTATACCTAAACTAAAAAAAAAAAAGTATTTTTCTTATAAGACATTATCTCAACGAAGCTCAAAGGGAAAGTTTAAATGCTAATTGTCATTTATGCAATTACTTAGCGTCGAGTCTATATCCTGACTAAATCCCAGTACCTCTCTCTAGTAACATGTGATATCTCTCATCCAATCAGAAAGCAGTTCCCAATAAAACTATTTTTTTCTTGGTTCTCAGATTCCCACAACATAAAGGAATTACCCATGACTTCTAGCATGAGCTTTTCCGTGGACCTGGGAATCTAAGATTTGTTCCTGCTTACATTTTGCATCCATACAAATTATTATAAAAATAAGATAATAATAAAAAAGAGGGTAATTATTAATAAATAAATAAACAGGATAATTAAAATGATGCTATATTTTAAAGGGTAGATTTCGAACCCTTATACCCAAGGATCGATCTTGTTTATGCTTTATGTTCTACAATTGCTCATATATATATATATATATATATATATATAAGGAAAAATTATAAAAAAAAACAAATAATCAAAAATGTTATGAATTTATTATGAAAGTCGACGTTAAACATTTCGGTTTTTATAACTTTCTTCAAGACTTTATTTCATCAAACATCCATCGCGATTTCAACAACATTTTTCATGAATTTAAAATCCTGAAGAAAGTTATTAGAACCAAAACGGTTACCGTCGACTTTCATAATAAATTCATCAAATTTTAGATTATTTGTTTTTTCAACTGTTCCTCATACTGTCGGGTTCATTTCCTTATATATATATATATATATAGATATAACAAAATGTCGATAACAGAATAAGTCTCATACCGAGATTGTAAATCGATTCAAAGGATCTCCCACTCATACAAAAAAAAATTCCTTTGATTTTCGATGCGGGCTACCAGTTTAAAAAATGGTCCTTTGGACTTGAAGAATATTGTCTCGTCTTTCCAATGATGTTATCATCGCGTCATACAATTCAAATTAAAATTATTGAGTTGACGACTCATTATATGGCCCAGTACGCTGGGGCTGTAGAATACACCGACAGCTTCTCGGAAGAGGGGTATGACCCCCCCCCCGCAACGAGTATCCTAGATATGACACTAAACAATCTGGTGGTGAGGTTCCAGTAATGCTTGAGCTTTGGGGAATACGGAGTACCCCTTTACTGCTATCGCTCCCAGGTCCACTCAGACTAAGAGTCATAGCACCTGATAGGGTCCTATCAATGGGTTAAATAGAACTAAACTGCGTACTAATGCTAAACTGAATTGTTTGAAATAGAACTGTTTGACTAAACTGAATAGCTTGAAATAGAATCGTTTTTGACATTACACTGTACTTATACTAAACTGAATTGTTTTAAATAGAACAAATTATTTACATAAAAATGGATTTGGCGTTAAATAACCTACAAAGGTTGATATGCCATAAAACCCAAACAAGCAAAGAAACGACTCATTATAGAGATCTTGTTGACTAACTTCGCACGTGAATTTCACTGAAATACTCGACTCTTTCTCGTTCAGCTTCATTACCGTCTTAGCCACAGAAATTATAGTATCACCCCTTGTTGGCAGCTGATGAGGACAAGTTATAGCACATGTAATCGCACGTTGTATGTAGCAAAAAAGTTATCTGTTAGCTCAAATATTATATCATATAGAGCTTCGTTACTACAAAGCTGTTAAAACAACAAAGGTTTTTACGAAGTGGCTGCATCTTTATAGGCCTTTCCCACAATGTAATGGAAAACCAGCAAAGTCTTGTGGTATTCTGCTAGCACGCACTGGGTTAGTGGTAAAGAAGCCCTGGCACCGAACAAAGGTTTTTACCAACTGGCTGCATCTTTATAGGACTTTCCCACAATGTGATGGAAAACCAGCAAAGTCTTGTGGTATTCTGCTAGCACGCACTGGGTTAGTGGCAAAAAAGCCCTGGCACAGACAAAGGTTTTTACGAAGTGGCTGCATCTTTATAGGCCTTTCCCACAATGTGATGGAAAACCAGCAAAGTCTTGTGGTATTCTGCTAGCACGCACTGGGTTAGTGGCAAAGAAGCCCTGGCACCAAACAAAGGTTTTTACGAAGTGGCTGCATCTTTATAGGCCTTTCCCACAATGTGATGAAAAACCAGCAAAGTCTTGCAGTATTCTGGTAGCACTCACTGGGTTAGTGGCAAAGAAGCCCTGGCACCGAAAAAAGGTTTTTACGAAGTGGCTGCATCTTTATAGGCCTTTCCCACAATGTAATGGAAAACCAGCAAAGTCTTGTGGTATTCTGCTAGCACGCACTGGGTTAGTGGCAAAGAAGCCCTGGCACCGAAAAAAGCTTTTTACGAAGTGGCTGCATCTTTATAGGCCTTTCCCACAATGTGATGGAAAACCAGCAAAGTCTTGTGGTATTCTGCTAGTACGCACTGGGTTAGTGCTAAAGAAGCCCTGGCACCGAACAAAGCTTTTTACGAAGTGGCTTCCTCATTATAGACCTTTCCCCCAATGTGATGGAAAACCAGCAAAGTCTTGTGGTATTCTGCTAGCACGCACTGGGTTAGTGGTAAAGAAGCCCTGGCACCGAACAAAGCTTTTTACGAAGTGGCTGCATCTTTATAGGCCATTCCCACAATGTGATGGAAAACCAGCAAAGTCTTGTGGTATTTTACTAGCACGCACTGGGTTAGTGGTAAAGAAGCCCTGGCACCGAACAAAGGTTTTTACCAACTGGCTGCATCTTTATAGGCCTTTCCCACAATGTGATGGAAAACCAGCAAAGTCTTGTGGTATTCTGCTAACACGCACTGGGTTAGTGGTAATGAAGCCCTGGCACCGAACAAAGCTTTTTACGAAGTGGCTTCCTCATTATAGACCTTTCCCCCAATGTGATGGAAAACCAGCAAAGTCTTGTGGTATTCTGCTAGCACGCACTGGGTTAGTGGTAAAGAAGCCCTGGCACCGAACAAAGGTTTTTACCAACTGGCTGCATCTTTATAGGCCTTTCCCACAATGTGATGGAAAACCAGCAAAGTCTTGTGGTATTCTGCTAACACGCACTGGGTTAGTGGTAATGAAGCCCTGGCACCGAACACATGCATGACCGAAAGGCTATCATCTGATGAAGACTTTTTTGGTTGCGCAGATGTGTTTTATTTACAGCAGTTCGTGTAAATGATAACATTGATAAAGTCATCATTATCATTATCAAAGCGTGCAAGTAGCACGGATTCCCAAGGTTTTCTCTCACCATCGCTCCCTATCGGACACCACTCTTAGTAAGTACTCTAGACGACACTAAGTGACTATACAGAGCCAATCAATGTAGTCTTTTGTTGATCGGCCAACACAGATGTGTAATAGTTTTAAGGAGAATGTCGCTAATGTGTTCGCCCTTGTTTCTACGGCAGTGCCCTGCATACATTGCTCGTCTTGGATGGTTTGTTAGATAGAAGGTAACCAGCCTTATAATTGTTGTTTTGTAAAGTTCCGCTTCCAGGATTTAACTCAGCTTGACCGGAGACGCCAGGAACATTAGGTTTGGTTATATACCACAATCTTACAAGATCTTTACAGGGAAATTAGAAACAGTCGACAGATACCAGTTTGAGCTGTTTCAAGCTTATTGTCACTTTTGGTTTATTTTTCTTCGAACTAAACAAAAGATAACAGTCTATCTTTGGTTAGAGAATTGTTTTCTTCTAATCTCAAAAAAAACAACAACCCTCAGAAAAACCCCAAACAAACTAAAAAAACAGAAACCAGACGTTAAATAATTTAGAAAAGTATTTATTCCTTTCTTAAAAATCTTGCCATTTTTTTCTGTAAATTTCGGGGGTCTTGCTTTTTCGAAGAACAGAGTAGGGTTGTTTGTAAAACAGACTCGTAAGGATTTAAGCACTGAAGATTACAGATATCAGAGTGATTCAAAAGATTCTTTTCTACTGTAAAAGGTTATAACAAAATATTACATTTGTAGAAAAAGAGTGGGCGGAAGAAACATTTATGAATCTGTCTTGTTAAGCAAGAATGGAATAAGAGAAAATGATTTGTGTTTGTCGAAAAAATCCAAACAATTCATTTACATGCACAAAAGTAAAAATATATTTAACTACAAATATACCCATCAACTCAAACACGAGCACATTTTTACTATCTTTCTCTCTCTCTCTCTCTCTCTCTCTCTCTCTCACACACACACTCACATACAGACCTATTTATTACTAAAATCTTTATCCTACTTGTCTGTGTGTCTAAGATTAAATAGGTGCACCTGTTTATTTGGTTTGGCGTCTTTCTTTTATGGTATATCAACTTTCATGGACTATCTATTGCCCAAGCCATCTTTGGAGAAGAACAGCAGCGATACTATTTCACCATAGCTGAAAAGGATAGGGGAGTTCATGCCTTCCGAAAAGATATCAGACTAAAATCGAACCCAACAATGCATAACTGATGTTCGAACTCGCCTATGTTAGAGGTTGCATTTAAGCACTTTAGCTGTAACGCCACGGAAACTACCAGCGAAGTTTAGTGTTAATAAGTGAATCTCGAGTTTATATATATATATATATATATATATATATATATATATATATATATATATATATATACGTATGTATGTGTTTGTATAAGGTATATATATATATTGGATGGAAATAAATTCATAATCCTAATGTGACCGGTTTTGTTTTTTCTAAAAGAAATTATTGCTCTGTAATATCAGTTACATTGAGCTCTTTACCAGGGAAATTAAAATGTTCACTGTTGAATGTTTTTTTGTCCTGATGGAATTCCTCCCAACTCTGGTTTTACTGGACCGAATAATACTATATATATATATATATACAGAGAGAGAGATTTTATTAATGTAGCCTCTTCACTATGAGCAGAATGCGACACAAGGTGAATATTTTAAAAAGTAGAACGCATCAGGTTTTTCCTACCCCTAGATCGGTTGCCATACCGAGGTTAAAGAGTACAGTCTGCCCTAATATTTACCCATAGCAGGAAGGAAAATAGTTGGATGCATATCTTTCCCCAGGGTATTAGTGCTATGTGAAGTGCTTCCAGCCTCGGATAGGGCTTGACTTCAAGTCGTACATTCCATTTCCAACGAGATAAATGTTACATCACGATCGTGTGTGCCTACCTCAGTGTGTATGTTTGCGCGTGTGTCTGCGTGTCTGTGTGTCTGTGTGTGAGTTTATGCGTGTGGTTAAACCTTAAAATCCTGACTTAAAACCGTCGTTGCTAATGCCGCAACCGATAACCCTCTACCAAAATGATGGAGGAAGTGGCAGTTGCGTTCAGCGCCCGCAAAATACAAATACGATCATTGTTAATACACAAATATTAATGCATGAATATTTTCAGTATGATGTACTAACCACACACACACACACACACACACACACACACACACACACAGAGCCTAGCTTAAAATAAATCCTTGTATGGAATCAAATGCCTTCTTACACACGTTAAACTCAATCCATACCATTAAATAAAGCATATATTTATATTTGAGTACATTCATGTGAACGTGTGTATACAGTGTATGTGTGTGGATGTATGTGTGTATGTGTATGAGAGAGAGAAGGAGAGGAAAAATAACAATCCTGATAGTGTATATGTGCATGAGTGTGCGTATACATGGGTGTACGTGCATGTACGCAAATCAACAGAAACAGATACACACACACACGCAGACCGAATACATATTTATATGTGTATATGTATGTGTGTGTGTGTGCGCGAGCACTTTTATATCTACAAAAATATCTGCAGAGACCGGAGGTCTTAACGGACAATTAGTTCCAATATGACATTCAGAGACACATATCCTGGAATTAAAAAGTATCACATCCCAATCAAAACAACCTTTACAACAAAAACAGCTCCCGAAGACTACCCTAACCATAATAGATCTTCTGCAGAAGATTTAAAATTTGAAACACGTGTAAAGCACGTAGAAGATACGTTAAAAACCTAAATACCAATTTCAGAATCAAAATATATACTTTTCTCTCGTTGGACCAACAATAATCTATCTATCTATCTATCTATCAATTTATCGTTAATATATATGAGCATTTGATAATATATATATATATATATATATATATATATATATCACCGGGTCAGTATTTAAGCAACAGAATTTTACTCACTCTCTCTATAAATGAACAAATACTGCAATATTCAAAACCCTGTTACAATGTTGTTAAGAAATATATCAGTAGAAAAATAAAAACCAAGCTGTTAAAAGTAACAATTTATTCGTGCGACATGTTTCGCTGACACAGCTTTAACAGATTCGATGAAATTTTCTTTTTAAAAAAGACATCGGGGTTGTTGACGTAAACGTCAAGAAAACAGACGCTGAACGTTAGTTATTTTTGAAATTTGAGTTTTGAAAAATATCTGAAAGTCTATTTATTGTTATAAGATATATAATATAAATAGAAACTGTTGTAATATCACGGACTATTTCTCTATGCGCAAGATTACAACCCCTTGGCGTAGGAATACTGTGACGGCAAATTCTTTAAAATCCCAAAACGGGATTTTTTTTTCGAATGTGTGAAGACGGAGCAGGTTGGCACTTGATCCCTTGTAGAATAAGTCCTCGTTCAGAGTTTTTTTCTCGGGCACATAAGAACTGGCATATTATGTGGGGGATTAATTTATGGCCAGACTGACCGCCGCTGGCAAGGGGTTCCTAATTTCACACTATACACACACCCACCAGGTCGCTAGACTTCCTCCCCTAGAACAATGGAAGACATGGACCTCTAGGTTTTGACGTAATAATATTATATTGTAGTAGTCGGCAATTCCGGTTTCCCGTGTGATATTTTAAAGGAATTAATAGGACAATTTTAAGCGAGCATATCATAAGGCGAATAGAAGCTGGAAAAGAAATATGACATAACAAACTCGTAGAAGACACTGCAAATAACAACTTCGACCACGTGGGAACATTAAAATATATCAATCTTTTACTGCATATAGACATACACCTTCAACGTGTCAAATATATTATCAATGAATAGTCCATGAACAGAAATGTATTTCTTTTCTTTTCTTTCGTTTTTCTTCAAATTGAGAGAGAGAGAGGGTATATACAATTGGGTATAATGAGAAACGGTCTCAAAGTTTACTTATCTTTTTTTTTCTTTTTTTTTCGACGGAGTTCCTGTGGAGAATATTTCCTCTTTTACGGGCTAATAGACTTTATGCTATTTTTAATACTGGCTTGAAGAATTGGCTCCTTCGTGTCTGAGATTCTTTTCGTCTTCTTTTACCCGGAGTACTTGGCTTTTGGTTCCGTCCACCACGAACCCTGTCCAACAACTAACTTTTTTCTTTTCTATTTCCGCAGACGGGAAGAAGGTGCCACTTCTGTTTTTAGGGTCCCAGCCAATCATTTGGCTTCTACCTTCTTCCTTCCCGTGTCAGGCGACCCGAGGGAGGTCACCGAGTACAAACATCTGTTCTTAACGGTCATTCTTTGACGGCTTGCTACTGTTAATTCGAACACGAGGATAGTAGTAATTTTATTTCTATCGTCTCAGTGGGATACCACGTGACAATACACACACACTCTCTCCCATACAGAATAAAGATGCCTCAACTAAAGCACGCACGTCTTATGTTGTCCTTAAGCCTACTGAACATACTAACACCCACAACAACAATATATTACATGGTGGCAGCCGGGATGATAAAAAAAGACATTTAAAGGCTTAAAAAACGAAAACAACATTTAAAGGTTTAAAAAAGGAAAAGCAACGTTTAAAGGCTCAACACCCCCCCGAATATCCGTGTATAAAGAAACAAATGGAAGAAACTTCTGGACAAAAAGCCCAACAAAACAACTTGAAAAAAAAGCAACAAAACGTTGTCTTTCAAGAAAAAAATTCAAGAAAAAAACCTATCAGGTAAATAATTCAAACTCTTTTTGATTATTGCCACATGGGTCATTTTTTTACGTGATACCACCATCTTGAATTTGCATAATTTTTTGTAAACACGTTTAACGTAGGACATTGATGATGGCTAATAATGATATCCCTTATATGGACTGGCAATCCTCAAATCTAACTGAAACATTTAAATTGTTTAAACTGCGGATAGAGATGTATTTTGTTGTCAATAAAACAAAAATAGAACAATAAGTAAACTACATACTATTGAGAGTTGGGAATGAAGGTTTAAAAATATACAACACATGGTTATTAACGGAGGAAGAAAAACGTTCTCCGGAAATTAATCATAATAAGTTCATTGAACAACTCGAACCTAAAGAAAATTTTAGAATAAACCGTTTGAAATTAATGACTTATAAACAGGAGGCTGAGGAATCGTTAGACGACTTTGTCAACAGATGCAGGCGAATGACTCTGAGATCTTCGTTAACAGATCATGAGCAACAGCAACGTATAATAGAGCTCATTATCGCCAGTACTCCCACTGCAGACTTCCAAAAGGAGTTACTAAGAAAAGACAAAACTCTAACCCTGGAAGAAACTGTTAGTATCGGCAAAACATACGAAGCTTCCAACATTCACATTAAACAACTGAGGGCTATGGTGAATAATTATAATGTGGATAATATTAATATACAAGCCATAAGAACACCAACACGTTCTACTATGTCAAATAAATGTCTCAAATGTGGTAAAAGCCATGCTTTTCACCGTGAAGCTTGTCTAGCATTCGAATCAAAATGCAACACATGTGGTAAAGCAAACCACTGGGCATCAGTATGTTTGTCAAACGGAACAAAACCAAAACAAAAGCCGAGGTCACAAAGCAGAGAACACAGAAACCTAAAATCTAACTATCAACCACAATATAGGAAAAAACAGTGCGTGAAAACTGATGAAGTATACAACAACAGAGAAGCTGAGGAACAAATGGAAAACCCAACGTTCAATTGCATTAATATGACCCAAAGAGATGAAGACTTCGTACTCATCAACATTAAATTGCCAAATTGAAATGGCATCCACAAGTTGCGTCTGAAGATCGACACAGGGGCACAAGGGAACACCCTACCAGTTTCTACATTCCGTAGAATGTTCCCAGAAAAACTGGACGTAGATGGTTTCCCAAGCATGAAAAAACAATTTATCAACAAAAAACTGATAGCTTATAACGGCACACCAATAAAATGCTTTGGTAACATCAAAATACTCTGTCAATACAACGAATCAGACTGGCATGTCAGCACCTTTTACATGGTGAACGTCCAAGCGCCAGCAGTACTAGGGCTACCATCGCTGGAACAGCTCAAACTAATTACCCTTCACTGCACAGTCAAGAAAGAAGATGCGTTCCAAACTCCTGCAGCAGCACGGATAAATGCAACCAAAGACCTAATGCAGATGTATCCTGATCAGTTCGGCAAAATTGGCTCCATGCTAGGTGCAGTCAGACTATCGGTCAACAAAAACATACATCCATATATTGACGCACCTAGAAAAAAGTTAAAGACTATATAAAACATGAGCTTGATAACATGGTCAAAAATAAGATAATAAGAAAGGTGACTGAACCTACGGACTGGGTTTCAAGTTTAGCATACTCGCATAAAAAAGATGTGAGTTTGAGAATTTGCCTTGACCCAAAGACACTTTAATACAGCACTCAGAAGACCACACCATGCAACACCGACCATTAAAGAACTGAAACACAGACAGGATATGCAGAAAATGTATCATTATAGAAAAGCTCATGATCTACCACCACTTGTCCCTGGGCAAGATGTACGTATATTGGATAACCAAACTGGGAAATGGAAACCAGCAACAATCACAAGTAAATGTGCAGAACCCAGATCATACATCCTTCAACTCTCAGATGGATCATTAAAAAGACGAAACAGAGTCAAAAGAAGAGCAGCAGAAACATCCAGTCATAAACAGGTTCATTTTAATGACCACACCACTTCATTGCAAAAAGGACTCACAAATACAAACAACGTCTCGCACCAGAGAAGTCTAAAACAGCCAACACACAACACAACAAGAAGTGGACGTGAAATGCACAGGCCAAAAACATATAAAACAAATAAACAAGGAATATAGCAACATCCTTCTTTTCCATTGGTAAGGGGGATGTAGTAATATCACGGACTATTTCTCTACGCGCAAGATTACAACCCCTTGGCGTAGGAATACACACACACTCTCCCATTCAGAATAAAGATGCCTTATTAAAGCACGCACGTCTTATGTTGTCCTTAAGCCTACTGAGCATACTAACACCCACAACAACAACATATTACAGAAACAATAAAACAAGCTCTGAAATAGAGGTATATGAAAGGCCCTGCAAAATTTGTATTAAAAGTACATTGTAGAAACTTCAAGGTTTGTTCTGTTTCTTTTATGGTATGTCAGCTTTCGAGTGTTATATTTATCAACCCCTCCGCTCGGGCAGGATATGACACAAGGTCAGTTTTTAAGCGGAGCCTAACAGGTTTGAATTCAGAGTTTATGTTCTCCTAGACTAGTTGCCTCACCAAGGCTGAAGAACCTAGTGTACCCTACTATTTACCCATAGCTGGAGGGAGAATAATTGGATTCATACCTTTCCCAAGGGTATTAGTGCTAAGTGAAATGCAATCAGTCTCGTCCAGGATTTGAACTCGTATCGTCGTGTCCAATTCCTACGACGATAACCATTACACCACGGGCACCAAAAGTGTTAATGGTATGCTTTTTGGTGGAACATAAGGGCCATAGCTACTTCACGTCCGAGATTTTGATGCGTGTCCATTTTCTACGACGATAACCATTACACCACGGGCACCGCCTTCGAGTGTTATCTCATGCCAAAGCCATCTCTATAGAAGAACAGTAGTGATACTACCTAACCCATACATTGGCGCGGGGGTGGTGCAGATAAGTGTTTCATAACTTTTGCACGGGTATCAATCCAAAAGTGAATGTAAAAGCGCGACTTGAGTTCGAACTCTCTTTCTTCGAGGCCAGAAACATCAAGACTTTCTTACAAAGCGGATATATGAACAGCATAGAACTATTTTAAAGATGGATGGCAACTTCATATGATTTTGACCGAGAAAAGACCTGCATAATCAAAATAGAATAAAACAAACCAAAAAGCCAATGCATTGCGGCTGTTTCCGTTTCAGAATAACAATCAAACGACAGTCTGGATTCATCAATGTATCCGTTTTTATCCAACTTAATATGAAGACAAAATTAAATATTAATAAACAAAAATGAAATAGATGAGTCGACTCAAAGACTAATATTCTTTCAATAATTGTCTTCAGTTATATTTTACAGAATTAATAATGAATGACAAATATATTTCTTTTGTGACATTTTGTATTATTGATAATCACTGATTTTCAAATATTTTTTTGAATAGCAGAAACTCCTAAACAACTAACGTACAGCATCTTTTTCTATAACAATTCATCATCAGCAACTTCGTTGTTATTCTAAAAAGAAAATTTCGAAGTACCTGTGTAAGCGAAACATATACGTGTGAATTGTTGTTTTCAATTGTTCTAGTTATATTTTAACCAAAAATACATGTACATATGTGGAAGCGTTCTCGGTGTAACGGTTATGATCATAAGAAGTAAATTCTGCTACCCGAGTTCAAATACTGAACGAGGCAGTTTGGATTTCACATAGCGCTAATACCCTCAGGAAAGGTATGATTACATTTATTCTCCCTTCTGCTATGAGTAAATAATAGGGAAGACTGGGCTTGATATAACAATCTATGTAAGAGAAGGAAAACCCCGAATTCAAACCTGTTATAGATCTGGAGAAGAACTGGTTCCATCCTTCTCCAGATACGCTATATTAGTAGCGCCCCCTCAACTAAAACCAGAATAGGAGAACAGCGAGTGAGTATATATATATATATATATATATATATATATATATATATATATTAAAGATATTATGGTTCTTGTTAGCTCACTTGGTGAGTTAATGGATGACCAAATGTTGCAGTATTATCAAATAGTGCTCAATATCAATGATAGAGCTTTTGCATATATATATATATATATATATATATATATATATATATATATATATATATATTAAAGATATTATGGTTCTTGCTAGCTCACTTGGTGAGTTAATGGATGACCAAATGTTGCAGTATTATCAAATAGTGCTCAATATCAATGATAGAGCTTTTGCATATATATATATATATATATATTAAAGATATTATGGTTCTTGTTAGCTCACTTGGTGAGTTAATGGATGACCAAATGTTGCAGTATTATCAAATAGTGCTCAATATCAATGATAGAGCTTTTGCATATATATATATATATATATATATATATTAAAGATATTATGGTTCTTGCTAGCTCACTTGGTGAGTTAATGGATGACCAAATGTTGCAGTATTATCAAATAGTGCTCAATATCAATGATAGAGCTTTTGCATATATATATATATATATATATATATATATATATATATATATATATATATATATATATTAAAGATATTATGGTTCTTGTTAGCTCACTTGGTGAGTTAATGGATGACCAAATGTTGCAGTATTATCAAATAGTGCTCAATATCAATGATAGAGCTTTTGCATATATATATATATATATATATATATATATTAAAGATATTATGGTTCTTGCTAGCTCACTTGGTGAGTTAATGGATGACCAAATGTTGCAGTATTATCAAATAGTGCTCAATATCTATGATAGAGCTTTTGCATATATATATATATATATATATATATATATATTAAAGATATTATGGTTCTTGCTAGCTCACTTGGTGAGTTAATGGATGACCAAATGTTGCAGTATTATCAAATAGTGCTCAATATCAATGATAGAGCTTTTGCATATATATATATATATATATATATATATATATATTAAAGATATTATGGTTCTTGCTAGCTCACTTGGTGAGTTAATGGATGACCAAATGTTGCAGTATTATCAAATAGTGCTCAATATCAATGATAGAGCTTTTGCATATATATATATAGATATATATATATATATATATATTAAAGATATTATGGTTCTTGCTAGCTCACTTGGTGAGTTAATGGATGACCAAATGTTGCAGTATTATCAAATAGTGCTCAATATCAATGATAGAGCTTTTGCATATATATATATATATATATATATATATATATATATATTAAAGATATTATGGTTCTTGTTAGCTCACTTGGTGAGTTAATGGATGACCAAATGTTGCAGTATTATCAAATAGTGCTCAATATCAATGATAGAGCTTTTGCATATATATATATATATATATATATATATATATTAAAGATATTATGGTTCTTGCTAGCTCACTTTGTGAGTTAATGGATGACCAAATGTTGCAGTATTATCAAATAGTGCTCAATATCAATGATAGAGCTTTTGCATATATATATATATATATATATATATATATATTAAAGATATTATGGTTCTTGTTAGCTCACTTGGTGAGTTAATGGATGACCAAATGTTGCAGTATTATCAAATAGTGCTCAATATCAATGATAGAGCTTTTGCATATATATATATATATATATATATATATATATATATATATATATATATATATTTAAGATATTATGGTTCTTGCTAGCTCACTTGGTGAGTTAATGGATGACCAAATGTTGCAGTATTATCAAATAGTGCTCAATATCAATGATAGAGCTTTTGCATATATGTATATATATATATATTAAAGATATTAGGGTTCTTGTTAGCTCACTTGGTGAGTTAATGGATGACCAAATGTTGCAGTATTATCAAATAGTGCTCAATATCAATGATAGAGCTTTTGCATATATATATATATATATATATATATATATATATATATATATATATATATATATTAAAGATATTATGGTTCTTGCTAGCTCACTTGGTGAGTTAATGGATGACCAAATGTTGCAGTATTATCAAATAGTGCTCAATATCAATGATAGAGCTTTTGCATATATATATATATATATATATATATATATATATATATATATATATATATATATATTAAAGATATTATGGTTCTTGCTAGCTCACTTGGTGAGTTAATGGATGACCAAATGTTGCAGTATTATCAAATAGTGCTCAATATCAATGATAGAGCTTTTGCATATATATATATATATATATATATATATTAAAGATATTATGGTTCTTGCTAGCTCACTTGGTGAGTTAATGGATGACCAAATGTTGCAGTATTATCAAATAGTGCTCAATATCAATGATAGAGCTTTTGCATATATATATATATATATATATTAAAGATATTATGGTTCTTGTTAGCTCACTTGGTGAGTTAATGGATGACCAAATGTTGCAGTATTATCAAATAGTGCTCAATATCAATGATAGAGCTTTTGCATATATATATATATATATATATATATTAAAGATATTATGGTTCTTGCTAGCTCACTTGGTGAGTTAATGGATGACCAAATGTTGCAGTATTATCAAATAGTGCTCAATATCAATGATAGAGCTTTTGCATATATATATATATATATATATATATATATATTAAAGATATTATGGTTCTTGTTAGCTCACTTGGTGAGTTAATGGATGACCAAATGTTGCAGTATTATCAAATAGTGCTCAATATCAATGATAGAGCTTTTGCATATATATATATATATATATATATATTAAAGATATTATGGTTCTTGCTAGCTCATTTGGTGAGTTAATGGATGACCAAATGTTGCAGTATTATCAAATAGTGCTCAATATCAATGATAGAGCTTTTGCATATATATATATATATATATATATATATATTAAAGATATTATGGTTCTTGCTAGCTCAGTTGGTGAGTTAATGGATGACCAAATGTTGCAGTATTATCAAATAGTGCTCAATATCAATGATAGAGCTTTTGCATATATATATATATATATATATATATTAAAGATATTATGGTTCTTGCTAGGTCACTTGGTGAGTTAATGGATGACCAAATGTTGCAGTATTATCAAATAGTGCTCAATATCAATGATAGAGCTTTTGCATATATATATATATATATATATATATATATATATATATTAAAGATATTATGGTTCTTGTTAGCTCACTTGGTGAGTTAATGGATGACCAAATGTTGCAGTATTATCAAATAGTGCTCAATATCAATGATAGAGCTTTTGCATATATATATATATATATATATATATATTAAAGATATTATGGTTCTTGTTAGCTCACTTGGTGAGTTAATGGATGACCAAATGTTGCAGTATTATCAAATAGTGCTCAATATCAATGATAGAGCTTTTGCATATATATATATATATATATATATATATATATATATATATTAAAGATATTATGGTTCTTGCTAGCTCACTTGGTGAGTTAATGGATGACCAAATGTTGCAGTATTATCAAATAGTGCTCAATATCAATGATAGAGCTTTTGCATATATATATATATATATATATATATATATATTTAAGATATTATGGTTCTTGCTAGCTCACTTGGTGAGTTAATGGATGACCAAATGTTGCAGTATTATCAAATAGTGCTCAATATCAATGATAGAGCTTTTGCATATATATATATATATATATATATATATTAAAGATATTATGGTTCTTGTTAGCTCACTTGGTGAGTTAATGGATGACCAAATGTTGCAGTATTATCAAATAGTGCTCAATATCAATGATAGAGCTTTTGCATATATATATATATATATATATATATATATATATATATTAAAGATATTATGGTTCTTGCTAGCTCACTTGGTGAGTTAATGGATGACCAAATGTTGCAGTATTATCAAATAGTGCTCAATATCAATGATAGAGCTTTTGCATATATATATATATATATATATATATATATATATATATATATATATATTAAAGATATTATGGTTCTTGCTAGCTCACTTGGTGAGTTAATGGATGACCAAATGTTGCAGTATTATCAAATAGTGCTCAATATCAATGATAGAGCTTTTGCATATATATATATATATATATATATATTAAAGATATTATGGTTCTTGCTAGCTCACTTGGTGAGTTAATGGATGACCAAATGTTGCAGTATTATCAAATAGTGCTCAATATCAATGATAGAGCTTTTGCATATATATATATATATATATATATATATATATATATATATATATATATTACATGGTAGTGTCGGTGACACTATATATATATATATATAATACTATATACATATATATATGTTGTATACTCATCTGCTGATTCATGCAGAAATACAATTATATATACTGGATACATACCGACGCAATGATAACAGACGCAAGAATAAAGGACGCATGAAGGAAGACGCATGAAGACTTCTTTAACAACATTTTACCTCTCACTTTATTGCAAGGGTTCGAAAGGGTTGTTCAAAGTTTGCATGTAAGAGGATGCTGGAGACCGAACATAAACTTCATATTTTGACCCCACTGTTATGACCGTCACGTTGAGTCTTTCTTGTTCTCCTGATGTTGGGGTCCACTCTATCGGGGTTTTCCGAGGGCCTCCTCGGTCGGGTGTGGCTTTCCCTACCACATCTGGTCTCTAACTATCTGGAATTCTTCTGGCAGCTGCTTTGGCACCCAACCCAACTCAATTATATAATAATTCAACTCCCACACGATCGCCCACTGGATCTTTGAAATCGAATGTTTAATCGTCATCAAGCGGAAATAACTGTCATGCAGTTCAGAGGTTACTCTCTTCCGGTGCATCACTGTAGTGGCACAATGGGACCTTCACCTTGTCCGATATCATAAGCCTTAATCCGCCCACGCGATCTCTTTCGATTACTGGCCATTGGAATGTGTCACTTCCTTCCGGTGTATCACCTTGGAATAGCATTTTTGGACCGGGGCGAGGGTCAAAATATAACATATATATATAACACTATATATATATATATATATATATATACGCGCGCGCGTGTGTGTGTGCGTGTTCAGTTGTAATACAGATCAAGGCAAAGACTGCACAACATAGCTGGATTTTTATTAAGAGTACCAGTTTAACTTGTCTTAACTTAGAGAATCAAGGTATGATACTTTTGTAGGTGTTACGTCAAATTGAACATCAATTTAAATCATTCAATTTCTTGAAATAACGGGGATAATATTGAAAAGTTAATCAGAATTTCCTTCTAAAACGGAATCTTTAGTCTCTTCATGGACTGTTATTACAACGGAAGTCCAAAGGAATTACAAATCTTCGAACACACACACACACACACACACATACACACGCACACACACACACACACACACATATATATATATATATATATATACATGATCATTTTGACCTAAACTAAAAAAAGTATAATACCAAGGAAAGCGCCAGTGTGTCTTTGTGTGCGTCTGTGTACGCAAAAAACTTTTATTTTAAATAAATTGGCACTATTTTCTATTTTTTTCAACGAGTTGTTATTAAAGTTTCCAGACAAAGGTTTGTTTAATATATTTAAAAAGAAATTCTTTCCTCTTATATGTCTACGAATATTTACTTCAAGCTGGTTTAGAAAATTTATTTTTATGCATATCCGTAAATATTGTCAAAATTGCAAGCTCACCCACAGAGAAACATACAAATGCACATCTTCAACTACTTTCAAAATTAAGAACACTTGCCCCGCCCACGTACGTGCCCAAGGCGGAATGGTTATCGTTGTAGGAAATGGACACGGTGACATGAATTCAAGTCCTGGTCCAGGCTGATGGCATTTCCCATAGCACTAATATTCTTGGGGAAGGTATGAATCCAATTAAATAAAGAAAGGGGCAGATTAGGTTCTATAGCTATGGTTAGGCAACCATTCAAAGAGATGGAAAACTCCGACTTAAGACCTGCTAAACACCGCTTAAAAATCGACCTTGTGTCACATCCTGCCTGTAAGTAAACACACACACACACACACACACATGTCTGTATTTACCCCGCCCCTCCGTTACGAACAGGATACGATATAATGTCCATTTTTAAGCGGAACACAGCTGGTTTGAATTCAGAGTTTTCCTTCTCTTAAACTGGTTGCCTTATAAAGGCAAAAGAACCCAATATTCTATACTATTTACTCCTAAAGAGGGCGGAGGACAGATGGATTTATGCCTTTCTCAAAGTAATTTGTGTGAATTGAAACGCAAACAGCCTAGTCTCGGATTTAAACTTTGGTCACTCATTTTATCTTCTTCAACGATAACCGTTACACTATGTTCTATATTGTCACATATTTTCACAAAGTTATTTACTTGGCTCAGTCGGCTAAGGTGGGGAGGGGGGCTGTAGAATACACCGACTGCTTCTCTGAAGAGGGGCAAGACTCCTCCAACGAGTGTCCTGATTATGACACTATGCCATCTGATGATGAGGTTACAATAATGCTGGAGCTTTGGGGAATGTGGAGTACCCTTTTATTGCCATCGCTCTGACCTGGAGTGGTAGCACCTGATAGGGTCATATATATGGGTCAAATGCAACTAAACTATGTACTTATGCTAAACTGAATTGCTTGAAATAGAACTGTTTTGACATTTCAACTGCTTACTTATGCTAAACTGAATTGTTTGAAATGGAACTGTTTTTGTATGTTAAAGTGAATTGTTTGAATTAGAACCGTTTCACTAAACTGAATAGCTTAAAATATTTTTCCTAATTAGACTGTGTACTTATGCTAAACTGAATTGTTTGAAATAGAACTGATTATTTGTATAAAATGGATTTAACATAAGATAACCTACAAAGGTTCATATACCATAAAACCGAAACAAAGTTATTTACACACTAACGGACACATGCACACCGACACACATTCATATTTTTATACACATTATATATATATATATACTTTAAGAAAAAACAACGAAACCAATCACAAAGGATTATAAATTTATTTCCATCCTGAAATTTAACAGGACTTCCATCCATTCATTTATTTCCATCCTGAAATTAACAGGACTTCTTCAGAAAAAGATCTGAAGAAGTCCTGTTAATTTTTTTTCGTGTTTTTGGAAATTTCAAAAATGCGTAACAGGATGGAAATAAATTTATAATCCTTTGTGATTGGTTTCGTTGTTTTTTCTTAAAGAAATTATTGCTCTGTATTATTGGTACATTGAGCTCTTTACCAGGAAAATTAAAATATTCATTCATGAACAATTTCTTGTCCTGATGGGATTACTCCCAATCCCCCCCCTTACACACACATATATATATATATATATATATATATATATATATATATATATATATATATATAAATTTGCACATAGATACCAAGGAAAGCCTATTTGGCTACACTGCACAGTCGCGGACACTGTAGAGGTATTAACATAATTTATTATGTTGTTGTCTATGACAAATAAAATAATAATCATCATCATCATCATGTCGTGCTGGTAGCACGGATATCCCTGACCCTCTCTCGCCACTTTTCCCTATCGTTCATCGCCTCTGGCAGGTCTTCTGGACAACATCCTGTATCCTCACATAGTTGCTGAATGTATGTTCGTGCTGGTCGTCCTGCTTTTGCACGGCCATGTGTGGGGGTCCATAAGAGTACATCACTTATGAGTTCGTTCCTGCTTCTCCAGCAGTGTCCTGCATGTCTGGTTCGTCTAACTTGAATAAATTACACTTCGGATTTAACATTCGTAGATTCCATATAGAATTGATATATGATGTGGTATCTAATGGTCAAAATGTGATTTTTTTTCGCAAGTACCGTATAAGTAGATAGGTTTTGTTTGGCTTCATTCGAGGGTTATTTTACGCACAAGCCAACCTTGGAGAAGAACAGCAGTGATACTATTTAACACATAGCTGGGAGGGGTGGATAATAGCGTTCATTCTTTCCCAATGGTATTGTCTAAATTTCTGAGATGAAGCTTGATAATTGTTATCAGTGTTAAGTTGTAGTTAATATTCCTTGTTATTCATACTAGTCGTTGGAATTGAATCTGCAATCTCCAAACGATTTCATTCAAAAGCACTTTTCAACTAAATGCCTTATCCACTTGTCCGGCAAGGACACATAGCGCAGTGGATAAGGCGTTTGGTTGGAAAGTGATTCTGAGTGAAATCATGGACCAAATGAAGGGTTAAGTTTGAGATTCAGTGTTGGCTCCCGAGTTCGACATGAAACACCAGAAGAAGGCCGAAGGACATATCGGCTGAAATGTTGTGAGTATGAGTATACCAATAAAGATGAGGTCAGTAGTCCGAATATTATGAGATAACAATTACTAAAGGAACGTCATAGATGAGGTCAGTAGTCCAAATATTATAAGAGATAACAATTACTAAAGGAACATCATAGATGGGGTCAGTAGTCCGAATATTATAAGAGATAATCATTACTAAAGGAACGTCATAGCGTGACAAGAGTTCAAACTCGGTTACTTTGAGCTCATAGTCCAGAAATTTAACCACTTGCCCTTGATAGATAGGTAAATAAAGAGATAGATTTAAAGAAAGTTAAATTGATAAATTGATGTGAACATTCAGTTTATATTGAAACGTGTGAACTTATATTCATAATTTTGTGATTAAATGTGTCTTTGGTTGTTTGTCTTCGTTGCTTGCAATACTTTTCTTTCATTGTTTTGCTATTACAACCTGAAATTCTTTTTGCTACTCATACGCTCACATTTATGTATTCAACAAAACGCCTTCAGAAGAAAATATATACTTGAAGGCATAAATCCATCCAGGAATCCATATATAATCGATAAAGTAAATATATACGGCTTTGTATCTTAGATTGAGCGAGTAATCTATATATCGATTTTCCAATAAGGACATTCACTAGCGAATATTTATCAACTTATTGATCTGTACCACTTGGTTACAAGAGATTGTAAAAATACACTGAGGATAGATTTAGTTCAATCGTGTTTTAGTCTTCCATCGTTAGATCTAGTATGACTTTTTGGTGCAAGCATTTTGATCAATATATTAATGAATTGGAAAATTTTTAATATCGAATGTATGAATATTTGTTAGACGAGGTCAAATGTGGTAAGTAGTCGCGAACATGGATTATCGACTAAGAAACTTACTCTAATTCCTGACACTCACTGTACAACAGAGATTAAAAAAAAAAAAACTGAATATATATATATATATATATATATATATATATATATATATATATATATATATATATGTGTTAACTTTACAGAGAAATCTCACTTATCAATTGTACATTACAAGCGTATAACTACAAACAAATTTATGAACATCTTAAAAAGAAGAAATATTTCTTTATATCTCTTAGAAACATTCTCTTTCATTGTTTAAACTGTTATTTATTTTCAATACCATCGAGTGGATATAAAACTAAATAGTTTGATTATAAAAATATCTATCTTAAAAGATCCAAAGTTTTATGCTTAAACTATTTAGTTTTATGGATAAATTGTTCTACCAATACAACCGATAAAAGTTTCAAAAAAGCCTGTATTTTTTTTTTGTATGCATTCTTTTATCTTGTGCCGTTATATCCCTGACCACACAACTACTGGCAAAATACGTGTCTAATGACTGAGAAGACACGCTGGTACCTCTAAGGTGTGAATTAAATAATGCAAAAAAAAAAAAAAAAAGGAAAAAGAAAAAGAAAAAAGAAAAATAAGAAAGGCGAGAGGATAATCAGAGGAAGAAGGCATTAATCAACTTGGCTTACGGACAAAGAACAAGATCTGATTGAGAAAATCCTTTACCCGTGGTCAAAGGCATTATTATGTAAAATTATGTCTATTAGATTAATTACATAATGTCCAAGGGGGACTGTCTAATCAAGATTTTAAATTAGTGGAGCGGATAGAAATAGAGGCGGGAGGGGTACGGAAGAAGTGGTGGTAAAAGCACCTGGATGACAACAATGTTAATTTGTCAGCCGGTATTGATGGCAATTGGATAATTGCGATGTATGCAAATAAATTTTAGCTTCTAATCAGTTATAATGACCAACTAATAAGACATTTTTGCCAGGTTCGTCACTCTTGTTCGTAATTAATGTTCAAAGAAAATAAGGAAGAAATGAAACGAATGGTTACAGGAAGATGGAGTGAGGCTCCCAAGAGGAATAATTGATTAGGAAGATATTCCCTTTATAAAGAAGAGATTAGTTATATATTATGTATATACACATACTTTCTGTCTGTCTGTCGGTCAGTCTATCTGTCTGTCTGTCACACACACACACACACACACACACACACACACACACACACATATATATATATAGTTTCTTCCAGGCAGCGGTCACATCGATACTGCTATATGGGTGCACTACATGGACGCTAACAAAACGGCTGGAGAAGAAGCTAGACGGCAATTACTCAAGAATGCTGCTTGCAATCTTGAACAAGTCCTGGCGGCAACACCCCACAAGACACCAACTGTACGGCCACCTGCCCCCTATCACGAAAACTATTAAAGTTAGACGAACCAGACATGCAGGACACTGCTGGAGAAGCAGGGACGAACTCATAAGAGATGTACTCTTATGGACCCCCACACATGGCCGTGCAGAAGCTGGACGACCGGCACGAAAATACATTCAGCAGCTATGTGAGGATACGGGATGTTGTCCTGAAGACCTGCCTAGGGCGATGAACGATAGGGAGGAGTGGCGAGAGAGGGTCAGGGATATCCGTGCTACCAGCGCGACATGATATATATATATATATATATATATATATATATATATATATATAAGTGATCCATTGTGAATGGAGAAAAATTTGAGCATGTTGACAAATGGTATATCACAAACTAGAATCTGTCCTAGAAAATGAGACAAAATATTCAGAGACTTTGAGATACAAACGAACTACCATATCCTGACCTGATGACCATACCTAGTATTAAATAACAAGAAAAGGACAAATCCTCTGGTAGATTTTTACGTTCCAGTTGACAATAGAATAAAAAAAGATACTGAAAAATACGTGCATCTTGCCAGAGAGCTGAAAAGGCTGTGGAAGAACATGAAGGTGACGCTGATAATTCTTGATGGATCCCTGGAACTGTCCTCAAACGCCTGGAAAAGAGAGTGGGGAAAACTGAAGATGAGAAGAAGACCATAGCACTGTTGAAATCGGGTAGGATACTTAGAAAAGTGCTGGAGACCGAATAATTCTTGTCAGTCAGAGTTCAATAGAAAACAACCTATTAAAGCTGTCCTGAAAAACTTGTATGTTGTAAAATGATAAAGAGCAGGTCAAGTTTTCGAAAATGAGAAAAAAAGGACTTGTTCCCTGGTAGAATTCGGCGTTCTAACAGAACAGAGCAAAAGGAAAACGAAAAACTGGATAAATGACTGGACTTTGCTAGAGAGTTAAAAACGCCAATTCAAGAACAAAAAAGCGTTCTAATCTGATACATTACTTGTTGGTTTGAAATAGACTTGACAGTTGGATTACTCAAGCAGAGCCCTTTTAGCCTGAGTGCAGGAGTCACCAATTATATATATATATATATATATATATATATATATATATATATATATGTGTGTGTGTGTGTGTGTGTGTGTGTACGTTGGTTCGTTGGTTGATTCGTTTTATGGCGTATCAACCCTTTTCGGATCATTTAACGATGAGTTAAATTTCAAACAATTCAGTTAAGTGTAAGTATAGTTTTTGTTTACAGACAATTTAAATATCAAAACAATTCTGTTTCAAACAATTCAGTTTCGCATAAGTACACAATTTAGTTCTATTTGACCCACAGAAAGGACCTTACCAAGTACTACCACTCCGGGCCAGAGTGGACCTGGGAGCGATGGTAATGAAGGAGTAGTCCGCATTCCCTAAAACTCCAGCATTACTAGAACGTTTATAGTGTCATATACAGAAAAGTCAATGAGGAGGATCTTACTCCTCTGTAGAGAAGCAGTCGGTGTATTCTACAGCCCCAGCCGACTGGGCAGCAATATATGTGTGTGTGCGTCTCTCTCTGTCTGTGTTTGTGTGTGCGTGTGTGATGCACGATAACATTTACACCACGAGCGCCGTATATATACATGAGTTTGTAATATTTCATGTTGTATTGAATAATGTAGTTTTTTTTAACGGTGTGTAAAAATGTTTCACAGTTATATATATAAAGAAGAAACTTAGAGAGTATGATTGAGAGTAGCTTTCCATACAATAAAAAGCTTCAGGCACAGGTATTGCCTGACATCATGGGATTGTAAGAAGAAGATTTTTTAAATCAATTTTAAATTTGAAGTGGCAGCCATCATATATATATATATATATATATATATATATATATATATATATATATATATGGTATTTTATACACACATCAATATAGAATTAGGGCGAAATCAACTCCATTACAATCGACGTTTGCTGAACAAATTTAAAATAAAATTTATACTTAATAATCCAAGACACTGTTCAATGCCAGTAGTATGGCTGTATGCCACAGTGTTCTTCGTGAAATGGCCAAATTACGCAAAACAGAGTTTATCTTATTTCTTATTCTCTTTAAACGCGTATTTAAAGTTTTTGATTTTTATTGTACTCCAGCCTAATGTCCATTTGTAACTGTTTAATAGCCATTTGGCATCAGTCGGATATCCAAATTTTATTTGACACCATATAGAACATGAATTATGATTGTAATTCCAGATATAAATGTTACCAACTGCTAGTGATTAACTCTTACCAAAAGTATATTCGCCTCTTTTCAATCGAGATGAATCAGTTTGGAGAGAATTTCAAACTCCCCACAAGCATGGTTATCCTTTCTTTGGTTGCTTCTATTGAAAACTTCGACAAGCAACCAAAAATGAAACGATGGCTATATATATATATATATATATATATATATATATATATATATGATACTTTTCGTTGACTACCTGGTTTGATATGTTGTTTTGCTGGGTCACGACTATTGTTGCTGGAGCAAAGCCGAGATGAAGTGATAAAAACAAGCTCATAGGAAAGGAAAACATTAGACATGTGGCCCAAGAAAAATGCCTCTCATTTTATTGGATTGTTTCAACCTTCCTCGTGACAGGTCTCAAATCTAAGAGACGGGAAGTGGTATTTTTTGAGTAGATTAAAGAAAGATCTTATAGCTCAATAAATCATAGCCCCCCCCACCAATGGAAAGGTCACTAGTTACAAAGGTTTACGCAGCTTAATTGTGCTCTGCCTGTCATTTACTGACTGATTGACCCGTTTTAAAAATTCCCAACTCTCGAATGACAGTTTCTGAAACTTGTGAGAATTCTCGTGGTTGATCTTTTTTGTCGGTCATCAAATTCATCGAGGATGGAAAGGCTATTACTAAATTACAGTTACCAATAAACTTCTCAACCAAAGGACGAATCTTGATGAACAAGGAGTGTTTTAATAGTATTTTTGTGGTGGTAGGGACCAAACTGCCTCAAACGCTGGGGACTCGGAAGTTCTGCAAATAAAATTAATCGGGAAGGTATCACGTGTAAAAAATGAAAATGAAGTTGATATACAAAGGCACGAACTTATAAATTAACCCAGAAAAGGTATAATAGAATAATTTATCCAGGAAACACAATTAACAAAAGGCCCAAGGTTGGGCATCTGGAGCCAGAGAGCGCAAACCAAATATTTAGTGGTTCTTATATCATAAAAGGTAGTTAATCTACCTACCTTTTGCGATATAAAAACACTATATTGATAAAATGTCTCCTTTATATATCACTACTTCAGGAAATGTGATAAGTTTAGTTAATTTTCTTTTTGAAGAACTACGTCAAAGCGTTATTTCAATTTGCCGCTGCGAAAAACCTGCATACTTGAGAAGAACATTTTCTAAATTTCTTGTAGAATATTATCCTGGGCAATATATATATATATATATATATATATATATATATATATATATATATATATATATCATCATCATCATGTCGTGCCGCTAGCATGGGTATCCCTGACCCTCTCTCGCCACTTTTCTCTATCGTTCATCGCCTCTGACAGGTCTTTTTGAAAGTATTGGAGACTATTCATATTTTGTCTAGTAGACCGTCTCTCTGTAAACAGAGGGAATTCCTCGTAGGACTTAAAAATATTTCGATAGTCTCCAATACAACACACACACACACACACACACACACACATATATATATATACATATATATGCGTGTGTGTTACCATCATAAATATTTCCCATATTTTTTTTTCTCGGTTTAGATCTGACGAAACCAGTAAGTTAACTTGTCACCAAAATTTTTGCTTTTTATGCTTTTAATTTTATCATGAATAAAACTTTGGGTCTGTTTAATGATCTTCGCACGAGCAGGATGCAACCCAAGATCAATCTTCTCCTAGATCGGTTGGAATACCAAGATTAAAGAGCTTAGTCTACTATTTACCCATAGCTGGAGAGAGAAGAGTAGGATTCATACATTTCCTAAGAGTATTAGCGCGATATGAAATATAAACAGTCTCGTCCAGGTTTGAATTCAGTTCACCGCGTCACTTTTCTATGATGGTAACCGTTACACCACGAGCACCTCCTCTATACTACGAGCACCTTATATATAGTAATAAGTAAGTTGGCGACCGTATTCGAGGGTGACCAGAATGCTCCCTTTTCAATAGCTATTACACCGAGGTGTTGGGGAGGGCGCAATTTCTTTCCCTGGACTGCTCCACTTTACATTGATACGTACCTTATATTGCTGAGTGTTAAGCAAGGAGGTATCAAGTACCATTTTTAAAGTCTTTGGTATGACGCGACCCGGGACTGAACCCAGATCTCCTAGAAATATATAAACCACCTAAACCATTTGGGTTTCTGTTGTAAAAGCGTTCCCTAACAGTATTGATACTTTTATTTAGCAAGGAGGGAAGAATTATGAATCGAATTTCATAGTTAAGAGAGGTCTATGATGATATTAATACTTCTATTTGGAAAGAGTGAAAGAAGGTTTATTAACGTTTCATCTCATGCAAATCCGAAAGATTGGTTTAGTTTGGTTTCTTTGTTTAATAACAAATCAAATTTCGTGAGTTATTCAAAGTCCCAGCCATCCTTAAGTCCCACCACTAATGCTGAGAATGGCGCTGAGAGGTGTTGTATATAGGTTCTAGCTTTTCTAGCCTTTGCTCGTCCATTTGATGGGGTCTGCATGAGTATATCACTTTTGAGTTCGTCCTTACTTCTCCACCTGTTGTATTTAGATTCTAGCGTGTCGTTCTGCCTTTGCTCGTCCATGTGAAGGGGTCCGCAGGAATATATTGCTTTTGAGTTCGTCCTTACTTCTCCAGCAGTTTCAACTAGCCCCCTTCGCGCGAGCAGAATGCCACCTAAGATCAATCTTTAAGTTGAACCGGTTTGAGTCTGGAGTTTTCTTTTTCCTAGATCGGTTGCAATACTAAAATTAAAAAGTGTAGTCTACTATTTGTTTTCTTCTACATGATATTTGATCCCCAGTTGAGCAATTTTTAACCACGTCTTTCTGTCTTCTTCTAATGATATTTTTTTTAGGTAAAAGGAAATTATCAGAAGTTATTCACCTGACGATAGACTTCGTGAATCTTAGAGTCATGCGTATTACATTATCTATAAATGTACGTGTTTGCGTTTGTATTTATGCGTGCTAAAATGTTGGTCGTATATGTTTGTATGCCTTCTTAGACAATCAGTGGTCACACAGAGTTCTAATTCTTCATCATTTGACATTTAAATTTGACACGCTTTCAGTAAAGTCTTTTGTTTTTCACATAAACTAAGTACGTTCACATGCAACCTGACAATAAACGTATTTATAGAGCGTAAATCAGTTCATCTTTGGATACAATAACTTACAAGGGTTGCTTTTATATGTTTGTTTTCCAAATAAGAATTTTGTGGCTTGAAAATGAATCACAACGATTTACCAACACAGAATTTCGACTTGTGAACCGAATAATCGTTTAGTTATGCCAAAGTTGAAACACTGGCACTATGTCGTTAACCACATGAAGGTGTGTCATAATCCATTGATCGAATTCGTTCAATTTTCTTTCTTTCTTTCTTTCTTTCTTTCTTTCTTTCTTTCTATTCCAATTCCTTCACTTTCTTTCTTATTCATTTCCTTCACTTTCTTTCTTTCCCATTTTCTTCACTTTCTTGTCGTATTTCCTTCACTTTCTTTCTTTCTTTCTTTCTTTCTTTCTTTCTTTCTATTCCAATTCCTTCACTTTCTTTCTTTTCAATTTTTTTCACTTTCTTTCTTTGTCATTTTCTTCACTTTCTTTCTCTCCAATTTTATTAACATTATTGTCGTATTTCTTTCTTTCTTTCTTTCTTTCTTTCTTTCTTTCTTTCTTTCTTTCTTTCTTTCTTTCTTTCTCATTTTATTTTTTTCTTCTCTTTGCTCGTTTTTTTTTGCTTTCTGTCTATAAAAATATATAGTCAATGTAATATTTCAATTTTTTTGTTTTACTTTCTCTCTCCCTCTCCCTCTCTCAAATACACATATGTACACACACATACATGTATATGAATTGCTACCCAAATAATAGGAAACGGGACTGACTGGTATGATTTTTCCGTGTTTCGATGAATTATATATATATATAGATATATATTTATGGAAGACTCTTTATTACAGATATCAAGCCAAGTTTTCTATCAATTTTTCTCTCTCTGAGGGCCATTTTATATTTTAAATCCATTAAATAATTATTTAGCACTTCAAACATGCACACACACACACACACACACACACACACACACACACATATATATATATATATATATATATATACTGACGTCAATGAGATTGCAACTCCTGAATAGGTGTTTTAATTTACTTCAGATAAATCATAATTTTATTTTCTCCCTGTGTGTGTGTGTGTGTATATATATATATATATATATATATATAGAGAGAGAGAATGAGAGGTGGGTAATAAAGAAATTGTATCCGACAGTATGAATAAAAGTAGAAAAAACAAAATAATCCAAATTTGATGAATTTATCATGAAAGTCTACGTTGACGTTTCGGTTATAATAACCTTCTTCAGGACTTTGAATTTATGAAAAGTGTTGGATGTTTGATGAAATTGCTGGTGAAAGGAAAGTGTGCATAAAAAGAAAAATTCATAACAGTATATTCAGCATCCTTTTTTTTTTTTGAAAATATTTTTATGAAGTTGGCACGTGGAATGACGTTTGAAATTTGTCGGTTTTCTGAAGGATATAACAGAAGATGTTAAAAGCAATGATGTTTAGAATATTTTATGAAGAAAAACGGAGGAAAGGAAGAGAAAATGAATATAACCGTATTGTTTATGACGATAAATTTAAATTTAGTTCATGAGGCTCATTGAGGTATAAATATGTGAGGAAAGAAAATTAATCCAAATTTAATATGTTGTATCAGATGGTGAGACTTCAATTCTGGAACTCATGGAAGGTGCAGTAAACATTAGTTATTATAAACCCTAGATCAATTTTAATCCAGAACGTTTGCACCAGTTACATTCCCATCCATTAATTAAATAGATACAATTAAAAATTATTAAGATTAGATAGGAATACTTGATACCATATTACTGTGGTCAAATTATTTGTATACAAATGAATCAAATTTTAGCATTAAACAACCCATTGTTTTATATTATATATTTTATATTAGATTTCAACATTAAGCAACCCATTGTTTTATATTATATATTTTATATTAAATTTCAATACTGAATAACCCATTGTTCTATATTATATATCTTATATCGAATTTCAACATTAAATAACCCATTGTTTTATATGCGGCAAAACAAATAAACCATTCAACAAACCTATCGAATGTACAGTAAAATAAAGCGGAGGGTTTTTAAAACAAAGCATCGATATTATGTAATTATAAATCAAACTCCTGGTATAAAACAATTAAAACGATTTATTTAACTCAGGGATTCCCAAATTGTGTGTAACAGCCATTTCCCAAGAGTCCTGGATTCTTTTTTTTTTCCAAATATATAAAATTCAATACTGAACATTGAACGTGTTCAGTACGGAAATTATATCTTCCCAGTTTCCTCTGTAGAGTTGCCAATACTGTGGTTTTATTACGAGATTTTATTAGATCTCAATTTCTTAGTGACAGATGAAAGGAAAAAATCGACTTGATTATCTATTCATGTATACTACATAAACTTTTGATGGGATTTCGTTTTAGCAAAATCTAGAAATTTAATTTGGTAACGCCATTTACAGGTCAACTAGTGACTTGCAGCATCATGTTCAGAGAATATATATATATATATTATCATCCACAGACAAACTGTTTTGTTGGTCACAACTCATCAGTGTGATTTGACACGCGAGATGCTTGAAGCTGGGATCGAAACCTGGTTGACTGTACGCCAGCCGGATAATTCAACCTCACAGCCACCAACAAACCCAGCGTAAGCGAAGGCATTTAGTTTTAGTTAATTCTTCTACAGTGCTCATCATCAGTAAAAGACCTACAATAAAATCGAATACAGATCGATGACTAAAATCGCTTTTTAAAATTAAAAACAAACTACTTTTACAAAACGTCTATCATCATTGTCTTCTCAAACCCTTCAGCATAACTATCAGTTTCTCGATATGATTCAGAAGGAACCCTCGTGTCGTTGTAGCTGACGTGCTAGACTGCAAAATTGTAATAAGCAATTTCGATCTCCAGTCACGCAATTACATTCACTTTCGGACTTTCACCGATAGGAAAGACATGAGTCCTCCATTCCCCTCCCCGAATTACTGTTCATCTATAAGGATGGCTTTGCCATTAAATAACCCATGAAGGTTGGTATGCCATAAAGCTCACTAAACCAAAATAAATCAAACCCGATAAGAATCGATTGCACTCTCCCAAATATAAATATATGAAAAAGAAAAAGAGACATTTTAGCCGAAAAGTTGTTCTATCCAACGGTGCGCTATTGTGTTCATCCGAATGCAAAATAATCTATGAACAAAAATGGATCCACATTAAAGGGAGAGGCATGATAATACATGTCGAATGTTAGAACGCTTAAAATATCCTCCTCCTCCTTCTCATCATCATCATCATCATGTAATGTCATCATCATCATGTCATCTAACCAAGAATTTTGAGCTTAAAATCTTAAAGTAGACATATATATTCAGTCGAATCGTACACCGCAATCTATAGTATATATATATTGCTATGTGAACTATTTTGATATCCAAGTCCTGATGATGGTCACTGAAACCGAAACGTTCAATTTGGATTATGCTTTTCTGATATCTTCATACTGTCGGATTTTGATCCATATTTACTTATATATATATATATATATAGTCATCCACAGACAGATCGGTTTCGTTCTATCAGAACTCATCAGTGTGGCTAGACAGTATCTTCCCGTAGCTGGGATCGAAACCCGGTTGACTCAAACGTCAAACCAAAGCTTCTAACCATTCAGCCACGAGGAGATATTAGCTGCGAAGTAAATTTTAAACGGTTATGAATCACAATTACTATTGTTTACATACATCCGTTCAACGGTAGCCGAGACCTCAATTCAACTACGAAGAGGCTTGCAATAGACGCTAATGGCAACACGATTACTTCTTCGCCATAGAACTCAACCCCACGGGGGTAGGGGAGTATCATACCTGATGTACAGGTTATTGTAGTTGAAAATTGATTTGTAGGGTAAAGTTGATTCTGGGTATGGCTGTTTTGTTTTATCAATGGGTAAAATAAGATGACGGACTGGATTTTTTTAGCTCTCAGAGTAGTAGAGAAGAAATAGAAAAAAAAAAGAACTTTGTATTCAAAATCAAGATCTGGGGATCCTAAATCAGACTTCCATAAAAGTTTTCCAACTCCATTGGTTAATTGAATTACTCCGACCAGAAAATCCGGCAAACGCTTGCGTGCGACATACGGAAACACTGTACAGCTGTTTCGACCTTAATAGATCTCACCAGCAGTGTATACCATGATCTCCTCCATTTGAGATCGAAGTAGAGGAACTGTATTATTATATATAATTCCTCTACTTAAAAAAAGAAAATGTACATCTATATACTTACCCTTGAGGTTATAATAATTATGCAGATGCGTATTCCAATCCTCCGGGGAAGACGTTGCCCTTGAGGTGACCGTGTTCTTTGTAAAGAGTACCGATGTAACTTGCAAGACACATTCAGGTTAATTGGCCGTACAATCACAATGCCTAGTTGATTTGGCGTCACTTATGTGCGATGTGGGCTGTTGCCTCAGTGGTAGAGTTTCGGCACTGCAATCTGTGGTCACTTGTTCGATCTCCAATGGGGATCACGGTATACACTGCTGATGAGACCTAATAAGGTCTAAATAGCTCTCCAGTTTTTCCGTATGTCACGCGCCGGTGTTTGCCAGATTTTCGGGTCGTGGTAATTCAATTAACAATATAATTTCTCAACTTGAAAAAAAAATGTACACCCTTTGGTGAAATTAACGTACAGATCCATAGTCTTGCGAGACTGACGGATGTCTGATATTCGAATAAAAACACAAAATAGTTGTATGATAAAACTTATTTTACTGCATTCTATCAGTAGTATTTTGAAACATTATACTGCAACAGTCAGTTTTTGTTCTGTTGAAGCCACTCTCTCCTTTCCTTTGCGAAGGTCCTTAGCTCTACCAGCCACTTGCCAGATCTTAGGGCCTACAGTCCAGAATTTTGGACATCCCTTCGCTGCTTATCAAGCAATTTTGTGCACTGGCGATCCATCCGTGCCCGGTAGTTGTTGGGCACTATTACAGCAAATTACAGCAATTTTTCTTCAGCAGTTCGTGCATCCGTGGCACATGACCAAACATGGAACATGTTAGTTGCACCACCCATATTGAAAATGAAATGGTGATAGAAATTATGCTGTTTGGCCATCGGATTCCAGTAATAATTCTCATATTTGCGATGATCATCATCGAGCTTATCCAAATCTGCTTTTGCTTTCAGGTGTTTCTCGAAGATATGGATCCGTGGATTGAAAATTTCTCTAGCAAACAATGCACCAATATATTGTAACGTGTGATGATGTGCAATTGCTGCAGCTCTACAGTACCAGACGTTGCTATGGATAAGCTTGATGCCTGCCAATGTAAACATCTGAGACCTATCACTGGACAGTGATGGTCAAACCGTCTAATATCCAACAAGGCTCTGTACAAGATGTGTAACGATTAAACTTACCTTTATTAAATTTCATAATCTAAAAATATGACAGGTATCTTCAAATCTAATAAAGATAGAAAGCAATATGAAACTAATTCAATTTCTTTACGTGCTTTTATTAACAACATATTTTTATCGGCGGGAAAAAATGGCTCTGTTGCTAAACACTTTTGTGAATATTTTAATTAAATCGATTCATTTTTGGATTGTTTGTTTGTTTTTAGCGAAGAAGTTTTTGGTGCCGTTATTTTAAAACAATTACTGTCTTGCGGAAAATCAATATTCATTGTCGATCGATCAGGGCTGTTGTCTCTTGAAAACAATAACAATACTACAATTTCTGGTAAAAATTAAAGACTCTCTCCACATTAAGGACATTCACCTAGTATCCTCAATTTTTTTTACACATAGACAAATTATAGATATTTTGTTTAAAGGCTGCATATTCTGGTTTTATCAAGCAAATTCGATAAAATTATTTACCAATTTTTCCAGATGAATTATGGGATACCACGTAAGAATCAAACTCGCGAGAAATGATCAGCTATCCTAGTTCGTTAACCATTTCATCAACCGTGGCGCACCTTTTCCTAGATCAAAGAGATACAAAGGTGTGGACTTACTTTACAACGGGGACTTGCAAACCAAATAACAGCACAGTTATAAATATGCTTATTAGTTTGAAAGTAAAAGAGAATCCTTATAGGTCTTAACGAGCTGTTGAACTTGAAATGAAATATGGCTCAAACAATAAACCATTTTAATGAGTTTAATTCTCAAAGAAGAAACCTATGATAAAAGCTTAACTTCGATTTTCAACTGATGTTCCAAAAAAAAAAAAAGAAAGAAAAAAGAGTAATAGCTACTTAATAGCAGGTAATGTAATATAATTGCGGAGGGATTTCTTTTTATATATCTTGCCTTTCGGTTTAGTTAGGCTGAGAACCTTTCGCTTTGTGCATGGGTTAGTTAGGTGCACACATTGAGCGCAGGTATTCACGCGCGATATGTGATAATCAGAGATGTCACAATAAAATCTCCAGATAGGAAATGAGACCGGGGACGTGAATGATGTCACGCCCGGAAGCGGGGCTGAGGATTTTGAGATTTGATAAAAAAGCAGTTCGTTGAGATTCGACGCTAGAAGAAGGTAGACGATTTTTAGAGCTTGCCGAGGCGAGACCAGTTTGGGTCTACGAAATGTGCCGCCCGTGGTGGACTGAGATGGAAAAGTCAGCATAGCAAGAAATTGTGTCTCTCTCTCCTCATGTCGAAAAATCTTCAACTCAAAAAGGTAATAAAAAGTTTCGTACCTGAACCAAAAGAGAGTCGTAAGTGTTTCGTGTTTTTCGGATTCCTATGTTTATGAACATTTGTGAACGTTTTCCGTATCTGTATGAATATGTCTATTTCACGTATTCATATCTTAGTCGATCTCGTGGACCCATTAAATATTACATAAGGTTTATTTGGTGCCGGAGGCCAAGGCATGCCGGTTATTGCATGGTTAAGAGTCTAGGTCCACACGATCAGGGAAACGGCCAAGAACATAGGAATCAATTTCGATCGGTTAGTTCAGGTGATGGAAGGAGAGAGAGAAAACGCAAAAGAATCAACAGGAAAAGAAGAAAAAACTCAACTCCGGAAACAAGAAAAAAAAAAATGGGGCACCCCAAGAGCGAGAAAAAAAAGAAGAAAAAACTCAACTCCGAAAACAAGAAAAAAAAAATGCGGCACCCCAAGAGCGAGAAAAAGAAGAAAGAGAATGTTCGACATAAGACCCAAGACGAAAAGAAGAAGGCATGAAAAGAAGAAAAAAAAAAAGAAAAAAAAAAGAAAAAGAAAAAGAAGGTATTTGTTCATTCGAATAAGTTTTATCTGTCTGTCATTGTTGAAAAAATTTACAATGATTATAATAATGGAAGAAAGTTATCATTAATACAAGTGGGTAGTAAAATGAGTCTTGATGGCTTATATTCTTAAAGATGAAATTGGAAATTATTTTAAAAAAATCTATGATAGTATAGAGAAACGACAATTACTGCTATGTGTAATTTTGTATCGTAGTGAGGGGGAGAGAAAGAAAGAAAGTGAGGGGGAAACATGCAGGCAGGTTGCTGTGAAGGGAAAGGAAAGAAAGGTGGCCCTGGGACAGATGTGCATGATTGACGTTTATAGTAAACAAAGTTTTTATGAATGAAATTTTGTAGTGACTTATGGATGTTATCCCAGCAGATAGTAATTAGAGATTAGGATTTTAATCCGGTATCCAGGGATACTGGAGCATTAATGATGTTGTCTGAAGAATACGCATATACTTTTGCATGTCTGTAGTTAGGGCTCTGGGATGGTCCGATGTTTGGAAAAGTTGTGGAGTTTGGAAGTTTTAGGGAATCGATTTTGGGTACTGGTAGAAGGCAAACCAGGTTTTGTGGGGTTTGTTGATTACCGAATACAATTCGGGGGCACGGATGTTGCCTTGGGCCTGCTCTGGCCCGTATCAACCGGAATAGTCTCGAATAATCTCTCCATTGGAGCAGAGCAACTAAGAGACAGATTTTTTGTGTCTGACAAGGCAGACGGATATTTGTGAATTCCCCTCTGAAGTGGGGCTTTGAGGTTTTTGTGGAGGAGGATATTCGGAAACAAGGGGTTGGGAGATTAGATAATTAAGTATATGTGCGAAATTTTGACAATCTCATTGTATGTGCGGAAAATTCGGAATTGTTTTGAATTGGGAAATGTGGTTGGCGGAATGAATAAAAGTTTGGGTGGTTTAGGAAAGAGCACCCGGGATATTTGAAAGCAAGAAAAGAAAGAAGGGTACTCGTAAGCTATTGAAAAGATGAGAGATAGACCGTTTGACGGTGGACAAAAGTTGAAGAAAAAGGGGAAACATTTATCTTGGTTATATAAATATAATCATATTAGCTATACTTCGTTGTAAAGGACGGAGAATGACAGCGTGTGCTATTAGAATATGTATATTAATTAATGACAGAGATTACTAGGGAAGGAGATATAAAGTTAGAAGTAATGAGTACGGATGTAGAAGGAAAGCAAAAGAGTAAAAGATAATGAGCAATTGACCAGGTAGAAGAAAGAAAAAAAAAAGCAAATTGAAGACTGAAAAAATATACATACCGAACCAATGACGGTTGAAAAAAAATTTAAAAAAAAAGAGAAAAGAATAACCAGAAAATGTGTTTGAAAAAAAAAATGAAAAAAAAAAAAAAAAAACGAAAATGAAGGACGATACGAACACTTTCTTTTTGTTTTCACTGACTTTTGGGTTTTAGGACTTTTGCATATATTGTATTGTTGCTATATTTTATTACTGTAATTTTGTTGATCAGTTCGACACGAGGAAGAGCGGTACATTAGTTTAAGAAAATAATATGTTATCTTCAATAACAAATGATTTTATTTTATAGGGAGGAAAGGTATGTAATATAATTGCGGAGGAATTTTTTTTATATTATCATTTTTCGTTTTATATATCTTGCTTTTCGTTTTAGTTAGGCTGAGAACCTTTCGCTTAGTGGATAGGTTAGTTAGTGCATGGGTTTGTTGAGTGCAGGTGTTCACGCGCGTGCAGGGTGGATGTGACAGTCAGAGATGTCACAATAAAATCCCCAGATAGAAAATGAGACCGGGGACGTGAATGACGTCATGTCCGGAAGCGGGGGATTTTGGAATTTGAAAAAAACAGTTGGTTGAGATTCGAGTCTAGAGGAAGGTAGACGATTTTTGGTCTCACTGAGGCGAGACCAGTTGGGGTCTACGAAATATGCCGCACGTGGTGGGGTCAGATGGAAAAGTCAGCATAGTAAGAAATTGTGTCTCTCTCTCCTCATGTCGAAAAATCTTCAACTCAAAAAGGTAATAAAAAGTTTCGTACCTGATGCAATTTCGTTCTTTTCGGATTCCCTATGTCTATTTCACATATTCATATCTTGGTCGTAAATTTTTGGACGTGGTTATACTACAGTAACTAATCTTTTTGTTTGAATGATAGAAGATACGTGACATGTAATGGAGTCTGTGAAGTGCTGAAGTCGTAACATAGAAATATAAAAAAAAAAATAGTTTATGACGATGTTCCATCTCGCAAAGCTGACTTTTCAATAACTATTGAAGAAAACTTGAACTAGCATCACGAAGAATATCATTTTTGTTGGATTGCTTGGGGGAGGGTTGAATATGTATCAGCCGTCCACAAATTTCTAGCAAATATTAAAAAAAAAACTTGCCTGTCAGTAGCAGCAAAAGATTGACCAATCAGAACTTACTAAATCATATATGAGCAACGACAAATACCAGTTCGTATTCCAGCCTTGTGACTGAGAAGGCGTACTATTTTTATCACATAATAGAAAAGAAGATGGCTACTCGAATTTCAACAATTTTAATCAAGGAAGTCCATTCTTCAAAGAATTCAAACCGTTATAAAAGCACGTTTCAAGCCTGCCCATAATCAAGTTCTGTTGGTTGGATGTAGTTACAAAGAATTTTGTAAGGGTTGCAATATGATCTATGTATCCTTATTCGAATTTTAATCTAACAATCACAAAGGCCAGTATAGTTCCTGAAAGAGCTTGGTATGACAGTATGAGGTATTCACTGTTGCTTAAAAACATAAAGTGCGTAAGACACATTTATTTAAGAATATGTAATTTTCCTATTATAACAACATAAGAAAGTCTTATTAACTTTGAAAGAAATTCAAAATTCAATTTAAAAGGTCAGTACTAACCGAACTTCCAAATTGTCAAAGCAAAAAGTAAGCAGGGCTGGGGTTTTTGTTGATGCATTGACCCATTTTAAGTCCTGACATCTCTTGCCCACCTTTTGAGGTTAAAGGGTCAAATATTTGGATAGATATACTGGGTCTTTGGTTAATGTGAAAAAAGATACTCCTTACAAAGTGAGGGCTGGAACCTTTAATTAACCAAGCCCCTATATTGTAGTTTGTTTGGATGACCAATTTAAATCTGATACGTGGAAATGACACTCATCCCACAGACGTAGATCAGCGCATTTGGTGGCTGACCAGTAGTTGAAGAATACGAAATAATTTGTGATTTGTTAGTTAATCGGGAATGTTTGTTTCCAGGGAAATCATCAATAGAAATAGATGTTTTTAGAGTTAGATGAGAGAAGAGATCCGATGTCAATACCGAAGACATAAGAATAAGAAAATAAATCTTTCTAAGAACTGAAGCCTCTTCCCTAAATCCTCACTCTTCGAAAAATTGAGTAAGATTGAAAGACTTCACTATCCAGATAACTCATTTGTCTGTCTCTCAAGTACACCAAAAAAGCGATAATTTCTCCATATAAATATATATATTATTGTTACACCATTGTATTTCAATAGATAGTTAATTGTTAACGGAGAGTTTTTCTTGTCAATACCCAGGCAACTTATTCCAACGAACCACCGGGCATCTGAAGTTCTGGATAGATTGTGTCATTACTTATCTGTGGATCTTTCAAACACAATGTGGGTACAGAAGGAGTTGATAAACCAACAAGCCGGAAACACATGTGGTAGTCACGGAACTAAGGCCATAATCGAGTACCACGACAAGCATAGGACCATATAGGAAAGTTGAGTTATCTTGCTGGAAATAGCCATCACTATCGAGAAACATGGCGAACATAAAGTGTGTGCAACAAAACCTGTGTACGACAATTCTGTCAAAACTGACTCCAGAATCCCCTCCCCCCAAACACTACACACAATAATAGGTTTACCAGTAGCTTGTTCAACATTTTACGATCTGACTGGATCCATAGCTTAAAGGATCCAGCCAGATAGTTGGATGACTCTTCCATCCACTGACACTGTAGTCTGCATACATAAAAGCTTGCTGAAATCTATTCGTATCTCACAGATGCTTCAACAAAACTGCCATACGACGCTTCTGCTTTACCAATTACGTTAAACCTACTTCATCAAGCTGAGTCTTTTTCGACAAGTAGTGTCAAACAAACTATCCAGTCTATAGTTGTATCTAATTTACATTGAACTCAAATGTCAAATTGTGCTTTAGTCTAAACTTCCAAAAACTGTTTCGACTATGTGAGAAGTCATCATCATCATCATGTCGTGCTGGTAGCACGGATATCCCTGACCCTCTCTCGCCATCTTTCCCTATCGTTCATCGCCTCAGGCAGGTCTTCTAGACAACATTCTGTATCCTCACATAGTTGCTGAATGTATGTTCGTGCTGGTCGTCCTGCTTTTGCACGGCCATGTGTGGGGGTCCATAAGAGTACATCTCTTATGAGTTCGTCCCTGCTTCTCCAGCAGTGTCCTGCATGTCTAGTTCGTCTAACTTTAATAGTTTTCATGATAAGAGGCAGGTGGCCGTACAGTTGGTGTCTTGTGGGGTGTTGCCACCAGGACTTGTTCAAGATTGCTCGCAGCATTCTTGTGTAATTGCCGTCTAGATTCTTCTCGAGCCGTTTTGTTAGAGTCCATGTAGTGCATCCGTATAGCAGTATCGATGCGACCGCTGCCTGGAAGAAACTGCGTTTCATTTTATCGGTTAGGTCTGATTTCCATATAATCGATAGCCTATTGATAGCTGTCCATGCTTTCGTTAACCTCGTGTCAATGTCGCTGGCTCTTACTAAACATAGCTTAGCACACGGTCAGAAGTATGGAGCACCCTGTGAGAATCAAATTCATTCATGATGGTCCGCTCGTTTAGCTTGTTAACCATTACACTATACGAGAAACCAAATGCTCATTTTCCTACAAATATATACTTATTGTATGCTAGCATGATTCTTCTAATCTGAGGTGTGGATATTCAGTTTTGGGTGTGAATTTTGTTTATTTTGTTTGGCTGAATATGATTAAAGACCGTCGTCAAGGGGAGGCAATGAGTTGTGGCTTCCCTTAGAAATTACTTGTCCACTCTGTGAATGTGAGACGAATGGTATCTGATACCACTGGACTTTCCAATTGTAAATAGAAAAATGGAGAAATGAATGACGTAGAATAGAAAAAAAAAACTAAGAAAATTCCCTGATATGAAATGAGGGCGCCTACAATCGTCCTGACTTCATATACTTCACCTATTACGAAACACATGGGTAATAAAACAATCTATTTTTACTCGTGAAGCCAGGAAAAATCCAGTCTCTAATGTTGTTCACTAATTTAGATTTTAACTCGTGTTATATAAATATTGAACAGCCGAGAGGAGCATAAAGCTCCAGCCACATCGTCTGTCATAGTGCAGCGTTTTCATAGCAAGATGGTTTTTTTTATAGGGTGGAGTTGTTAACACCACGCCCCCCCTGGATTTGAATTCGGTTTTATCTTCTAGACCAGCTGTTTTATTAAGACTAAAACATCCAATCTGTCCGACTATTTACCCATAATTTGGGGGAGAGAGAAGAGAGGGATTGAAGCGCTTTTCAAGCATTAATATGCAGGCATGATTGCATGCATAGATAGATAAATAAATAAATGTTACGCATAAATATTATTGAAATCAAAATGAATCTAGATTAAATTTAAATCTAAATTAGTTAAAATCGAAATTGATTTTAAATCTAATTCAAAGACGTCAGTATACTGCTTGGGTTTGCTCGACTTTACTTCCAAAAATAGCCTCAGCTTGATGACGTATATATGACGTAATCGGTGAAATGTTAGAGTTGTTGTGGCATTTTAGTTGTGGTATCCATGAGATGCAGAGAGAATTTTAAAAAAATCAAATTAACCGGTGTAATTGTTAATTAAAGAGAATTAAAAGAGAAAAAAAAGCACTATTCAAATACAAAATTTACCTTCCTTAAATTTTCACTGTTTTGAATTTTCTGTGTAATGAATCGATCAAACAAGAAAACACACGATGAAAAGAGTTCCGGGATGCTTCCTCAAGAATCAAGTATAAATTAAGTCAAAAAGCGAAATCAGCAGATTTTGATGAATTTGATTATAGGCCTAAAATTTTCGTGCACAGTGATTTTACATCATGCAAAGAACTTAATACCAGCTTTAACATATGGCCAGTTTAACTGTGGTGGTATCGATTTGTAGCTCGGCTAGTTCATCCCACTCATCTCCCTCCCTCCACGTTGTGTTTGATTTTTAAATTGAGGTCATGTTAGTTCATTAAATCATTGTTTTTATATGATGAATAAATATCATTTACAACCCCAATCGATGTAACCATGGTAATTGTAATTGAGAAAAAATACCCCCCCTGAAATATCTAGTCTGAGAATTAATTTTTTTTTTCAATTTATTGCAGACTTTTTGTCCTCATCTTGGTAGTTTTTGTGTTGTTTCTTCTTTCACTACGTTTCGGTCAAATTTCACCTCTGGCCTTCTTCAGGTGATTTACCGCGACCTCGGATAGGAATGCTGAGTCTTGTAACCGTATCCCCAGTAATTACTGCCTTCCATAGTTGTTGTCCATCGCACCACGTTTTTGACCAAGTAAACCTCTGGCCGGCTTGGGTAGGATTTGAAACCGCTATCTTCTGACAATGCTCACCTGGAACCGTAGAGACTCAACGCCTCTATCCGCTGCGCCACGGGCCCCGAAGCATTGTCAGAAGATAGCGGTTTCAAATCCTACCCAAGCCGGCCAGAGGTTTACTTGGTCAAAAACGTGGTGCGATAGACAACAACTATGGAAGGCAGTAATTACTGGGGATAGGGTTACAAGACTCAGTATTCCTATCCGAGGTCGCGGTAAATCACCTGAAGAAGGCCAGAGGTGAAATTTGGCCGAGACGTAGTGAAAGAAGAAACAACACAAAAACTACCAAGATGAGGACAAAAAGTCTGCAATAAAAAAAAAATCAATTCTCAGATTAAGAAGCCTCATCTCAAAATGATTCCAATTAAAGACAAGTATGAAATATCTAGATTCTAAATTTATCATCCTTTATCTTTGTTTCTTGAATTTTTGACGAAATAAATAATTTAAACAAGAAACGCAGTGTAAAGAGTTCCGGTGAAACGAGTTTCAGGCTGGTGAATTTTGCTATTATAAACCAGACCCAAATACAAGATTCTGAATATATCGAACTTTGACAGATTAGTATGCTCTCAATCCAGCATTTCCATTTCGAGGATTGGGTTTTTCTTTTATTTAAGAATAAACTTATTTATTAATTAATCTATTTATTTATTCATTTTGCTGCTGGTCGTTTTGTGTGGAACAATAAATCTTCAGGGCTTCTTTTTTTTTACGGACATTTTTTTTTTGTTCTTTTTTTATTAAAAAAAAAAGAAGAAAAAAAGAAAATAAGAGTCAACACATTGGATCTTCATGTTCAAAGACGCCATTGGTAATCAAACCGCAGACATTCTCTGGTCGTTTATTTGCACCCTCACCAACTCATTGGTTTTTGGTCGTCTGCTGCTTATTGAGCAAACTGAAGGCAAGACTGACATCAAAAAACATAATGTCATGTTTGACAAGTAGACAACGAGTCGGCATCGGAGAGTTAAAAAAGCAAATAAAGAAAATAAAAACAAAACAACATTGCAATTAATATAAAGCTGCTGCCCGCAAATATTTTTTATAACTATTGTCGAGGATCAAACATCAAGATTGGCACTGGCTATGATTTCAGTAATTTCTATTTTCTATGTATCACACACACACACACACACACACAGAGAGAGAGAGAGAGAGAGAGAGAGAGAGAGAGAGAGAGAGAGAGAGAGAGAGATTTAGTTCACCGGTAAATCATATCATTCACAGATAATATCGGTGAGAATGGCATAATGGTTATCCTCGTAGAAAATGGATTCAACGAGCCAAGTTCAAATCCTGTATGATGTTGTTGGAGTCCATCTTTTTACTAATGCCATTGGGGAAGGTATAAAATTATCCACTATTTACTAATATGCCTGCCTGCTTGTCGTCTAAGAGTCTCTGGGTGCGATTAGACTAATAAGCTGGGCAACTGTGAAAAAACCCTCGAACAGTCGTAGACTACAAGACTAAGAAATCATTTTCGGACTTCAATCCCCGATGAACTTCGCGGATAACGTGTCGAGCAGGCTTATTCCACATCGGGTGAATGCCCTTACACACACACACACACACAAGTAAAGGAAAATAGTAAGGAGGCTGGGCTATTTAACCTTATTGGTAGGTAAACCAGTTTAGAACAAGTAAAAGCTCTGTATTCATAACAAGAGCTAGTAACTCAACCTCATAAAAGCCTACTTGATCCGAAACCGCATCAAAATCTCAGACGTGAAGTAGCTATGGCCCTTATGTTCCACCAAAAAGCATACCATTAACACTTTTGGTGCCCGTGGTGTAATGGTTATCGTCGTAGGAATTGGACACGACGATACGAGTTCAAATTCTGGACGAGACTGATTGCATTTCACATAGCACTAATACCCTTGGAAAAAGTATGAATCCAATTATTCTCCCTCCAGCTATGGGTAAATAGTAGGACAGACTAGGTTCTTCAGCCTTGGTGAGGCAACTAGTCTAGGAGAAGGAAAACTCTGAATTCAAACCTGTTAAACTACGCTTAAAAATTGACCTTGTGTCATATCCTGTCCGAGCGGAGGCGTTGGTAAATATGATTAACACTTTTGGCTTCCTTTGTTTTCTTTGTTTAATAGCATATCAACCTTCCTGGGTTATTTAATACCAAATCCATCCTTGTAGAAGAACAGTAGTGGTACTATTAAACTTATAGCTGGGAGAATAATAGGGCTTATATCTTACCCAAATGAACGTAATGGCGATTATAGGATTGAATTAGAATTACCATTAAGGATTAAAGATTGTCATGATTTGAAATTTAATATAAGGATTATCATGGTTTAAAATTTAACTTGAATCCAAACTAATAAAACATAATTTAGGCACATCACCTGTTGTAATGGTTAATAAGCTAGTCTAGCTGATTATATTTCTGGCATGGTGCCAATCTAAACTAAAGGACAGTAAGTGGCGGCTAATTTATAATTTGACCTTGTGTTGCGTTCTGTTTGTAGAAGGTTCAGTTGGTTGGTTGTTTGGGTTTTATGGCATATCAAACTTTGTAGGTTATCTAATGCTCAATCCATTGTTTTTTTTTTTTTTTTACAAATAATCAGTTCTATTTCAAACACAAAAGTTTCATTTTAAACAATTCAGTTTAGCATAAGAACGCAGTTTAAATGTAAGTTTGTCAAAAACATTTCTATGTCAAGTTATCCAGTTTACTCAGTTCTAATTTAAATAATCCAGTTTAGTATAAGTGTAGTTTTTATCCACACACAGGTAAATGTCAAAACAATTTTATTTCAAACATTTTAGTTGAGCATAAGTACGCAGTTTAAATATCAAAACAGTTCTAGTTCAAGTAATTCAGTTTAGCATGAGTACGTAGTTTAGTTCTATTTGACCCATTGATCGGGCCCTATCACGTGCTACCTCTCCGGGCCCGAGTTGACCTGGGAGCAATGTCAATGAAGTGTTGCTCCACATTCCCCAAGGCTCTGGCATCACTGGATACTCGCCATCATATTGTTTCGTGTCATTTAGTGTTTGGTGGGGTCTTACCCCCCCCTGCAGAGATGCAGTCGGTGTATTCTATCGTCCCAGCCGACTGAGTAAAGAGGGTTTGGGTAAATACATTCGAACATATCATTGGAAAATATATGACTCTGTAGAGTTACAATAAATATAGATTTGTTTTAATTCAGATGAGGAATTTTTATAGAACTGAAATTCTTAAATGAGTCTTTAAATTCTTTCTTAATAAAAAAAAATGTATCTTTTATTATGAAATAAGCGAATTATGTTTGTCTGAGGAAAAATCTCTAAGTGAAAGTTGAGAATGTGCCATAGTTTAAAACAGTCATGAGCAAACAGCGGCCGCATAGAGCCCTCCAGACTTTCTTAATGGTCCGTCTAAGACTTCAATTTCTTTTATAGAAAAGATAATTTTTCTGAAAAGGAAAAAACAAAAAAAACAAAACAAACTACTTTCCCCAATTACTTTGGCAGTGACTTATGCATAATGTCTACTGTGGATTGGTTTGATTTTATGGCATATCAACCCTTGTTAGTTATTTAATGCCAAATCCTCTTTATATATACTCTTATATATTAAGTAAAAATGATTTATAAGCGAATACTTTGAAGGTAACATTTTAAATTACCTAGAGTTCATTTGTTTGCACACAGTTAAAAGTTTTCAAGCATTCTATTAATACCTTACTTTGGTTTAGTGGACTTTTATGGCATATCAAACATTGTAGGTTATTTCATGCCAAATCCTGTTTATACATATATATCAAATATATAAGATTTCGTTTGGCTGGGTTTTTATGGCATATCAAACATTGTAGGTTATTTCATGCCAAATCCTGTTTATACATATATATCAAATATATAAGATTTCGTTTGGTTGGGTTTTTATGGCATATCAAACATTGTAGGTTATTTCATGCCAAATCCTGTTTATACATAATATATATTAAATATATATAGTTTGTAAACACATTTTGTTGATAACATTTTTAAACAAGTTTGTGCTAAATTTTTTTTGCACACAGTTCAATGGTTTCAAGTATTTCTATCTAATAGAAATATTTCTTTTACTATTAATCATTTGTTTGCACAAAGATAAATGGTTTTATGTATTGCTATGTAACAGTAACAATTTAATATCATTTGTTTAAACACATTTAAATGGATATACATATATGATTTGTAAGTGAATAGTTTTCCGATAATTTCGTTTTTAAATATGTTAAAATTAATTTGTATTGCTATTGTTTCTACATAGTTAAATGGTTTCAGTTATAGTTTTCTAACACTTATGGTTTCAATATTAATCATATTTACCCAACCCCTCCGATCGGGCAGGATATGACACAGGGTCAATTTTTAAGCGGAGTTTAACAGGTTTGAATTCAGAGTTTTCCTTCTCCTAGACTAGTTGCCTCACCAAGGCTGAAGAACCTAGTCTGTCCTACTATTTACCCATAGCTGGAGGGAGAATAATTGGATTCATACTTTTTCCAAGGGTATTAGTGCTATGTGCAATGCAATCAGTCTCGTCCAGGATTTGAACTCGTGTCGTTTAATATCATATTCATTGGGGGATCTTACCCCCCCCCTGCAGAGATGCAATCGGTGTATTCTATAGCTCTAGCCGACTGGGCTGGATCTGTAACATTGGGCCAAAAATACGACCAAGATATGAATATGAGAAATATACATAGGGAATCCGAAAAACACTCGAAACACTGACGACTCTCTTGGTTCAGCTACAAAACTTTTATTACCTTCTTGACTTTTAGGTTTTCAACACGAGGAGAGAGAGAGAGAGAGAGAGAGAGAGAGAGAGAGAGAGAGAGAGAGAGAGAGAGAGAGAGACACACACACACACACACACACACACACACACACACACACACACACACACACAATTTTTACTATGCTGACTGTTCCATCTGACCCCACCACGCGCAGCGCATCTCGTAGACCCAGGTCCGAATCTCAACTCGCTTCGTCCAGTCTCAAATCTCAACTACTGCTTATTTTTCAAAATACCCAAGAATCCCAGCCCATCACTTCCGGGCAAGACGTCATTCACACCCCCCGTCCTATTTCTTATCCGGGGTTTTTATTATGACATCTATGACTGTCACATCCTCCCCGCGCACACCTGCACTCAATGTGTGCACCTAACTAACCC
>OY757934.1:38392757-38637757 GCA_963585895.1 Sepioteuthis lessoniana | reverse complement strand
CATTCATTTGCGAATGGGATTGGAAATTTCTGTAGTTAAAGCATTTTAATTGTATTGTTGTAATGAAATTTTAAAATCACATTTTATCATATTATATTATATCATATGTTATTTTATATTTAATTATATCATGCACCTCTTGTACCACTTGTTTTTTTTTCATCGTCATTATGTTACTGCCCCAGTACTCTTCGGTCTACTTCAGGTGTCTGTTGCCCAGTTGGCTGGGGCTGTAGAATATACCGACTGCACCTCTGCAGAGGTGTAAGACCCCTCAATGATTGTCCTGTTATGATACTAAACAATCTGATGGTTCCAGTGATGCTGGAGCTTTGGGAAATGCGGAACACCCCTTCATTGCCTTTGCTGCCAGGTCCACTTTGGCAAGGAGTGGTAGCACCTAACTGGGCCCTATCTATGGGTTAAATAGAACTAACTGTATACTTATGCTAAACTGAATTGTTTGAATTAGAAATGTTTGACTAAATTGAATAGCTTGAAATAGAAATGTTTTTCACAATTAAACTGTACTTATATTTAAACTGCGTGCTTATGCTTAACTGAATTGCTTGAAATGGAACTGTTTTTGACGTTGAAACTCTACTTACACAAAACCGTATTGTTTAATATAGAACTGTTGTGACATTTAACTGTGTATAAACAAAATCTGTACTTATACTAAACTGAATTAGCTGAATTAGAATTGTTTGAATAAACTGAATAGCTTGGAATAGAAATGTTTTTGACAATTAAACTGTGTACTCATGCTAAACTGAATTGTTTGAAATAGAACTATATGCATAAAAATCGATTTGGCCTTAAATAACCCACATAAAACCCAAACAACCAACTGCCTTCAAGTGTCTGTCATAATTAGTAAAATAATTAACGCAGAATAATTAGTTTATGCAACATATCCTCAAAGTATTGTGCTGTTGCTGTTCCACACCTCACACGCTCAAAGTTAAAATCCTTGACAAAGATGAATATCTATTCTCCTCCCAGCTTTGGGTAAATAGCTGGTCAGACTGGTGGTTTAACTAGTTGAGGAAACGAAAAACTCTGAATTCTATTCAAGCCAGCTGTACTCTTAAAAACTGACCTTGTGCTAGATCCTGTACGAAGTGGAGAGGTTTGAAAGACACACACACACACACACACACACACATATATATATATATATATATAATGAAAATTTTAGTAATACACACACATCTATATATCTATCTATCTTGTTTAGTCAAGTTTGTTTAAAGACCATAGCGCTTTCTTTTTTGTGATCTTATTTTTTTTGTTGCTTGAATATAAAAAATAAAGTTTCGTGAGCTTCAACCAAACTTATCTAAACAATAACTTGCGGCAAATATATATATATATATATTGGTGTGTGTGTGTGTGTGTGTGTGTTTATATATAGATGTTGCTAAAAAGCGTTAATGAATATTCACCAGACCAGCTACCCAATATCGGATTAAGTGTAACACTACTAATACTACCGATTCTGTCAACTCTTACCTCCAGAATAATTCTTGTTTTTGCCAAACCCATTGCTACCATGGTAACCATTGATACTACGGTCCGTTCAAATTCACACACTATAGGCACAACCTTGCAGTTTCGTCCAGTCATAGCTATTGCTACTACTACAACTATTACTACGACTACAACTTCTTCATTTTACCTACATCGTACCGCTATTCTTTCGTTCTGATTTCTATAAGAATTTCAACCAATAGTTGTCGCAGTGACGCTTTTTGTTAGTGTGTTGTCAATTCAGCAGATATTTGCAACCTTTGCAAGTAATAATGAGGTCAGTTGTAGCTGTATGCGCAGGTATTTCTCGCGTCGTTTTCATAATACTCAAACAGGGGATCCACAATGACGTATTAAAATTCTTAGCAGACAGGCAGGCAATCACGCATGCGTACAATCTAATGCTATTTGCGAAGATTGAACAAGTGCAAGGCAACTAAAAGATAAATTTCCCAGTGAAACACTATTAATCTCCCGGGGACATTCGACCTCATCAAAATGTGACGCGAGTTTGTTTATTTAGGTAAGATTGGTAAAAAAAAGTGATATCCTAAACAATATCAAGGGAATTCCTAACCTTTTAAAGCAATGAATAGATAATTTACGTATGAATTTCTGAGTGGCTGAATGTTTATCATTACTCATAGACAAGCGACATTAATTTAGCTGTTATCATAGTCTCAATATCTCGTCTGTCGTAGTCAGTGTCTGTCAAAGACACCTGCAGAGAAGTTGTAAGGTAAACAAAATGTCCCTTATCTGAAACCAAAGAGCATAAATATAAGGCCCATGTGCTATATATATATATATATATATATATATAGAGAGAGAGAGAGAGAGAGAAATTAACTCATAGCGACAGAGAAAATAGCAAGTTACTTGGTGCCTTCAATAGGTTTCCAGACTTTTTTTGTACGGGCGTTTAAAATTGTCGTAGATTTTTGAAAATTCACTATGTTATTGCTATACATCTTTTGAGATGACTGACTAATTTTTATGATTTCAGGTTTAAATGAACAGCTACAGCAGCAATTGGAATACACCCTACTAAAGCCTGATTGTCAATGCTAGTAAATTTCAAAAATGCAGTCCGGACGATATGCAATAAAATTGTGTTTTAAACTTGGAAAAAATGCCACAGAAACGTATGGAATGCTTCAGACTGTTTTTGGGGAATCTTGCATGAATAGAGCATCAGTTTTTGAGTGGCATAAGAGATTCAAGGAAGGCAGGGAGTCTGTGAGGGATGGTGAGAGGTGTGGGAGGAATAAGGAAGTCAATACATCAGAGTTGATTGGCCAAAGGGTTAGGGTTAGGGTTACTATGTTGAGGTTTTATGGGAGTTCAGAAAGAACTTCCGTCGGAAGAGGCCAGCAATCTTCAAATCGGGTCAGTAGCATTTCCACCAGGACAATGCACCAGTCCACAACTCCATCCTTGTCACAGACTATTTGACCAAGATGAGCATCAAGACAGTTCCTAAGCCTCCCTTTAGTCCAGACCTTGCTCCCTGTGACTTTTCGTTATTTCCTAAGCTCAGAGGCTGTTGTCATGAGACAATTGAGGAGATGAAAGAGGCTATGACACGCTCACACAGGAGGACTTCCATGGGGACTACCAGAAGTTGTTGGAACGGTACAACAAGTGCATTGCAGCCGGAGGAGATTTCTTCGAAGGGGACTGGAGTTTCATGTGTGTACTGTCAATAAAAGTGCTCATACGAAAAAAGTCTGGAAATTTATTTAATGATCCTCGTACTAGAAATGACAGTTACCCGAAAATTTCTTACGTCTAAACAAATGAAAATGATGAAACTTCTGCAGTTGATTTGAAGACTTGGTGCCTCTGTTTTTTTTTTTATCAACCACGAGGTGATCTCTAATCACTATCTAAGTCGATCACCACCCATCCACTGATACTAAACAGTATCCGATTGTGAGACTCTAATTCAGTAGATTTAGAGAGTGTGGAATTACCTCTTGGTTGCCAGTACTTCCAGATCCACTCTAACCCTGAGTGAAGCTCCTGTTAAGATCTGACTAATGGGCCCAATAGATTTGTTTAAACATTATTTATATTAGATAGGAATACCTGAAACCATTTAACTATCTTAAAACGAATTATTATTTGTATTATTTAAAAGGAATAGTTATTGGGAACCATATAATTGTTTGATTTGGATGAGTTGTGTTTTATGGCATATCAAACTTCGTTTGTTATTTAATATCAAATCCTGTTTTTACATATATATTAAACATATGAATTGTAAACATTTTGTGGATACACACAGTTAAATGATCAAACATTTCTATTTTTAACACTTCAATTTAGCATAAGTCAACTAAGTTAAATGGTTCCAAGTATTGCTTCATATCATTAACAATTCAATTAAATATCAGTTATTTGTTTACACGCTGTTAAATGATCAAACAGTTCTATTTCAAAGCATTCAATTTAGCATATCATCTTTTTGCTCTCAGTTTAAATGACAAACAGTTCTATTTGACCTATAGATATAACCCTATCAGATACTACCACTCCGGGCCAGAGTGGACCTGGGAGTGATGATAATGAAGGGGTACCCCACATTCCCCAAAGCTCCGACATTACTGGAGCCTCGCCATCAGATTGTTTAGTGTCATATCCTGGACACTCATTTGTGGGGTCTTTCCTCTCTGCAGAGATGCCGATAGTGAATTCTACTGCCCCAGCCGACTTGGATTTATAATTATTCGTAAATTTTTTGTATTAGATAGAAATAAAGCCTTTTAACTGTAAGCACATTATTTGTATCAACTCTCAGAACATAGAGTTCTCCATACCAGGTTGTTAAATAATCGATTGCAACATTTTATAGGTAACTTGAAATATATGCATAAAATTATATATGAAGTATTAGCCATTTTATAGGCGTTGTGAAGTCTAACATTGTAGTTGTCTCTTCTCTGGAGAAGTTTACAAAAGAATCTTTACCTTAATTGGGCTATGATTAAGTTATATTCAATTAAGCTTCAGTAAAGCAATTACAGTGTTCGTCTTTTATATCAATAAACTATAGCGATGTAGAAATAGGGATTCCTTGGTTGGAATTCTAGTCCCACGGGTATATATACTTCTTGGTGGCTGAACAAATATCTACCACACATGTCCTTATCATTAAGACTAGTTATTATTATTATTATTATTATTTACCCCTTTAGAGTTTTTCACATCAGTTTTAGCTGATGGTCTTTCTCTGGAGTTTGAGTGAGAGCAAGTTTCCTTAAGTCTCCAAGGACGCTTCTCAGTATTCTGGCCGTTCTCAATAATGTAGTAGTTTGGATAGTCTCGACTCGTCCTCTTATTTCCAAGTCCTTCAGCCCATTTAATAATCCTTTGGTGACTGTACCAAAAGCACCAATCACGATTGGTACAATTGTCACCTTCATGTTCCATAATTTTTTCAATTCCCTAGCAAGGTCGAGGTACTTATCTTTCTTTTCACTTTCCTTCAGTTTTATTCTGTGGTCAGCTGGGACAGCAAAGTTCTTTTTTTGTTGTTGATTATTATAAGGTCTGGTTTTCTAGTCGAGTATTATTATTATTATTATTATTATTATTATTATTTCTCGTTTGGGAGTTTTTTTACAACCGCGTTAGCTGATGGATTATCACTTTTGAAGACCATTTCAAGTGTACCAACTTCAATTGATATCACTGTCACTTTTATGTTCTTCAGCTTTTTCAGATTTCTGGCAAGATCAAAGTATTTACTTAACTTTTCGTTTTCTTTTATTTTCTCTCTATGGTTCATTAGAACTGCAAAATCCAATAGAAAACAATTTCTTTTCTTCATGTTAATGAACACAAGGTCTGGTCGTCTGGCTGAGATTGGCTGATCCGTTTGCATCTCTAAGTAGCAGAGAATTTTATGCGTCTCATTTTCTAAGATGAATTCTGGTTTATGCATAAATCATTTGTCAGCATGGCTGAAATTCAGGTTCTCTCTTCAGGTTTTTCCCTTCTTAGTCATGTCCACGTCATATTGTGTACAATTTCCACAATTTGTCGTTTGAAATATTCATACAATTGTTTTTCTTTCCAATTTTGTTTTCTTAATTGTTTGATTCTTTTTTTTTCTATTTATCCTTAGTTTATTTCTCTTGTTATTTTGCCGACTGTGATCAGACTTCTTTTGCTGCTTTTCTGTATCCCTTGAGTCTCTGAATTGTTGCATTTTCGCAATCCTCAATTCTAACGAGTTCTCTTCCTCCTTCTTGACATATAAAGTTGGTCTATGTCATCTCTTGGGTGTAAAGCCTTGAGCATCGTCATCAATTTTCTTGTTCTTTCATCCATTTCCTTGGGCTACTCCTTTATGCAATCTTATGCTGTCACGATACGAAATGTGAAGTGTGCAACACCATAGCACCATCTCGAACATTGTTACACTTCTTCAAATACAAGACGACTTACTTGCTCCAGATAAGAAGGTATTTTTTTCAGACCCAACATTTTTCTAACAGTAAACGCAACACGAAGAGAGAGGAAGACATTGTAAGAGTCTATGAACGAACGCCAGCTTGGCAGACACACCAAAGAGACATCCCCGACCTCGAACTGATTCATCTCTTCGTCAAAATGCAACTCACTGCAAAGGCGGTCAGACTGAATTCAAAATTATCTTTTCTTATATAATCTATTGATTCTGCTAATGTTATAAAGACGCGTGTCTTAAACTTTTCGATGTGACGTCATTTTCCTAATTATTGCATCCGCTAAAACATGATCATTACACGTGTCCCCTAACCAGCCGAGTATTTGATTTGTTTATTTTCCATATCCGATATCTAAAGCAGCTCTCCTAAATTCAAAATTTAAACATACGCGAATCTCAAAACAAACTCTCAAACTAAATAATCTGCGACCGTCATCCCGGGGGGACGAGGAATATTACACTATATTACCTCAGCGATGAAATACTCTTACTCTCAATGATTTTAGCTACTTACAATTTTACCAATTAAAATAAATTTTAACCAAATAAAATGATTAATATAATTAATTATCACCCTAATTGTATTACGCTTGCCCCCTTTAAGAATGGTCCAGAGTATCTTAAAGTGGAGTGGGGCTTCTCTGGAATTTATTCCTTTCATGAGATTTTCCCATTTTTCTAAGCTAAACCATTCTTACTATTTCCTTCATGTCTGTTTGTTTCATGATGTTTGCTGTTTATATTCCTAGTGGGGTTGCCCAGGTATTAATTTATTCCTTTGATGAGATGTCTTTTGTAGAGTTTGGTTTGGAGAAGTTTTATTTTTCTGAGCTAAACCTTTCTTACTTTTTCCTTCATGTGTGCTTGTTTCATAATGTTTGCTGGTTATATTTCTAGGTATCTGTAATTTTCGTTTTCTTCAAGTATTCTGACGCTTTTTAATTTGCCTGTTATATTTTTCCTGCTGTTTTTCTTTTTTTATTATAAGCATGGGGCATTTTTCTAATTCCATTCCTATATCTTGACTGTAGATTCTGATAGTTTCTATAAGGGTTTCTATTTTTTTTATTCTCAGCAAATGTCTAAATATCATTCATATACATGAGGTTGTTTATCATTTTTCGACTATTTTAGATTTGCTGCCGCCTAGAATTTTCTTAGTATATAATTCAGTGGCATCATTGCTGTAAGTTGCAGTAGGGACAATGAATCTCATTGGACGATGCATCTTTGGATTTTTATGTCTGCCAGGATTTGTTTTCTAGCTGATATTTCTATTCTTCCGCTTTCCATATCTCTTGTAATGAAGTTTACAACTTTCACTGCTATCTTGAACATTTTTAGGACATTTTAAAATTCACGTCTCTGATATCATGTCGTATGCTTTTTTCTAGTCTATTCATCCCTTCACCGGGTTTTACATAAGACGTTGGATAAGAGGATGTCGTAAAACAATATATTTACTTGACAAAAATGCTTTCGAAATTACATAATCCGACAAAGATTGACACGCTAAAAACCAACCAACCAACCAACCAACTAACTCAATGTCTCATACCAATTAAATTGTAGAATTTTCATGTATTCAATTAGTATCGTGTAAATATATCAAACGATAAAACGCGATAAAAATTCAACAGACTTAATAATGATCATAGTTGATGCAATGTAAAATAAAAAGAAATACGATAATAATGTCAGTCTGAGTGAACATACAGTTTTTCTGAGCGGTCAGTCTTGTATGGGACAAATTCCTTGAAATAATAATTATAATAATAATGATAATAATAATCTTTTGATAATTACCAAAAGAAATTCATGGTACATTTTTATCTCTTTTTTTTCCCGGGTTACTACCCGGGAAAAAAAAGAGATAAAAATGTTGATGCTTGATGAGGTTATCTGTTCAGGAAAAAGGTTTGCTGCTATTATATATATATATATATACATATATATATATATATCATGTCGTGACGCCAGCACGGATATCCCTGACACTCACTCGCCACTCCTCGCTATCGTTCATCGCTTCTAGCAGGTCCTCAGGGCTACAACCCGTATCCTCACAGAGCTCCGGTATGTAGGTTCGCGCTGGTCGCCTTGCTTTAGCTGGGCCATGTACGGGGGTCCATAGGAGAACATCACTTATGAGCTCGTCCCTGCTTCTCCAGCAGTGTCCTGCATATCTGGTTCGTCTAACTTGGATAGTTTTCGTGATGGAATGTAGGTGGCCGTACAGCTGCTGCTTTGTGGGGTGTTGCCTCTAGGACTTGTTCAATATTGCTCGCAGCATTCTTGTGTAGTTGCCGTCAAGCCTTTTCTCCATCCGTTTACTTAGCGTCCATGTAGTGCATCCATATCGCAGTATCGACATGACCGCTGCTTGGAAGAAACTGCGTTTCATTTTATCGGTCTGGTCTGACTTCCATATGATCGTTAGTCTATCGTTAGCAGCCCATGCCTTTGTTAGCCGAGTGTCGATGTTTTTTTCGGTTGATGAGACACTGCTTCCTAGGTAGGTGAACTTGTCAACTTGTTTCAGAGAGCTACCGCCTGGTGTGGAAATGTCACCTGTTTGATTAAAGCACACGTATTCCGTTTTGTGTGCATTGACATGGAGGCCTATGCCTGCGGCGGCTCGTTCCAGATTATGCAGCAGGGTTTCGGCTTGGGCGGGTGCATTTGCCAGAAGCGCTATGTCATCGGCGTAGTCGGTGTCAGTAATTGTTTTTGCAGGGTACCTTTTGCTTCTTTTCTTTGTCAACTCGAAGCCATTTTCTTTAATTTTATCAATTGATGTTCCCAGCACGTAGTCTACATATGATAAAGATGTATGGGGCTGATGTGCCTGCTACAATGTCGAAGTAGTCTGTGTCTCAATCCGGAGAACGTACTTTCACCTTGGTGTTTCTATAGAGAATCATTATAGCTGTGACGGTCTCTTTTGGTAGGCCGTATGCTAGTAGAATTTGTTCCATCTTCCCTCTGTGAATGGAATCAAAGGCCTTGGTAAAGTCGACAAATAGTATTGTCGCCGGTAGGTTTTTTGCCCATACGCCCCCAAGGATTCTACAGATAGTCAATATTTGTGAGGTCGTGGATCTATTTCTTCAGAAGCCATTTTGGTTCTTCCTAAGAATGTTTTCAATTTTGGGTTCTATGCGGTTGCGTAGTAGGACATTGTAAATGTTGGCTGCTATGGATGTAAGTGTTATATCTCTGTAGTTCTTGGCTAGTCCGAGGTCACCCTGTCTATCGGGTTTTGATTATAAACTGATCTTCCATACTTCCGGGGGAATTTCATCAAGCTCTGGGGCTTTTCTATTTAAAATTTTTCTAAGTACTGAGTCGAGTTCTTCTTGAGCAAAAGGTTCCAGTTTGATGTCTAATTGCTTACTAATAATTCTCGTTATTGTTTCATGTGTAACTTTCGGTGAGTTTCCTAGTAGATTCTAGAAATGCTGTTTCCACAGTTTTATTCGTTCTTATTAGTTTGTAGCTTTCAGTTTAGCTTTGGCTGCGCTCTTCCTTCTGCTCACTTCGGTAATTGTTTGCCACGGTATCCAAGATTGTCTACTTCCACCGAGTCTCAAATCTTATCTATCTGATTTTGTATGTATATTGTCTGTTCTTTTAAGTATATGCTTGCTAATTCATTTTGTGCTTTTTTTAGTTTCCGGGCATTTGTGACAGTTTAGTTCTTCCTATTGCATTTGGAGGCAGTTTTCTCGTCTGCACGTTTTTCTCTAACAGCTAATGTCTCCCATGGGATTCGAGATTTAGTTCTAAGTTTTGTTGGTATGTATTTCGCTGCTGTTTCTTGGTGGGCAATGACGAAATTATCATATTCGTCATTCAGGGTATGTATATCTGTCTTCTCTTGTAGTGCATTGAATTTGTTTCTTAATGCTAACACATATTTATCTCTTATATACTTATTATTAAGAAGGGCCCAGTCATAGTGTTTGGTGTTCGTTGTTCGGGTGGCGTTCTTTCATTCACACAACCCCTCTTTCATGAACTGGATGTAATACAAGGTCAATTTCTAAGTGGAGTTTTACTTCTCCTCTGCTGATTGCTATATCAAGTAGAAAAAAGTATAATCTTCCCTACTATTTATCTGTAGAAGGGGGATTGTGGGATCTATAACTTTCCCTAGGTTAAAAAAGTTTCAATCGTGAAATAAAAACAAGAATTTGTATTCAGGTCACCAAGTTCATTTTCGACGTCAACACTATTATACCACGACTGCCTGCTTGCCTGTTTATCTGCCCGCCTATCTATCTATCTATCTATCTTAAATAAGTACACCAGTCATTTTTTTGATAAAATGTAATTTTTTCTAAAACCAAAGATAAGTAAAGTAAAATTGGCAACCGTAGTCGAGGGTGATCCGAAGGCTCCCTTTTTTATTAGCAACTATACCGAGCTGTAGGGAGGGCGCCACTCCTTCCCCAGGATTGCTCCATTTTACCCTTGATCCGTACCTTATAATGCTGAGTGTTAAGCAAGGAAAAATCAAGTACCATTTTTTGAGTCTTTAGTATGACTCGACCTGGGATTGAACCCAGATCTCTCGGACCATTGGCAAACAATATACCCTCTAGGAAAATGGAGATACCTTGATTTTATTATTTCTAATAAATCTTTATACAATCAAAGTGGATAATGTTCTGTATAAATGACCAAGATGATAGCATTGACACTTTGTAACAAAAAAATGTGAACATATTGCAGTCCAAAAATCAATACAACCCTTACATATATATATAGGAATTTTTAAACCGTAGCCCGCCTCTGATGAGTAGGGTGTTTTGCGAGATCCAAAATTTAAGTTCCTGACTTGCTCTCTACTGGCAGCTACTGACTGATCCTTTTAAAACTCTCCAACTTTTGTGTTACCCTATCTGGCACTTACCGAAAGAGATTTCGTAGTTGATCTTTTGTTGTTGGGTCACACAGACGGCTACCAGGTTCACAAGGCATCTCTTCGACCAGATATATCAGATTGTCTTACTATGCATAATATATGGTTTGGTTTGGTTCCTTTCCTTTGTTTAATGGCATATCAACCTTCTTGGGTAATTTAATGCTAAAGCCATCATTGTAAAAAAAAGCGGTAATATTCAACCCATTGCTGGCAGGATAAGGAGGTTCATACCCTTTCTAAGGGTATTATTCAGAAAAGGAATGTAATAGCGTGACAGGTGTTCGAACGCGTTTATTAAGAACTCGTAGTTCAGCATTTTAGCCTCTACGCCACTGGAACTCTCATTATATATAAAGAGATAACTATATGATCATGACTTATGTAATTTACAACAAAGTAATTAGACAAAAGTTTATTACATACTCTTCATCCATCTTTCAGCATATATATCGAATAGATTTCTTGTTGTCGTTAGTTTTCATAGATTCTTTGAATGGTCTTAACTTTTTAACAAATATTGGAAACCTTAAATTTTTTAAAATTTGAGCTATGATCGGTTAATTTTAAGTAAGCGCCAATATATTTTAATAGCGTTTTTAGTAACTTTAGCCAGGATTCGCATTTTTTTGTGTAAATCTTGTGATGATTTAAACACTGTTTATTTCAACTTGAGCCATGAATTTACCCAACCGGTAAGGTTTAGAATACGCTGACTATTTCCCCTCAAGGAACTCTCAAAAGTGGAGTCCTGAGTATGAATCTGTATCCGATGAGAGGTTCTAGTTCTGGAGATCTGGAGAGTGTGAAGTACCTCCTCATTACCATTACTCCCAGGTCCACTCTGATCCGTTGGGGTTACGTATATTGTCAAAATGCATTTAAAAATTATTTGTATGCGATAGGACCGAGCGCGAAAATCTCTTAAGAAACAAGCACATAAAAATGTGAAGATTAACGTACAATGAACGTATTTCCCTAACCTATAGGCATAAAACAAACCCAGATAGGTTGATGTGCCGTTAAAAGCAATCAAACAATCAATCAGGCAATCATTAAGCTATGACTGATTAAACTCTGATATTTTTCTTGATTCATTTTTTCAGATTGAACCATGGCTGGCTTATTCAAAACAATTCTTAATATTTTTTGATCATTGCTTATTTTATACGACATAATATAAGTAGCTTGAAATTTAATTCATTTTAGGAGTTAGTGATTCTTAATCTAGTGTTGTGCCCAGTAAATAATATCTTCGATGTCAGTTGGGGTAGAAACATCATTACATCCCAAATTTAAAAAAAATGCGGCTCAGATATATACAGAAACGAACGCGCAAGCGCGTCTACGAACAGAAGACTGGAACACTGTTAAATTGTTGCCATGGCTACAGTTTTTAGCTATCAATACGTTAGCAAGCAGAGACAAGAGTGAGATTTCCCGGGCCAAGACAGACGCGAGGATCTCATATCGATAGAAGCAAGCAGCGAGAATTCCTCATGTTGCTTCTGCAGCAACAGACCTTGGCAGTCGACGCCTATTTGAACGGCAGGGAAACTAAAAAGCTTGATGCGAAAAACGAGAAAAGTCCGCAGAACTCTCTCTCTCTCTCTCTCTCTCTCTCTCTCTCTCTCTCTCTCTCTATCTATCTATCTGCGTGTGTATATATACTAGTGTATTTGTTTGCTTTGGTGCTTGATAGTAAGTGCAAATAAATTTTGCATGAAAACTACAAGAGAAATTCAAGGTTGTTTACAATGAAAAAAATAAATTCCTTCGCTATCTTCTCTGATGATATGATACGGCAGTAATGAATGAGAAGGTTGCTGGTTCAATATCAGCGTTCGACTAAGGTTCCTACTTAAGCACTGGCATACAGTATTTAAACGATTGAATAATCTATCATAAATTTGTATTATGTAAGTCTTTGTGTTTCACGATCTTTTTCTACTAATCTGTTAAAAATATGGGATATGTAAACTCGTATTAGTGTGCATACATCTTTTGTCATTTAGTTTATTAAAAACATGTGTTATGTAACTCTGTGTGTCCTCATCTATCACCTATCCTTCTATGAATTTGCGTAAAATACATCTATGTGAGTCTTTTCTGTCAATAAGCATTATGTAAATCTATGTGTGTTTCCACCTTTAATGATTTAGTTTATTATAAGCAAGCGTCATGTAAATTGCATTATGCAAATCCATGTGCGTGTGTCCTCATCTTATATCATTAGTAAATAAAAATCTATTTTTTTGTTTATATGCGTGTCTTTACTTTTTATTATTTACTCTAATATAAACGTCTGTTATATAATTCCGTGTGTGTCCGCACCTGCTATCATTTAGTGCATAGAACATCAGCATTTTGTTTATGTGTGTCCTTACCTTTTATCATTTACTCTTATATAAACGTCTGCTATATAAACCCGTGTGTGTCCTCACCTTCTATCATTTAGTGCATAGAAAATCTGTGTTTTGTTTATGTGTGTCCTTACCTTTTATTATTTACTCTTATATAAACGTTTGTTATATAAATCCGTGTGTGTGTCCTCACCTGTTATCATTTAGTGCATAGAACATCTGTCTTTTGTTTATGTGCGTCCTTACCTTTTATCATTTACTCTTATATAAACGTCTGCTATATAAACCCGTGTGTGTCCTCACCTGCTATCATTTAGTGCATAGAACATCTGTGTTTTGTTTATGTGTGTCCTTACCTTTTATTATTTACTCTTATATAAACGTCTGCTATATAAACCCGTGTGTGTCCTCACCTGCTATCATTTAGTGCATAGAAAATCTGTGTTTTGTTTATGTGTGTTCTTACCTTTTATCATTTACTCTTATATAAACGTCTGTTATATAAATCTGAGTGTGTCCTCACCTGTTATCATTTAGTGCATAGAACATCTGTGTTTTGTTTATGTGTGTCCTTACCTTTTATCATTTACCCTTATATAAACATGTGTTATGTAAATTCGTGTGTGTTCTCACCTGTTATCATTTTGTGCATAGAAAATCTGTGTTTTGTTTATGTGTGTCATTACCTTCTATCATTTACTCTTATATAAACTTCTGCTATATAAACCCGTGTGTGTCCTCACCTGCTATCATTTAGTGCATAGAAAATCTGTGTTTTGTTTATGTGTGTCCTTACCTTTTATTATTTACTCTTATATAAACATGCGTTATGTAAATCCGTGTGTGTCCTCACCTGTTATCATTTTGTGCATAGAAAATCTGTGTTTTGTTTATGTGTGTCCTTACCTTTTATCATTTACTCTTATATAAACGTCTGTTATATAAATCCATGTGTGTCCTCATCTGTTATCATTTAGTGCATAGAACATCTGTGTTTTGTTTATGTGTGTCCTTACCTTTTATCATTTACCCTTATATAAACATGTGTTATGTAAATCCGTGTGTGTCCTCACCTGTTATCATTTAGCCTACTACCATCTTTTAATCAATCATAAACTACCGTCATGTAAATTGTGTTATGTAAATCCATGAGTGTGTCTTCTCTTTCTAAAATTCAGTGTATAGATATATGTGTTTATCATTTACTACCCTGTAAACATGCGTTATGAAAATTTGTGCATATCTCCACCTTCTACTATCTTATCTCTCATGCATTATGTAAATCTGTGTGTGTGTGTCTCCATCTTAAATTATTTTGTTTATTATAAATTTGTATTATTCCAATGCATGTGTGTCCCCACCTTCAATCCTCAAACCTATGTGTTTATCCTCACCTTCTAACATTTGGACAATTATAAACATGCGTTATGTAAATCTGTGTGCATCCCAACCTTTTATCATTTAGAAAACAACCTTCATTTCTTAATACTTTCATGGTATTTATTAACTTTTTAACGAATATCATATTTACAAACAAACAGCATTTATTAGAGAAATGATATCTAATTTGCATTAGAATTTTGAAAAGTAGGGTTTGAATAAATAATTTTGTGATGCTATTAATTCTTTTTTATCTTCATAAATCAGTTATTTGGGAAAAGGATTACTTTTATTATTGTCATTGTGATGTAAGTGTAAAAAGAAATGACAAGCGCCATAAGAACCGATAAGATTAACGCAAAAATTGCTGATATACGGCAGAATAGCAAATTGAGATGATGTTGAGAAAAAGATGAAACGATTAATCGCATAATAAGCGGATACAGCAAAATGGCACAAAAGGAGTAAAAGACCAAGCATGATTGGTAGGGGATGGTGATCCACTAGGAATTGTGCAAGAGATTGAAATTTGACCGTACTTCCAAATGGTATACGCAAAAACAAGAACTGGTCTTAGAGAATGAGAGTAATAAAATTCTCTGGGGTTTTAAGATAAAGACAGCTCCTTTAATTTCGGCTAGAAGACTAAACCTAGTGTTATTTAATAATGATAAAAAAGGAGTTTCTGTCTTGTGGATTTTGCCGTTCAGGCATACCAGAGTGATGAAAGAAAACGAAAAGATAGACAAATACTTAGACCTTGCCAGAGTACTGAAAAAGCTGTGGAACATGAGCGTCAAGGTTACGCCAATTGTAGTAGGTGCGTTCGGAACGCACCTTAGGAGCCTTGAGAAACTGGAAACGGGTGGGATCTTCAAAACCCTCCAGACTACCTACAGCATTGCTGAGATAGCCAGAATACTGAGAAGAGTCCTGAAAACCTAGGGAAATTTGTTGTCAAGTAGCAGGAAAGAGTTTAGCTGATGTAAAAATCCAGAGAGGAATATTCCAAGGCGATGCGCTATCACCATTACTATTAGTTATAGAGATGACGCTACTCAATTACATACTCAGAAAATGCAGAGGCGGATACAAATTTACTAAATTGCAGGAAAAGATCCGTCACCTAATGTACATGGACGACATTAAATTGCTTGCCAAGAATGAAAAAGAATTGGAAACCCAAATACAGGCAGTGAGAATATACAGTCAGGACATTGGAATGGGATTTGGCATAGAAAACTGCTCCATGCTAATAATGAGAAGCGGGAAACGACATATGACGGAGGAAATAGAACTACCGAATCAAGACAAAATCAGAAAGCTCAGAGAAAAAGAAACTTGGGAATACTTGGGAATATTCGAAACTGACATCAAACAAGTGAGGACGAAAGAAAAATTAAACAAAAGTATCTCAGGAGAAAGGGAAAGCTATTCGAAACCAAATTATATAGCAGGAATCTCATCTAAATGATAAACTCCTAGGCTGTTTTCCTACTAAGATACTCGGGACCCTTTTTAAAGTGAAGAACTTCAATAATCTGTGGACCAGAGAACAAGTAAACGAATGCATAAGGTCTTATATTCCAGAGAAGCGACAGAGAGACTATGTGTCAAGAAAAGGAGGAAGGAGAATCGCCAGCATTGAAGATAGCGTTGATACATTGATAAAACGACTCGAAGACTACATACACAAGCGCAGAGGAAAAACCGATTACAGCCATGAAAAACAGTACAAACACAATTATCAAAAGAACAAATAACCAGAAAACAAAAATGGGAAGGAAAACAACTCTACGGACACTTCAAGTGACAAACAAACGAAATCTCACTCAAGAAAATGTGGATGTATCAAAGAAAGGAAAACCGTAAGAGAGAAACGAAATCTCTTCTAATAGCATCACAAACTAAGGTCATAAGAACCAACTATATCAAAGCAAGAATAGATAAGTACGCAACAAAATAGAAAATGTAGGTTATGTGGTGATAGAGACGAAACGATCAATCGCATAATAAGCGAATGCACCAAATTTGCTCAAAAATAGTATCAGACAAGACATGACTGGGTGGGTAAGGTGAATCACTGAGAACTATGCAAGAAATTGAAATTTGACCTTACGAACATATGGTATATATACAACTCGGAGTTCGTCCAGGAGAATGAGACGCAGAAAATTATCCGGGATTTTGAGATACAAACAGATCACTTAATCTCGTCCATACGACCAGAACTTGTGATAGTCAATAAAAAAAGAGAACCTGCCGAATAGTGGATTTTTTTGTTCCAGCTGATCACAGGGTAAAACTGAAAGAAAGTGAAAAGAAAGATAAGTACTTTAACCTTGCTCGAGAAATGGAATAACTATGGAACATTAAAATGACAGTGATACCAACTTAATAGGTGCGCTTGGCACAATCACTAATGGATTGATAATGTAACCGGAGGACTTTGAAAAAAGAGGACGAGTGGAGACCATCCAAACGACGGCATTATTAAGATCGGCAAGAATGCTGAGAAGAGCCCTTGAGCCTCGAGGAGACTTATTGTCACTCAAACTCCAGTGGAAAACCATCTGCTAACTCTCAAAGGAATAATAATAATAATAATAATAATAAACAGGGATCATCCTCACCAACAAGATATCGATAACGTGTTTACCTATGATGTGGAAAATCCAGTGCGCCAAGATGAGAGAGGTAATCTATAACTCGTTTGTATGCAGTGGACTATTTTTGGAAGAAGACAAAGGATGCCGCAGTGGAACAAGAGGAACAAATGACCTATTATGTATCGACCAGCTTTGGGTAAATAGTAGGGCAGACTAGGTTCTTCAGCCTTGGTGAGGCAACTAGTCTAGGAGAATTAAAATTCTAAATTCAAACCTGTTAAAGCCTGCTTAAAAATTGACCTTGTGTCATATCCTGACCGAGCGGAGGGGTTGGGTAAATAGGATTACGTATCGACCAGCACATCCTCGAGGAGGAAAAATGTAGCCATGGATTGGATTGATAAGAAGGTATATGATATGACCTAACAAATTTGGATAATAGAATGTTTAAAAATGTAAAAAAATATCTGAAAAATTCATACGAATGCCATGGAAAACTGGAGTGTGGAATTAATTGCAGAAGGTCAAACCTTGGAAAAGATAAAAAGCCAAACAGATATCTTCCAAGGAGACCCACTTTCGCCGTTGGTATTCGTTGTAGCAATGATGCAGTTCAACTACTTATTTATAAAACGCAGAGAGGGCTACAAATTTTCAAAATCACAGCAAAAGATTAATCGCCTAATATATGTAGGTAACATAATGGTATTCACAAAAAATGAAAAAGAGCTGGAGATTCTAATAAAAACAATAAAGATATACTGTCAGGATATAGGAATGGAATTTAGCATTGAAAAATGCAAGTCGAAAAAGAGAATAAACAGAAGAAATAGAATTACTGAATCAAAAATACACTAGGAGGCTTGGATAGAAGGAAAATTACAAATACTTGGGAATAAGCGGACACCATCAAACAAACGGAGATGAAGGAAAAAATGAGAAATGAATTCCTCAGAAGAACGGGAAAGCTTCTCGAAAGTAAACTCTGCAACAGATATCTCTTCAAAGAGATAAACACCCGGGCAGTCCTCCTTGTAAGATACTTGGAAGAATTCTTGAAACATACCAAGGAGGAAATCAGACAGATGGACTAAAAGATAAGAAAATCGATGACGATGCAAAAGGCCTTACATCCGAGTGATGAAATAGACTGAATGTGTCAAGGAAAAGCGAAGAAAAATTAATTACCGCATCCAGTGGCAACATAATAATCAGAAAAACAACAAAACTAGGAACCAGAAATGGAAAGAAAAACAACTGTATCAATATTTCAATATTTCAATAGAATAACAAGTGTAGGTTAATCGAAAAAAGAGAAGAAACGTTTTAATCACATCGTAAGTGAAAGAAGCAAACTAGCTCTGAAGGAGTGCAAGACTAGGCTTCACTGGGTGATAAAGGGGAACCACTCGGAAGAGAATGATATTTGACCATACTATCAAATGGTATATATACAAACGAGAATATATCCCAGAAAATAACACTCATAAAATTCTTAGTGATTTTGAGATACAAACGGGTCCCCTAATCCCGGCTTTAAGCCCAGATCTAGTCCTAATTAAAAAAAAAAAAGGAGTCGTAGTCAAATGAATTTTGCCGTTCCAGCGCTTCAAAGCGGGAAAATAAAAATAAATTGAAATAATAAATAAATACGTGAACCTTGCCAGAGAACTAAAAAACTGTAGAACATTCAGGTGACGGTGATATCAACAGTAATTGGTCCACAAAGGATAAGAAAATGGATTGAAACGGCTGGGTATCTGAGGAAGAATCGAGACCATCCAGAATATAGCATTATTGACATAGGCCAGAATACTGAGAAGAGTCCTGGAGACCTGAAGAAACTTTCTGTCTCTCAGACTCCAGTGAAAGCCCTCCAGCTGGCGTGAAAAACTTGTAAGGAGTAAAATAATTATAACTTCTTAAGTCTGCCTCCTCATTTGATGATTTAGTCGTAACTTAGCAGCGAGAAAAAATGTATTTATATTTTGCCGAAAAGAAAATTCAATTTTGGGACGTTTTATTCATATATTGTTGCAGGGCCGATATATATGTCGATCCTGTCAACTTTTAGAAATGAGTAATGTGACACTGAAAAGATAAGGATGAAAAAGCATGAGAGTAAATTAAAATGCCAAGTTTTATTTGACTAATGATTACTTGAAGGGGAATTTGGATAAACTTCATGTTGCGTCGAAAGTGTAGACACGACTGTCAAACAGTCTTTGGTGACAGCGAGTCTAGATTATTCTTAGACAGGTTGTTGGTGCAGTTATGTGGCCAGATACCTGTAGACGGTCGAAAAGTCGGACGTGTCAAATCTCAGAAGCAGGCTAATCAACGTTCAGGTCGTTGATTTGGCAGTTAACGGGAGTTTGGTCGACGTTAGCTTCGACGAGTTGATGAAATGTCGTTGGTCTGAGCGGTGTTGTTAGATCATGGATTGAAATCGTGAATCTAGCAGCTCAAAGACCGGGTCATGTGGCCAGGGATCCGATGTTCTGCTTATGAGGTCGACGGTAGTCCGAACGGTGTTGTCTTCACGTGGACTGGTTCTTTACTCCGGATGTTCACTGTATCTGGCTGGCCGCTGATATGTCATTGTCCTTGTAGCGTTGACGAAGATGTAGGTTACTACCTGTAGTATTCTTGAAAAGCACAAAAGAGTTTAAGGTAGACTTATGCCCTTAAAAAGAACATTTTAAGGTAGTCCTGAAAAGGACAGTTAAGAAGAAAAGGCTGGACTGCAGTCTTGATAGCATCTGATCAACTGGGACTGATGGGGGAAGGCAGGAGGCAGGAACTGCTAGACGAGCTACACTACCCTCAGTCACGAAGTCTTTTTTGTGGGGTACAGCGGTTTGAATTCAAAGTTTTCCTTCTCCTACACTGGTTGCCTAACCTTGGCGGAAGAACCCAGTCTGCCCTATAATTTTCCACAGATGCTTGTGTAATGAATGACTTTGTACAATGAATGATCCCTAGTTTTTCTCCTCAAAAAGGCATTTTCATCATATATTGCGTGTAATAAACTACCATAAGATTTGGCATGTTTAGAAACATATCCCGTGTAATGAACGACCTCTTTTTTTAGATGAAAATTTTATCTTAAAAAGCCGTTCATTACACGAGTATATACGGTACTCATAGCTGGAAAGGACGAGATGAAATGGATTCATATCTTCCTTAGAAATATTAGCACAAAGTAAAACGCAAACACTCTCGTTCAGGGTTTGAACTCGGGTCACCCGATTGCATTTCTAGCGACTATAATCATTACACTCAGCACATCTCCACAAAAGGATTTTCAAGTCGATTTGGCGTTATGACGAAAAGAAATGCACAAAAAAAAAAATGTTTTGCAGAAATATATTGTGTACACAGAAATCTTGAAAAGGCCAGAGAACCTTCTGTTCAACTTCATTTTTTCTTTCTATCAGACGGATATTCGTTTAAATAAATATATATAAGCAAATTCATCCCGTGAAGTTCGTATTATTTTCTAGCTATTGATAATTCCTTTATTCGTTCATGTAAATAGATTCCTATCGGATACAAATAATCTTATTCTGTCAGTAAAGTTCGCATTATTTTCTTAACGACTGACGACCCCTTTCCTTGAGATTTTAAATATATTCCAACAATAAAATTATCAGCAATGAATTTACTTAATATATAATCCTTTTCTTCCTGATTCTCAATACGCAGCTATTTGGCTGTTTGCCAAAATTACTTCAACAAAGCTCAGACCTAAACTTGTCAAACTTTTTGATTAAATAATCAGATAAATCCCTGTCGACAGGGCGTAGAATACTCTGACTGTATCCTCAACAGGAGTGTCTTAGTGTAACGCTACAGGACTGCACACAAATACAAAGTGACTTTGTTCTTAGAATAAGAAAATTTATTACGTCTGTTGTTTTTACAGTAGTCGTCAAGAAAGAATCGCGTTAATTCTCTTAGAGAATGTTTTATACTCTATGAACATTAAAGGGGTATTGTTGTATCGCCACATAATACATATGCAACTATACACGGAAATATAGTCAACACAATAATGACGAACGAACACACTTCTTTAGAAAATTATACCTCTCACACTTTATTCGAAATGGTTGCGAAAGGGTTGCGAAAGGGTTATGTGTGAGAGGTGAGTTGGAGACTGAACAAACTGCAACATATTGACTATACTTACCAACCCCTCCGCTCGGGCAGGATATGACACAAGGTCAATTTTTAAGCGCAGTTTAACAGGTTTGAATTCTGAATTTTCCTTCTCCTAGACTAGTTGCCTCACCAAGGCTGAAGAACCTACTCTGTCCTACTATTTACCCATAGCTGGAGGGAGAATATTTTGGATTCATACCTTTCCCAAGGGTATTAGTGCTATGTGAAATGTAATCAGTCAGGTCCAGGATTTGAACTCGTGTCGCCGTGTCCATATCCTGCGACGATAACCATTGCACCACGGGCAACATATTGACCCCCAGTTCCTTTGTCTTTAGCAGCACTTCTTTATCGTTCTGCTGGGCCGCTTAATGGGGGGGGGGTCTGAGGACCCATAGCCCTCTGCTGGGTGCTGGTTCTCTCTACAGCATCTTATCTCCCACTTGACTGACTCCAACTAATTGAACCTGTCTGTCGCACCGGGTAATATAATTGTTTGACATCCACCTGCTTCTTGTGGGCGTCACATCTGCACCCAATTCAACCCGTCCACAGTCAAGATATCTTCGACCGAATGCACCTATTTCTCGATTGACGGCTGGGTCGAAGGTCAATATGTTACAGTATGCCTTTTTCCTCATATATACGTTGGACACTATTGTGAGGGGGTGAAAATATACTAAATAGTCACCACTAGCAGCGATTTCCTTCTTTACGCTGCTGGTGAGTATTGCATTTTGTTAATGCTATAAGGATTTCCATTTCATTTCCAAACTCTGTTTTAGTTATTTCTCATTCAGTAACCTTTTTGTTTGGTTACAATAGAAAGACAGAAGCTTTGAGTCGAGGCTGACGAGACGAACAAACACAGACTTTTTTTCTTCCTTACCTCGATCAAACCTCATCCCCCCCAAAAAGGCTGCTCATCTCAATTGTCCAAATTCGACTGGACTCAAATTGGAACTGTCTGACCAACGAACCTACAACTAACTCCCTCTGCATCTAAGAACTCTTCTTATATATCTTATTCTAATCATTTTTTTAACCAGCCCGATAACAACACGTAATCATTAAACCCCTCAGTGCCACGTCATTTTAAATGTCAGCTCACATGGGTGGATGGATTTGGTTTCTTTGTTTAATATAAACCTTTGTGGCTTATTTAATGCCAGAGCCAGTCTTCTAGAAGAATAAGAGTAGTACTATTTAACCCATAGCTAGGAGGATAAGAGGGTTCATACCTTTCCCAGGGGTACTTGTTCGAAAGTGAACAAAATAGCGCGACTGGAGTTCGAACTCCCTTACTACGATTCCGCAGTCCAGCATTTTAACCATTACACCACTATTACAACCTAACATGTAACTAGAAGTTTTATTTTAGCGCTTACAGCTGATTTAAAAACAAACCTTTATTTTGACCGCCGGAGTGACATGTGGATGCAACCAAGGTTCACCTGCCGGACCTTTCCATCTCAAGCTTGCAACTACTAACTCAATTTTTTTAACTAGCACACAATTTAACACTAAAATAAAAAAAAATTAACTAAAATAATTAATTAGAATCTCTAACTGTATTACATTCTGTATAAAAGTAAATTCATCTGAGTTCTGGAGATTTGGGAAGTGTTGAGTAACCTTTCATAGCTATTACTCCCAGGTCCACTTTAACCCGGAGTCGTAGTATTTATTAGGTTCCCATCTATGGATTAAATAGATCAGTTAAAAATGATTTGTATTCGAAAAGACTACGGGCAAAAAAGCAAAAACAAAACAAGCAAACAAAAAACAACAAAAAAAAAAAAACCAACAAAAAACAACAAACAAAAGAGGAAACAAAAAACACTCCCCTCAAATAAAAGAACAAAAATAAACAAAAAACTCTTAAGAAACAATTACACAAAAAATATAAATATGTACGAATAATGAGTGCAAAATTCTAAGTATAAGATAACTCTTGTCGGGTTGACGTGCCGTTAAACTGAATCCTTTGTCAATGAAATCAGTCAGTCAATCAATTCCATGATTATGCGCTGTTACCAACGAGTTTTCACAATTCATTGGCGTGTGTAAAACATACAGCTTTTTGCACCACGTGTAAGATAACAAGGTGACGAAGGTAATTATTTATCAGACAAGCAGAAAAATCCAGAATTAACCCGGATAAAAAAACTGTTCTGGTTAAAAAATCCTATTTGCTTTCATTACGAATGAATTCTGTCTTTTCTTTTAAAAGTCTAAGTTCCCAGCGTGCGGTGTATTATTGTAGGGACTTTAACAGATGACAATTCTATTTGCATTATGGACGAATTAGATCTTCGTGATTAATTTTAAGCTAAAATGTTCAGAGAACCCTCGTGAGTGCAAAGTCCACTGCCCACACTACGTTACGCGTATTTCAGATGCCAATTCCCATCAAGATGAATTCATTAGCCAAGGATTCTGTAGATTGAAAGAGACTTTTCTTCTCGGAATTTTTGAGGAGTTTTTAAGGAAGCCAGTTTTATTTGATTTCTGGACAAATTAGACCTTCCTAATCAATTTTTAGTTAAAATGTTCCGAGTAACTTTGGGGATAGGAAGGAGTGTCTTTTCAGTTTACTGACATCCGTTATATACAATTAAAACTCTTGTTGGCTTGAAAGGAGTTTACATGCCAAGTTTCATCAAGATTGGCCCATTAGTTTAGGAGTCCACATGTAACAAACGAAGAGAATTTTACATATAATAAAATAATAACAATAGCAATAACATAGTAAAACCATAGGTAACAATTAGATATGTATATGATATAAGTTACAAGAAATTGTTCAGATAATTAAACCTCTTTTCGTATTAAGTTTGTGTAACATACTCATATGCATGCAGAAACATAGTCAACACAATAATGACGAACGGACACAGTTCTTTAGAAAAATATACCTCTCACACTTTATTTGAAATGGTACGAAAGGGTTATGTGTGAGAGGTGAGTTAGAGACTGAACAAAACTGCAACATATTGACCCCCAGCTCTTCTGGCCATAGCAGCTCTTCTCTCTCGATCTCCTGGGCTGCTCGACCGGGGGCCCTGAGGGCCGTAAGCCCTCAGTCTGGAGCTGATTCTCACGCTGGCATCTTATCTCCAAAACTTTGACTTCAACTAACTCGAACTTCTTGTGGCACCAGGTTATATAATTGTTTGACATCCACCTGCTTCCGTGAGCGTCGCATCTGCACTCAATTCAACCCGACAACAGTCAAGGTTATTTCCTGATATCTTCGACCTGATGCACCTGTTATTTACACAGGTGCATTTCTTATTTGACAGCTCGTCCAGGTCGGAGGTCAATATGTTACAGTTGTTAAGAGAAAGGTTTCCTCCTTTATATTAAATAGAAACAAAAAATGGCGAAAGAAAATGATCTCTAACATCTATATCGGACTAATCCATTCTAGCAACACTAAGCCCATCACGTGTCTGAGCGATTCCAAATTATAGTCAGAGGTACTATTTACCAACCCCTCTGCTCGGGCAGGATATGACACAAGGTCAATTTTTAAGCGGAGTTTAACAGGTTTGGATTCAGAGTTTTCCTTCTCCTAGACTAGTTGCCTAACCAAGGCTGAAGAACCTAGTCCGTCCTACTATTTACCCATAGCTGGAGGGAGAATAAGGGGGTTCATACCTTTCCCAAGGGTATTTGCCCGAAAGTGAACGTAATAGCGCGACTGGAGTACGAACTCGCGTACTACGATTCCGCAGTTCATCGCTTTAACCATTACACCATTATAGTCAGAGGCATTGTCCAACACACATATAGCTAAGTAAAGTACGGGAATCTTTGCTCGCGTAATTCATATATAATTTTTAAAAAATTTTAATGTTATATTTAATTTATAATTATTCGGCATCATGATGATGATCATCATCATGTCGGGCTGCAAGCACGGATTAAAGTAAAGTTAGCGACGATAGTCAAGGACAGCCCCAAGGCTCTCTTTTCAAGAGCTACTACACCAAGTTGCCCGTGGTGTAATGGTTATCGTCGTAGGAAATGGACACGGCGACACGAGTTCAAATCTTGGACGAAGCTGATTGCATTTCACAAAGCACTAATACCCTTGGGAAAGGTATGTATTCAGTTATTCTCCTTCTAGCTATGGGTAAATAGCAGAGCAGACTGGGTTCTTTAGCCTTGGTTGGGCAACCAGTCTAAGAGAAGGAAAACTTTGAATCCAAACCCGTTAAACTCAGCGTAAAAATTGACCTTGTATCACATCCTGCCCTGGCGGAGGGGTTGGTAACTAGAGACTACACCGATGTGCAGGGGAGGGCGCTACTTCTTTCCCTTGGTTGCGCCACTTCACCATTGATACGTACCTAATAAGGCTTAGTATTAAACAAGGAGTTATTTTGTGAGTTTTTGGCATTACTTGACAGAGGTTTGCACCCCGGTCTCTCGGGCGATTGGCGAACACTTTAAAGTAGACATAGAAATCGACAATGATTGAACTCTTCATGTTATTCATAAGTTAAATTAATGCAATTATCGATGAATTCAGAGGATCAAAAAGATAAACACCTGGACAGCCCCCCCATTTTGTAAGATATTCAGAACCATTTTTAAAAGGGACAAGAGAGGAAGTCAAATAAATGAACCAAAGGACAAGAAAATTGACATGGCCTTACACCCGATATTGAATGTGTCAAAAAGGCGGAAGAAAACCTGCCAGTATTGAAGACTATGTGGGTGCATCAATACAAGAAATACATTCATCATATCATCATATCGCGCTGGTAGCACGGATATCCCTGACCATCTCTCGCCACTCCTCCCTATCGTTCATCGCCCTAGGTAGGTCTTCAGGACGACATCCCGTATCCTCACATAGCTGCTGAATGTACGTTCGTGCTGGTCGTCCTGCTTTTGCGCGGCCATGTGTGGGGATCCATAAGAGTACATCTCTTATGAGTTCATCTTTGCTTCTCCAGCAGTGTCCTGCATGTCTGGTTCGTCTAACTTGAATAGTTTTCGTGATAGGGGGCAGGTGGCCGTACAGTTGGTGTCTTGTGGGGTGTTGCTGCCAGGACTTGTTCAGGATTGCACGCAGCATTCTTGTGTAATTGCCATCAAGCTTCTTCTCCAGCCGTTTTGTTAGCGTCCATGTAGTGCATCCATATAGCAGTATCGATGTGACCGCTGCCTGGAAGAAACTGCGTTTCATTTTATCGGTTAGGTCTGATTTCCATATAATCGATAGCCTATTGATAGCTGTCCATGCTTTCGTTAACCTCGTTTCGATGTCCTTTTCGGTTGATTCGACGCTGCTTCCTAGGTACGTGAATGTGTCTACTAGTTTAAGTGGGGTTCCTTCTAGAGTGGAGATGTCCCCCGTTTGGTTATAGCACATATATTCCGTTTTGTGTGCATTAACATAGAGGGCTATGCTTGCTGCTGCTCGTTCCAAACTATGCAGAAGTGTTTCGGCTTGGTCAGGTGTATTTGCCAGTATCGCTATGTCATCAGCGTAGTCGGCGTCGGTAATTGTTGTTGCGGGGTACCTTCTGCTTCTTTTCTTCGTCAGTTCGAAGCCATTCTCTTTGATTTTGTCAATCGATGTTCTAAGTACGTAGTCTAAACAAATGATAAAGAGGTACGGGGCCAGCGTGTCCCCTTGTAGTACTCCTGCTACAATGTCAAAGTATTCTGTGTCTCCATCCGGTGATCGTACTTTTACTTTAGTGTTTCTATAGAGAATCGTTATTGCCGCTACGGTTTCTTTAGGTATGCCGTACGCTAGTAGGATTTGTTCCATCTTTCCTCTGTGAATGGTATCGAAAGCCTTGGTAAAGTCGACAAATATTAATGTCGCTTGTAAGTTCTTTGCCCGTACACCTTCAAGGATTCTGCGGATGGTTGATATTTGTGAGGTCGTGGATCTATTTCTTCGGAAGCCATTTTGGTTTTTTCTAAGTATGTTGTCGATTTTTGGTTCTATGCGGTTTCGTTGTAGCGCATTGTAGATTTTGGCTGCTATGGATGTAAGTGTTATGCCTCGGTAGTTTTTGGCTAATCCGAGGTCCCCCTTTTTAGGGAAGGGGAGTATGCATCCCTTCATCCATCTATCTATCGGATTTTGATTGTATACTGCGTTGCAGTGTCGGAGCAGTATGTCGTCGAATTGTCTGGTCTTCCATACTTCCGGGGGAATTTCGTCCAGCCCTGCAGCTTTCCTATTTTCAATTTTTCTGAGAACCGAGTCGAGTTCTTCTTGTGTGAACGGTCCTAGTTTAATGTCTAATTGTTTGCTAATTATTCTGGTGATTGGTTCATGCGTTATTTTTGGTGGGTTTCCAAGTAAGTTTTCGAAGTGCTGTTTCCACAGTTTTATTCTTTCTTGTTGGTTTGCTGCTTTAAGTTTTGCTTTGGCTGTGTTCTTTCTTCTGCTCACTTCGTTTATTGTTTGCCAGGCTATTCTAGATTGTCTATCTTCCACCGAGTCTCTAATCTTATCTATCTGATTTTGAATGTATTCTGTCTGTTCCTTTATATATATGCCTGCTAATTGATATTGTGCCGTTTTTAGTTTTAAGGCATTTGTGTTTGTTGGTTTTATTCGATAGTTTTTGGAGGCTGTTTTCACTAGTGCACGTTTTTCTCTCACCGCTAAAGTTTCCCATGGGACTCTATATTTAGTTTTAATTTTTGTTGGAATGTATTTTGCTGCTGCCTCGAGGTGTGCATTGACGAAATTTTCATATTCGTCGTTTGGTGTACTTTTTTCCGTCCTTTCTTGTAGTGTTTCGAATCGAATATTTATCTCTTATATCTTTGTTGTTCAATAGGGCCCAGTCATAGTGTTAGGTGGTCGCTGTTCGTTTGGCGTTTTTTCGTAGGCTTAACCGTATTTTCGCTGTGACTATTCGGTGATCGGTGGACACACCCTCAAAAGAGGAGTATGCCTCGCAATTCAATGCACTATTTTTCCATTTCTTGTTTATAAGGACGTAGTCTATCTGAGCTTTAGTATTGTTTGCGTACGTGTATGTCCATAGTTTTCCCTCTCTTTTTTGGTAGTTTGTATTGAGGCATGCTAATCTATTTTCTATCATGAAATCTGTTAGATGTTGCCCATTCCTATTTGACGTGTTGTGGAGGCTGTATTTGTTGTTTCCGTTAGACAGAGTAAATAGAGACTAATTTTAGTGGTCAGTAACAGCAGTGGCAACATAAGGACAAACAGAAAAGCAACAAAAACAAGGAAGCTGAAATAGGAAGAAAAATAACTGTATGTATATTTCAAACGAAAAACTGGTGAGATTGCACACGAGAAGACGTGGACATGGTTTGGAAAGAGAATCCTCAAGAGAGAAACTGAACCTTTTTAATAGCCATACAAAACAACGTCATAAGAACCAATTATATTAAAGTAAAAATAGATAATACGCAACAGAATAGCAAATGTAGGTTATGCGGTAAAAAAAGATGACACGGTTAATCATATGATAAACAAATGCAACAAACCAGCTCAAAAAAGTGCAAGACTAAGCTCGACTGACTGGGGAAGCTAAGTCACTAGGAATTGTGCTAGAAAATGAAACTTGACCATACTACCAAATGAAAAATGCACACAGAAGAATCCAGTCGAGAGAATGAGACACATAAAATTCTCTGTGATTTTTGAAATACAAAACTTATGACCAAATCCCGGCCGGAAAACCAAACCTTATGTTGAGTTAAAAAAGAACTTGTCGTCTCGAGGATTTTGCTTTTTCGGTGGACCTCAGATTGAAAATAAAAGAAAGCTAAAGGATAAGCAAATACTTGAAATGTGCAAAAAAAAAAAAAAAAAAAAAAAGCTGTGGAAATTGAAGGTGACAGTAATACCAATTGTAGTTGGCGCATTTGGAATGTTCTGCGAAGGCTTTGAAAAGGGATTGGAAGAATTGAAAATCGGAGAAAGGATCGAAATCATTCCGACTACTGAATTGTTGAGATCGACCAGAATACTTAGAAGAATCCTGGAAACCCGAGGAGACTTGCTGTCACTCAGTCTCCATTGAGAAACTTCCAGCAAACGCTGGTGTGAAAAACTCACAGTGAGTAAAATAGTGATAATAAAAATGACGGATCATTATTTTTCGGTATGTATATAAAAGAAGCCTTGCCTTAAAATTGTGTAAACAGAAAAATACTTTCGTTAAACTTTTATAGAAAGTATTGGCCACGAGTGTAATGATAGTCAAAGCAACAACAAAATAAAAAAACAAAACAATTTAAACTGAATAATGAATTCAAAGTGAATTCTTCATCTAATAAAGATAATAATTTAAGAGTATAACAAAACTAATATTTATTTGCAATGCCCTTTGCAGCTTTTTCAACTTGGGAATACGTTGTCCAATTTCCGGATCAGCATAAATTCGTATCACTTAAAACGAATTTCTTGATAGCAAGCTTTATAAATTTCCAAAGGGAGCGATTTTTCTCACACTACGTCGGCTATATCATCAGAATGCCTGTTATTCGTCTGTCTTGTTAGGTCCTGCCAAAGGTCACAGGGCGTGCAAAAAATGAGGTTCAAAGATCATTTGGATATTATTTAATACCAAATCATTTTTTTATATTTGTGTGCGAATTCTTTGTAGGTAAATATTTTCGTTTTTAAACGAATTATTAGAGCACAAGAGAAAGGTTAGTAGGCAATTTTACTTCGCAGACGATTGCTGTGCTGATAGTTTTGTTTCGTAAACGAATCTTATATATATATATATATATATATATATATATATACTAGTCAAAAGTATTTGGTCAACCTCAAAAACTTTTATTTCTGGTCCAAAAAGTGTTATTTAATGAAACGAATCAAGCACCACAAGAGTTTTATTTAATGTACTAAATATAAGTGTTTCTGAGCCATATTAAATACAAATTAACAATCCACCTCCGCAAAAAAGAAAAAAAAAACACTGAAAAATTTTAAAGATTTGGTTCATCAAAATGATCTTTGGCCGCAATCATTGCTTCTCAGATTCTCGGCATTCTTTCCACCAAAGACTGGAGGTAGACTGAAGATAGTTCTACCAAGCTTTACTGCAAGAGTTGCCAAAGGTGAGCTGCACTTGTGGCTTGTTTAGTTTTGAATTTTCGGTCAATTTCATCCCACACCAGTTCAATGGGATTTGAGTCCGCTGATTGCGCCGGCCAAAAGATATTGAAGGACATGCGGTTCTTCTTTGCTTTTATTGTACTCCTGCTAGAGTTTAATAGTATACACTGAGTCATCTTGCATGAGTACAAATCCTTGAGCTACAAGCCGCATTCTAGATGGGATCGCATGATACTGCAGTATACTCTGATTGCCGGTCTGATTCAATTTTCCTCTTATCAGGTGAAAATCTCCGGCTTTGCAATTGGCAAAAGCCTCCCACACCATAACAGAACCACCTCCATGCTTTACGGTCGGTGTGATACAAGGGGTTGCAACTCTTCGCTGCGTATAGACCCTCCTATTTGACCGAAGGATTTTGAACGTTGATTTTGAACGTTGATTCGTCAGTGCAAAGGACTTTATTCCACCGCTCTATTGTCCATTGTTTGTGGGCATGGGCCCATTAGTGCCTTTTGACATTGTTTTGCTTCCTCAATTCTGCTATATTGACCAGCTTTTCAGAGTCTTCTCCCTGTGAATTTTGACATTTTTTAAAACATTGGTTCAGTTGTGCAATGATGTTTGGAGAAGTCAGCCTTCTGTCACGTAAGCTTGTGATTATGATGAAATTATCCTTACATAGGTAAAACAGGTTGTATCAAGCAAGGAGTAATTCAATACAATATAATCTAATGGGAGGTCAAGTGGTAGTATAATGTACATGTTTAAGCTCAGTACTAAAAAAAAACGCCTTTAAATTAATTTTTCAAAAGATATCAAGTTATACTAAAGTCAAAGTCATTGAGATAGACTTGTTTGTACTATAATAGATAAAAAAATTGTGGTGTTTAACTTGTTTCATTAAAAATAACACACATAGGACGAGAAATAGAAATTTTTGAGGTTGACCAAATACCTTTGACTGGTAGTATATATATATATATATATATATTAAAGTTGGCGACCGTAGTCGAGGTTGACTCGAAGGCTCCCTTTTCAATAGCTACTATACCGAGGTGTAGGAAAGGGCGCTACTCCTTTCCCTGGATTGCTCCACTTTACCCTTGATACGTACCTTATATTGCTGAGTGTTAAGCAAGGCGGTATCAATTACCCTTTTTAATAGGAGGTGCCCGTGGTGTAATGGTTATCATCGCAGGATATGGACACGGCGACACGAGTTCAAATCCTGGACCTTACTGATTGCATTTCACATAGCACTAATACCCTTGGGAAAGGTATGAATCCAAATATTCTTCCGCCAGCTATGGGTAAATAGTAGGGTACACTAGGTTCTTCAGCCTTGGTGAGACAACTAGTCTAGGAGAAGGAAAACTCTGAATTGAAACCTGTTAAAATCCGCTTAAAAATTGACCTTGTGTCATATCCTGCCCGAGCGGAGGGGTTGGTAAATATGATTACCCTTTTTAAAGTCTTTGGTATGACGTAACCCGGGATTGAACCCAGCTCTTCCGGACCAGTGGCGAACACCCACTTAGGCTATCTGTTTCAATATCCATACTTTAAACACGCGCAGATCTGTTTAGGATTTAAAAAAAATCTTTAGGAGTTACATTGTTTTTGTTTGTATGGTCTTGTTTAATATTTGGTTTCTGGTTTCTTTTTGTTAGGATTTTGTTCTCGATGTTGAGAGGTAACTGGATTGAGACGATGAGTTGAATATTTTCGATCGTTTTTATTTCATGAAAGTTATTCGATACGAAGACGACTCCTTCCTTCAAACACATCAGATATAAACGCGCCCGTGGTGGCTCAACAAATAGGATCACTGCCAGAACTCTTATGTGCAGTGTGAGTAACAGGTCAAATAAATAGAACTGCTTAACCATTTAATTGAGTGTAAACAAATGACTTATGTTGAATTGAGTTATTTGTGTTAAATAGCAATATTTGAGACCATTTAACTGTGTGCAAACAAATGATAAATAATTCGTGTTAGAAAATCTTGACATCATTTCTCTGCATGCAAACAAATGAGCTCTGACGTGTTCAAAATGTTATCTGCAAACTTAACAAATCATATATATTTACTATATATGTATAAACAAAGTTTGGTTTTAAATAACCAACAAGGGTTGACATGCCATAAAACTTAACCAACCAACTAATTGGTTACGTTCAATTTTGGACTAATACCCTCAGAAAAGTTATGAACCCCTTATCTCTCATGTATGGATGAAATAATATTACTGTTGTTCTTCAACAAGGATGTCCTTGGCATTAAATAACCTACGAAGGTTGATATGCCATTAAACAAAGAAAGTAAGAAACCAACCCAATTCCAGTGAGCAATAATAATCCAATACTAATTCTTGAAATGTCAAATTTTAAAAATCGGCAAATCAAATAATCTCTTTCTGATAATGTTGATTCTTATTAAAGCAAATAAGCCTGTCGACGGAATTGAGTATACCTTGACTGTATATCTTGAAGAAGGGCAAGATATCTTCAGCAAAAAGACGTATCCTGGATATAACTTTAAACTGAATCTGATGGCGAAGCCTCAGTTCTGGAGATCTTGCAAGAACAAAGTTCTTCATTGCCATTACACCCGGAGAGGTAGTACCTGTTAGTATTCCATGTAGACATCAAACGGTTCTGTTTAAAAAGTGTTCGTATGCGATTCTACTGTTTGCAAAAAAGCCTCTTAAGAAACAACAACACAAAAATGTTGACATGAACGTACAATGTACACGATTCTCCAAACTCTTAGCATAAAATAACCCTTGGCAGATTAAAATACCGTTAAAATCAATCTACCAATTATACAGCAGATATACGTAAATCTTTTGGCTTATGCGAAAATTGTATGGACGGAAAAAAGATCAGAATCTGAAGATGGTAGAAATCGTTTTGGGAGAGTTCCCGTAGGGTAATGTTGCTCAAAGTTATACCAAGTCCTGGAATCCAATACCAACACAAGTACTTCAGGGTAAGAATTTACACCAATACAAATGTTTAGATTCTTATGGAAACGGCATTGATCAAGTCAAAGAAAGCAACTCTCTTCCCTAGAAACAAGCTTTGATTTTTTTCTGATTCATAGATAATTTGAATCATTTGAGATAAGGACATACCAGTTTTAGTTAAACAGTCCGCTAACTGGCATTCTGACTGTGCCCAGTCTATCCTTAGGACTTCTTTATTCGAAAACCTTTCCCTTAATATGCATTTATTAATCAACAATTTGAATAGAATAGGTAGAATGAACCGCATTAAACAAGGACTTGTGAGATATAGCCTGAATTAGACGAGACACTTCCTTAAGATCGTTACTAGATGTCTTTTTGCTAATCCAGGTCAATGAAAAAACTACTACCAATACCATTATATTACTAATAATCCACTTCAATGAACAATATTCTACCAATGTAATTGACTTGCTGATAATCGCTTTCAATAAACAACATTCTACCAATGCCATTGTCTCAGCTACAATTGTGCTCTTTACTATACATTAAACCCTTTTGAATTGCCAGAACAATGGTGTAGATTTCCCATTGTTGCCAACTAAAACAACAAGGAAACCGCTTTGAGAACCACAGTCTCTTAAATTAGAAAAAAGAATGCATTAATGAAGCAGACCTTGCTACTCTCTGCTATATCTCCGACGTTAGCGAAGTACAGTTCTAATTTTTCAGATTTCAGTTATTTCATGATTTTGTTTACTCTCATAGAACGTTTACCGGAAGCGTTTTTCATATCCCCACTAATTTGGCAAGTATCAAATGCAATGTCTGGTCTTATACGACTAATGAAGGTTCGAAAGTTTCGAAACTCTTCATTTGTCAAAGGTTGACTTTTTTACTATCAAGTTTCATAGCTACGTCTTGCTGAAGACACAAGATTCCATCTCTTGATTGCTCAATTTCCACATATCAAAATGTATCAGGTTCTTTTTTCTAACTTTGAATTTTCTCTTCAATTCACAAATTACATTATGCCCAAATATTTTTGAGCCACAAAATATAGTTTTCATGGAAGGAGACTTCATTCTTCCGGAAGAAGGATACTGCACTTCACTTTACTAATATTAATTCTAAGTTTTTACTTACTCAAAGTTATCAGATCCTTTTTGGAATCTGCAAGGCCATAAACAATAGTATCAAATATTCATCACTTATTAGTATATGGTTCTTTTGAAAGCCTAATACAAATATCTATATTAAAACCTTTTCCAAACAACCCCACCGAAAAAAGAAAAAAAAAAAAAAAGGAAAAAAAAAAGCCTAAAAAATACCGAGCGCAGATTTAGGCTCTTAATCTTCTATTCTCTTGATGCGTCAAAAGTAGTATATATTTTTTTCTCTTAGTGATCGGTGAATACCCTCGGGGTTCATTAATATCTTTTTCTTCAAATTCTTTTGCCATCAAGCGACATTTCGCCGATTTTTGTCTTTTTACCCATCTGTATTTTGTCTGTATTTACCAATCGAATAAATATTGTATTTTGTCTATTAATAATCTCTACATTGTAAACCTGACGTTGCTTTCACTTTTTTGATTCCTTCATTTTCTCATCTAATACGACTTCTCCGTTACGATAATTTACAGATGTCGATAACATTACTTCATTTCCAGATCTTCAGTTTCTCTAAGTTAATACTTTCAAGTGATCCATTTGCTATATAATTTGCACATTAACTAATTCTTCCTATAAACCTTTGAGCATCTTCTACTTTATGCAAGATCTTAGTTTCTTTAATAGTGTGCAAAATTGGGTTCAATTGGGTAGAAATTTACTACTCTTTGAGGAAACATCTGAAGCGTGAGTTCCTTCGGTTTGTCCATATAAGTCTTGTGTAAATTCATCATTATCAAGGCATTTGGATAACACTTCATTTGAATATTAATCTCGTCATTGGAATCATCATTGCTAGAATTCTCATCCACTTGAACTTCTTTCTCATGATCTACCTCTCCAAGACAATCTGATGTTATACTGGAGTTGAACTGTCATCAGTGGTATACACATTTTCTACGTAATTTGTATATGACATCGTTTACACGAAAATGGATATAAAAAATCAAATTTAACAACAAACATAATTTAATCTAATTTGGTTGAGTTTTATGGCATATCAACAATTGTGGGTTATTTAATGCCAAATCTATTTATACATATAAATCAAATCCATAAATGATTTGTAAACACATTTTGTAGATAACATTTTTAAACGAGCCTGATCTTATTTTTTCATACATTTTAATGTTTTCAAATATTGCTATATAACAATCACAACTTAACCATATTTACCAACCCCTCCGCCAGGGCAGGATATGACACAAGGTCAATTTTTAAAGCAGAGTTTAACAGGTTTGAATTCAGAGTTTTCCTTCTCCTAGACTAGTTGCCTCACCAAGGCTGAAAAACCTAGTCTGCCCTACTATTTACCCATATCTGGAGGGAGAATAATTGGATTCATACCTTTTCCAAGGGTATTAGTGCTATGTGAAATGCAATCAGTCTCGTTCAGGATTTGAACTCGTGTCGCTGAGTTCATTTCCTACAACGATAAACATTACACCACAGGCACCTCACAACTTAACATATGTCATTTGTTTGCTCGCATAGTTTGTTCGATTTGACCCATAGATAGGACTCTATCAGGTGTTGCCATTCCAGGTCAGAGTGGACATGTGAGTCATGGCAATAAAGAGATACTCCACATTCCCCAAATCTACGAAGCTAGAACCTCACCATCAGATTATTTAGTGTCATGTCTAGGAAAATCTCTTCAGAGATACAGTCGGTGTATTCTACAGCCCCAGCCGACTGCGCTAAAGATTGACGTAAGTTTAATGTTAAGTATGTTCTCCCATGTTTAACAAAAGTTGTTTGTCTTCATTCCCTATAACAACATCAGGTCCTCGCCATCGCATTTAATCTTTTCTCTAATAAGATACATTATTTCCTGGAGGCAGTTCTTGCCTGTTTTCAAGCCTGTCTCAATTTCTCTGAAACCTCAATTTGCACAAATCCCTCACGAGCAGCACGAAATGCATTTAAGTGATCGGCTATAAATTTGCTAGAGCTCCGTGTGCTGTTTTCAGTTGTAAGAAAAATTTGAGTGGAACCCCTAAACCAATTGATTCAGAGAATATCCATGAACATTCTTACAGGAATTCTTTGCACTGACCGTCCATTTAAATGCAACTTCCATTGAACTGTCAACTTCCTCAGTAATCTTATTCCTAATGATGTTATTATGATTTTCTGTGATGTCACTAGACCATGGGACTTTCAGCAACTGTAGTAATCATCCTGGTTTGGTTGGTTTGGTTTCTTTGTTTAATGCCATATCAACCTTTGTAGGTTATTTAATGCCAAAGCAATTCTCTTAGAAGAACAGTAGTGGTACTATTTAACCCATAGCTGGGAGGATAAGAGGGTTCATACCTTTCCCAAGGTTATTTGCCCGAAAGTGAACGTAATAGCGTGACTGGAGTTCGAACTCGCTTACTACGATTCTGCAGTCTGTCACTTTAACCATTACACCACGAGCCTCTCTCCCCATTTTTCAGTTGCTCAAAAATATCTCTGAAGACAGAATGTTTAAATTCTCTTCTATTATCTATAAGATACTTCTAAAGACATCCAAATAAGGAGATTTCTTTTTGTCATATAAGAAACTTTTTGTCATATAAGAAACTTCTAAAGACATCCAAATAAGGAGATTTCTTTTTGTCATATAAGAAACTTTTTGTCATATAAGAAACTTCTAAAGACATCCAAATAAGGAGATTTCTTTTTGTCATATAATTTTACAAGTGCTGCTACATAAATCTTGTGGCATGATGTATGAAGTGCAAATTTTTTTCACTTCTATCACCCTTTAGATGTAATTCTATACTTTAATTGAATTTCTTTGCAAAAGAGAACCCACCAGCATGTCTAATACTTGGTGTCTTATATTTTGTTGCATATGGTGCAATTATTCTATCTCTGAATTACTCAATTAGCTCAGGTTCATTGTTATCTGTACCATTTATCAATGCAATTATCTTTTCACTTCTGGAATGTCCAAATTGTAAATTAACCTTTTTCTCTGCTTTCCTGTTTTTTTTTTCACAAGAGAGTCCATCCGCCAATAATGCACAAACTATACGTCAAGATCTCTCTCTGTTTTAGTTATGAGAAGTACATAATGACCACAAGATGTAAAAATCAATAAGATAGTTTGATCTGGCCTTGTAACTTCAACAGCACCAAAATTAATCGTCATTCTAGCAGAATTCATGGAATGCTTGCTTAGTTAAAGAGGTATATCGTCTGCTATTATTTCCGTCTCAGTGCTATCAGCATAAAGCACTTCATAAATAGCTGCTGGTAATAACATTTTCTTGAAGGATTTCACTCAATCTCCATCCACCCAAACTTTTGGGCTGATGTAGACTTTTTTTTAGTTTCATGTATTTTCTGAGCATCTTTTACTGGCAACCATTCAGATCATTTTCAAACCAAACTCGGTTGCATACAGTTTTACTAGTGCCAATTTCTCCATCTGGATTAAACGTTTCACCTACCAGCTTTCCAATTTGTCTTTCTGTCCTTTGCAAATAGTGTTAAGTCCACATAATTACGGTAAGAGCGATCATATGTCCAAAGTAAATTCATTTAATGTATGATGCATTTTCCACGTCATTTTTATTCCTCTTATACAGGGTGTCTCAAAATAGATGCAACTCATTAATAAGATAATGATTTATTTCTGAGACAAGCACTACGGCAGTCATTTGGAATACTTTTTGTAAAAAATGCATCCCTTGAGCTAGAGACATCAAATCAATGTTTTTAATTGGTATTATATCAGGTTCCAGAATATGCAATCTTTTTTCGAGTTTCTAGTCAATCATTATCAATGGGTTGTATCTATTCTGAGACAGTTTTGAATGATTTTGTCTCCAAATAAGTAGTGAAGTAAAATATTTTCCCTCTCTAGTCCAAGGCATTGTGATCCATGATTGATAGTTGTTATAGTATACTATTTTCAAATCTGAAACAAAGAAGAACACAACATTATTATTAGTAGAGTAATTAGCTGTTCCATGGATTCAATGTATATTGAGACACCCCATATTTAGGTTCTTGTATTCTACTAAAACGTCATTAAAGAACTCTCCAGCTCATTCTTCCCTTAAAAGAATTTTCTCTTCTTGAAGAATAATTGGAAGATCTGTTAGATTAAGAAATTTTTTTCTGTTATATCATAATACTTGAGGTATACTGTCATCAGATGGTCTCCCTGGCATATCACGACAAAAAGCACTTCATTGGTATGTTGAAATATATACTGATTACTCTTTACATGATATATTATCTTTTGTTTAAATATCTGAGACGAAGCTTGATAAATCTTATCATTTAGAATATCCGGACTGTTGTCTTCATCGTCACTGTTATACTCTTAATGTTTCGGCCGATATGTTCTTCGGCCTTTTTCAGGTATTTCATGCCGAAAAACATCGTACATGATAGTAGTGATAAGTATCTTATAGGTTGATGGAGGAATTAGGTTTATAAGTCCCAAAACTTCCCTTTGCTAGAGCGCACATCTAGGCAAATGGCATTGTAGACAAGTGCTTCTGAGTGAAATCATTTGGAGGTTGCAGGTTCAATCCCAACAACAGGTAAGAATAACAAAGAGTACTTACTATATCATTACACGTGTATCTTCTTGCGGTTAATGGAATTAGAACAATCTACTCCCATGGATTAAATAAAGGGTTCAATTCGAGGTTCCGTGTAGACTTCCGAGTTCGACTCGACATGAAACGCTTGAAGAAGGCCGAAGATGAAGGCATTTGTCCGAATATTCTAAGTTTTAAAAATATATTATCTTGTGTTGAAGTTCACTACCAGTCAAAAGTATTTCGATAGCCACATAAATTTTTATTTTTTACCCTAAAAGTGTTATCCCTAATGAAATAAGATAAGCACCGCAATGGTTTTATTTATTATACTAAATACAAAGCTTCCTGACCCACATTAAATACAAATTAAACAAAAAAAGACAACTTTTAAAACTTTCGATTCATCAAAATGATCCTCTTTGGCCGTTATCACTGCTTTACAGATTTTCTACATTCTTTCTACCAAAGACTGGAGGTAGACTGAAGATACGTCTGATAGCTTTACTGCAAGATTTGCCAGAGGTGAACCGAACTTGTGGCTTGCTTAGTTTAGACTTTTAGGTCAAGTTAATCTCAAAGCAGTTCAATGGGATTTATGTCCGCAGACTGCGCCGGCTAAAAGATATTGAAGAACATGTTGTTCCTCTTTGGTTTTATTGTCATAGTTTAAGAGTATACATTGTGTCATTATCTTGCATAAATCCTTGAACCACAAATCGCGTTCCAGATGGGATCACGTGATGCTGCAGTATATTCTGATAGCCGGTCTGATTCAATTTGCACCTCACCAGGTGAAAATCTCCGGCTTTGCAATTGGTAACAGAGCTTCCTCCAAGCATTAAGGTCAGTGTGATATAGAGGGATGCAGCGCTTAGGCCCTCCTATTTGACCGTGTAAACAGATGAGCTCAATGTCTTTTAAAAAGTTACCTACAAACCGTCCACTTAAAAAATATGTATAAATAAGATTCGGGACTATATAACCACCAAGGTTTGATATGCCATTGAATAACCTAATCAATAACGTAAATTATATATATCATCATCATATCGTGCTGGTAGCACGGATATCCTAGACCCTCTCTCGCCACTCCTCCCTATCGTTCATCGCCCTAGGTAGGTCTTCAGGACAACATCCTGTATCCTCACATAGCTGCTAAATGTACGTTCGAGCTGGTCGTCCTGCTTTTGCGCGGCCATGTGTGGGGATCCATAAGAGTACATCTCTTATGAGTTCATCTCTGCTTCTCCAGCAGTGTCCTGCATGTCTGGTTCGTCTAACTTGAATAGTTTTCGTGATAGGGGGCAGGTGGCCGTACAGTTAGTGTCTTGTGGGGTGTTGCTGCCAGGACTTGTTCAGGATTGCACGCAGCATTCTTGTGTAATTGCCATCTAGCTTCTTCTCCAGCTGTTTTGTTAGCGTCCATGTAGTGCATCCATATAGCAGTATCGATGTGACCGCTGCCTGGAAGAAACTGCGTTTCATTTTATCGGTTAGGTCTGATTTCCATATAATCGATAGCCTATTGATAGCTGTCCATGCTTTCGTTAGCCTCGTTTCGATGTCCTTTTCGGTTGATTCGACGCTGCTTCCTAGGTACGTGAATTTGTCTACTAGTTTAAGTGGGGTTCCTTCTAGAGTGGAGATGTCCCCCGTTTGGTTATAGCACATATATTCCGTTTTGTGTGCATTAACATAGAGGCCTATGCTTGCTGCTGCTCGTTCCAAACTATGCAGAAGTGTTTCGGCTTGGTCAGGTGTATTTGCCAGTATCGCTATGTCATCGGCGTAGTCGGCGTCGGTAATTGTTGTTGCGGGGTACCTTCTGCTTCTTTTCTTCGTCAGTTCGAAGCCATTCTCTTTGATTTTGTCAATCGATATTCTAAGTACGTAGTCTAGACAAATGATAAAGAGGTACGGGGCCAGCGTGTCCCCTTGTAGTACTCCTGCTACAATGTCAAAGTATTCTGTGTCTCCATCCGGTGATCGTACTTTTACCTTAGTGTTTCTATAGAGAATCGTTATTGCAGCTACGGTTTCTTTAGGTATGCCGTACGCTAGTAGGATTTGTTCCATCTTTCCTCTGTGAATGGAGTCGAAGGCCTTGGTAAAATCGACAAATATTAATGTCGCTTGTAGGTTCTTTGCCCGTACACCTTCAAGGATTCTGCGGATGGTTAATATTTGTGAGGTAGTGGATCTATTTCTTCGGAAGCCATTTTGGTTTTTTCTAAGTATGTTGTCGATTTTGGGTTCTATTCGGTTTCGTAGTAGGGCATTGTAGATTTTGGCAGCTATGGATGTAAGTGTTATGCCTCGGTAGTTTTTGGCTAATCCGAGGTCCCCCTTTTTAGGGAAGGGGAGTATGCATCCCTTCATTCATCTACCTATCGGATTTTGATTGTATACTGCGTTGCAGTGTCGGAGCAGTATGTCGTCTAATTGTCTGGTCTTCCATACTTCCGGGGGAATTTCGTCCAGCCCTGCAGCTTTCCTATTTTTAATTTTTCTGAGAACCGAGTCGAGTTCTTCTTGTGTGAACGGTCCTAGTTTAATGTCTAATTGTTTGCTAATTATTCTGGTGATTGGTTCATGCGTTATTTTTGGTGGGTTTCCAAGTAAGTTTTCGAAGTGCTGTTTCCACAGTTTTATTCTTTCTTGTTGGTTTGCTGCTTTAAGTTTTGCTTTGGCTGTGTTCTTTCTTCTGCTCACTTCGTTTATTGTTTGCCAGGCTATTCTAGATTGTCTATCTTCCACCGAGTCTCTAATCTTATCTATCTGATTTTGAATGTATTCTGTCTGTTCCTTTATATATATGACTGCTAATTGATATTGTGCCGTTTTTAGTTTTAAGGCATTTGTGTTTGTTGGGTTTTTTCGATAGTTTTTGGAGGCTGTTTTCACTAGTGCACGTTTTTTTCTCACCGCTAAAGTTTCCCATGGGACTCTATATTTAGTTTTAATTTTTGTTGGAATGTATTTTGCTGCTGCCTCGAGGTGTGCATTGACGAAATTTTCATATTCGTCGTTTGGTGTACTTTTTTCCGTCTTTTCTTGTAGTGTTTCGAATCTGTTTCTTAATTCTAATACGTATTTATCTCTTATATCTTTGTTGTTTAATAGGGCCCAGTCATAGTGTTATGTGGTCGCTGTTTGTTTGGCGTTTTTTCGTAGGCTTAACCGTATTTTCGCTGTGACTATTCGGTGATCGGTGGACACACCCTCAAAAGAGGAGTATGCCTCGCAAGGATTTGACATTAATTTACCCATAAGGGTTGATATGCCATAAATACCAACTATTTCCACTGTGAATTAATAAAACTATTGGTGTTGGATAAAAGGCCGGAAACCATTTAACTACGAGCAAACAAATGAGCTTCAGCTTGTTTAAAATGTTACCTACAAACCGGTCGCTTACAAATCATATATACTCAATATATATGATTTAAGAAGACCGAAACATTAAATAACCTACAAGGGTTGATAAACCATAAAACCAAGCCCAAATCAAACCAAACCAAACTAAACCAAACCAAACTTCTTTAAAGTTGGTCGAAGAAATCAGTAATTTGAAAATTTTCAGAGTTCACTGATTGTCACATGTGGTGAACTTTGAAAATTTTCAAATTGCATATAAGCCAAAAAATGTTGTCAGTTTCTCATTTCCTTTTTATAGTTCCGTCATTTTGATGGGTAAATTTTTTGCGGTTAGTTCTGTTTTAATTCAAGGTTTATCTTCCAACATCAAATATAATACTAACTTCTTCAGCAGTTCAATTGCCCAGTCGGCTGGGGCTGTAGAATACACTGACTGCACCTCTGCAGAGGGGTAAGACCCCCCCAATGAGTGTCCTGGATATAACACTAAACAATCTGATGGTGAGGTTCCAGCAGTGCTGGAACTTTGGGGAATGCGGAGTACCCCTTCATTGCCATCGCTCTCAGGTCCACTCTGGCCCGGAGTGGTTGCACCTGATAAGGTGAAATAGAACTAACAGCATACTTATGCTAAACTGAATTGTTTTTGTAAACTGAATAGCTTGAAATAAAAATGTTTTTGACAAGTGGACCGTGCTTGCATTTGAACTGCATGCTTATGCTTAACTGAATTATTTGAAATAGAACTGTTTTTCGACATTAAAACTGTATTTACACTTAACTGAATTGTTACATATAACTGCTTGAATTGTTTGAAATTGATTTTTTTGACAATTAAACTGTGTACTTATGCTAAACTGAATTGTTTTAAATAGAACAAATTATTTACATAAAAATGGATTTGGCATTAAATAAACTACAAAGGTTGATATGCCATAGAACCCAACAAACCAACCAACCATCAGCAGTTCAAAATCTGTGACACACTGCCTAAGTTCAATGTCATGCAGTCTTTCCTCAAATTCGTTTCCTTTCTTCAACACAGCAGGGGAAATATTTAACCTTTCAGAAGCCATTAAAGAAAAGAAAAAAATCAACAGACTATTTTTTTCTCTTCCTCTTTCTATCTTTTTTTCAACTAACGTACAGCTACTTGCATATCGGTCGTGTTTTCTGTTAGACACTGTTTGGTTTGTGTGTCTGTGGTTCATTTGTCAAGGCTACCTGGCATGTGTGCCGGGGAAGCCTGGCAGTCGTGTCACGCGGGCGGGACCGATAATTTCTAGAGCCTCAGGGGGCCGTTCCCCAAGATTCTTACTCGACCTTGATGAGGCTAGGTTTATCGCCTGGTGCCTGAGGCACCCCTTTTTAGAGGAATGCCGACGGCGTCTGGGGAAGTTTTGGCACCACCGACCGTGTGTGGTCTGCGCCTGATACCCGCAATGAAAAAAGCCTTGTGCCGTTCTCTGGTGTACATGGGGCGCCTGACAAATATCAACAAATATCAACACTAGTTCTCAAGGGATAAATTTTACTCCAGCGCGAATGTTAAAAACTTTTTTTTAAAAAAAGGAAATGGATCAAGTTTAAGGAATAACAGTTATATAGTTTCGAGCTTTTTCAGGAATAACAGTTATATAGTTTCAAGCCTTTAATCAGATTGACTGATTAATTCTAACGGTATGTCAACTAATCTTGGTTTATTTTATGCATAGATGTTTGGGATTCGAGTTAGTTGTAGGTTCATATTTTCATTTTTTGTGTAGTCGTTTCTTTAGAAGTTTTTTTTAAAAACTTACGGTTCCATCGAATAGAAATAATTTTTAAATAGATATATTTAATCAATAGAAGGAGCCTAAAAGATTCTTCTATTCCAGTGGATCTGGGGGTAATGGCAATAAAGTGGGGTTTTACATTTTTCAGATTTCTTGAACTGGAGCATCACCAGATGAGCATTATACTATTTTTGAGGAGGGTCTATTTCTCAGGGGATAAAGTCAGCGTATTGGTTTGGCTGGGTTTGGTTTTATGGTATATCAACCATTGTTGGCCATTTAATGCCAAATCATATATATATATATATATATAATTTGGTTTTGTTTGGTTTGGTTTCATGGCATACGAACCATTGTAGGTTATTTAATGCCAAATCCTCTCTCTATATATGATTTGGTTTTGTTTGGTTTGGTTTCATGGCATACCAACCATTGTAGGTTATTTAATGCCAAATCCTCTTTATGCATATATTAATATATATATGAGTTGGTTTGGTTAGGCTTTATGGCATAACAATCCTTTCAGGTTATTTAATGGCAAATCCTCTTTATACATATATATTAAATATGAATTCTAACATATTTTGTTAATAACATTTTTAAATGAGGGTGAGATCATTTTTTGCACACAGTTAAATGGTTTCAAGAATTGCTATCTAATAAGAATAATTCTATTTACAATTAATCATTTGTTTGAACACAGTTAAATGGTACCAACTATTGCTATGTATCTTAAAATTCAATTAAACATCAGTTATCTGTTTACACACAGTTGAATGATCAAACAGTTTTATTTCAATTCAGTATAAGGCATTTGTTTGGATACACATTAAATGTCGAACAGTTCCATTTGACCCATTTAGGTGCTACCACTCCGGGTCTGAGTGGACCTGGGAGCAATGGCAATGAATAGGTACTCCACATTCCCCAACGCCGTAAGACTGGAGATTAACTGTCGAACGGTTAAACTGTCACATCAGGACTCTAGTTGGGTGGGTCTTACCACTCTAAAAAGATGCAGTCTGTGTATTCTGCAGCCCCATCCGACTGGGCTGGTCAGCGTATTCTAAGCCCCACTGACAAAGAGATATCTAATACTAATAATTTGCGCTCAGGTGTATTTATCCCATAGATGGAACCCAAACGGATACTACCACTCTAGATGAGAGTGGATTAGGGAGTAATAGCCACGATAGGGTGATCCTGTACTTTTCAGTGTTCCAGAGATAAAGCCTAATCACTGGATGCAATTTAAACTCCCAAGCAATCTTTGTGTGTGTGTGTGTGGGTGGGGAGGAATACAAAAGGTACAGTTGGCATATTTTTAACCTTACCCTTAATCATATTTACCAACCCCTCCGTTCGGGCCGGATATGACACAAGGTCAATTTTTAAAGCGGAGTTTAACAGGTTTGAATTCAGAGTTTTCCTTCTCCTAGACTAGTTGCCTCATCAAGGCAGAAGAATCAGTCTGTCCTACTATTTTACCCATAGCTGGAGGGAGACTAATTAGATTCATACCTTTCACAAGGGTATTAGTGCTATGTAAAAATGCAATCAGTCTCGTCCAGGATTTGAACTCGTGTCGCCGTATCCATTTTCCATGACGATAACTATTACCCTACGGGCACCTCCAAAAGCTTATTAAAGTTTTTCATTTCTTTTAAGTTGTATATATTAATTGATTTTGCTTTTAGTTGTAATTTAGTAAGCTTTTTGCTTCGATGTGGCACAAGCCGGTATGAATGGGTCACCCAATGAGACTTGAACCCACTTTAAAAGTTTGCTAGTCTACCTTGCTAACCATTCATTATACCACCAGAAGCAGCCTGATTTTGCGTTTGTTTATTAATTCAGAGCTCAAACTTTAAATTTTCTTGTGAACATTCTAAAATTTATTAAATGTGCTTTATTGGTGGGCATTAAATTTCAAGGTGACCTTGAAAATCCCTGGAAAGAATTCGTCATTGTATAAATAAGAGACCCTTTACTCTACAACAAAGCCAAATTTGTTGGTGCGAGTCTGAAGAGTTGGAAAGGAAATCAGAAAGAATTTTGCCGATGATACGAAGAATTTTTGTTACCAATTCCTGTTACCAAGGTGCTTTTCACAGAACAACGTGTAGGTTGCTATTGTGTCTTTCACTTGCTCGACGTTTTCTCAATCACTGAGGCTCGTTCTATCAATATCATGACCACAGGAATTGTCACGAGAGAGAGAGAGAGAGAGAGAGAGAGAGAGAGAGAGAGGGAGAGAGTATGTGTGTGTGTGTGAATATGGTGTATGTGAAAGAGACTGAGTGTATGTGAAAAGAGAGAGAGAGAGAGAGTGAAAGAGAGAGAGGGTGCGCTGTGTATGAGAGGGAGAGTGTGTGTATGTGAGAAAGAGAAAGAGAGAAAGAGGAAGAAAGAGAGAAACAGGGTGTGTGTGTGTGTGTGTGTGTGTGTATAAGAGAGAGAAAGAGAGAGAGAGTGTGTGTGTGGGTGTGTGGCATATATGATAGAGAGTAGTGTGTGTATGTGAAAATAGAGAGAGAGAGTGAAAGAGAGAGAGTGTGTGCAGTGTGAGAGAGGAAGAGTATGTGTATGTGTGTTTGTGTGTGTGAGAGAGAGAGAGAGTGAGAGAGGAGAGAGAGAGTATGTGCAGAATGTGTGAGAAAGAGTGTGTGTATGGACGAGAGAGAGAGAGAGTGAAAGATAGTGAGAGACAATGTGTGCGGTGTGTGTGAGAGGGAGAGTGTATATACGTGAGAAAGAGAAAGAGAGAAAGAGAGAGAAAGAGCGAGTGAGTGAGAGAGAGGGAGAGTGTGTATGTGTGTGTGTGAGAGAGAGAGGGAGAGAGAGAAAGAAAGAGTCGAGAAATATTGATATAAAATGAAAGAGTGGGGAAACACGTTTTGTGAAGATAATGGTAAACTTTAAAATAATTGGCTATAATCATCATTAAATCACGATTTGATAATGTCAAATAGGTCGAACGTTAAAAAGAAAAGCACATTCATTGAAGCTGTCAACGTCTTTACCGATCTAACATGACATCTATCTATCTATCTATCTATCTATCTATCTCAACCCCTCCGCTCGGGCAGGATATGACACAAGGTCAATTTTTTTAGCGGAGTTTAACAGGTTTGAACTCAGAGTTTTCCTTCTCCTAGACTAGTTGCCGCACTAAGGCTGAAAAACCAGTCTGCCCTACTATCTACCCATAACTGGAGGGAGAATAATTGGATTCATACCTTTCCCAAGAGTATTAGTGCTATGTGAAAATGCAATCAGCCTCATCTAGAATTTGAACTGGTGTTGCCGTGTCCATTTCCTACGTCGATAACCATTACACCACGGAAATCTATCTATCTATCTATCTATCTATCTATCTATCTATCTATCTCAAACTGTATGTATCAGTCCTTTCATACCGATCAAACGAAGATCGAATTATGTAATTCCCTGAGACTCAATAGTAGATTGGGAATTACGAGATAGCAAGAAAAAAGCATCCGTACTTAATAGAAGTAACCCAACAAATGCAAATGCACTGGAAGTTAAGAAAACACAGAGAGAATTAATTAAAACATAACCCCAAAAAACAAAACCAAAAAAACATAAACGAAAAAACAACAAAAAACAACAAAAACAAAACAAATAACTCTCCCAAAACGAACTGGAATACTTCAAAGACCAAATCAATAAAAACCAAAATTCAATAGAAGAAAGATAATCATGATAACAATGGTGACAGTAAAAGAAGTAAGCAGAAATAAAAGCAGCTCGAGAGCAAAACTAAAAATTGCCAACCAAGAAGAAAGACTTCATAAGTGTAAAGAACATTTACTTGGGAACCCTCCTGCAATTACAGATAAACCTGAAAAATAAATTATAAATGGTCAACATCAAACTTGGACAATTTACAGAGGAAAAATCTGATGCAGTGCTGTCAAAAAATAAAACAGAAAAACCGCAGGCCTTGACGAAATGCTTCCTAAAGAATGGAAGACAAGAAAATTTGACGATAATGCAACATCATATAAACAAAACACAATAGAAAAATGGACGAAAGTCTTCATCCTTCCTTTCTCCAAGAAAGGCGACCTCGGAATCCCTTAGAACTAAAGAGGCTGCCATAGCTGCTAAAGTTTATTACACCTTACTTTTTGGTCGGATCTAACCTAAAGTTGAGAAAATTCTTGGGAAAGATCAGAATGACTTTCGAAGAAATCGATTCACAACGTTACAGATACTGATTATCCACAGAATGAAGGAAAGAAAACGTTCAAAAAGTCTTGAGCTAACATTATTATCTATGGATTTCTTCAAAACATTTGACTCCATATACAGAGGAAGGATGGAAGAAATACTATTAGCATGTGGTCTCACTCAAAGAAACTGTTACCGCTATAATAAAAGCACGAAGGCAATGATTTGCCCATCTTATGGTGACACTACCTTTTTTGACATTGACGCTGAAGTCTTGCAGAGAGATACATAAGCACGCCATCTGTATATACGAACGACAATCGATCTAATGAAAGAAAATCGTTTCTCATTGAAGAAAAAAGAAAAGAAGCTGACGATATCCAGCAGAAAGTATGACAGATACAGACTACGCAAAGATCTAGCTCTTATCATAAATAGACCTGCTCAAGCCGAATCCTTGCATCACAGCCTGGATCAAGCTGCAAGAGGCATTGACCTCTACATAAATAAAACAGAATTCACGTGTTAAAAAACATGGAACCAGCAAGCTTCTAAAATGTAAACCAGTTCATATACCACAGCAGCAATATCTCATCTACTCAGAGCGATACCAATATATACATAGGAAAGGCTAGGATTACTATAGACAGGTTTTCGATCATATGAAAATCTGATCTATTTGATAGAATAAATCAGGATTTTTTTCAAGGTTAGGCTGTCGGTACTACTGTCTATTGGCGCCACCTGGACTCTCACGAAAAGTTAGATGGGAGTTATATAAGAATACTACGTTCTGTTTGGAATGAATCCTGGAAGCAGCACCCCAAAACATCAGCCGCACGGCAACTTAACTCCCATGAGCAATGCTGAAAAAATAAGGATGGACTCATAAGTGATATTCTTCCATGGATTTCTACATAAGGATATACCAGTACTGGTCAACCAGAAAAGACTTAGATATATCAATTCTGGATGGACAACTGATGCAGTCTAGAGGACGTGCAGGAACGGTTGGTGAGTAGATAGACAGATAGATCGAGAGAGAGAGAGAGAGAGAGAGAGAGAGAGAGAGAGAGAGAGAGAGAGAGAGAGAGTCAAGGTACTCCTTGCTATTAGGGAAATTTGATAATGATGATCTATCGAGTTCATATATATATATATATATATACACAGTGTATCACAAAAGTGAGTACACCCCTCACATTTCTGCAGATATTTAAGTATATCTCTTCATGAGACAACACGGACAAAATGACACTTTCACACAATGAAAAGTAGTCTGTATGCAGCTTATATAACAGAGTTAATTTATTTTCCCCTCAAAATAACTCAAAATATAACCATTAAAAGTTAAACCCCTGCCAACAAAAGTGAGTACACCCCTTAGGGAAAATTGTCAATATTAACATACACCATGTCAATTGTCAATATTTTGTGTGGCCACCTTCATTATCCAGAACTGCCTTTACTCTCCTATGCATGGAGTTTACCAGAGCTTCACAGGTGGCCACTGGAATGCTCTTCCACTCCTCCATGATGACGTCGCAGAGCTGGCAGATATTTGAGACTTTGCACACCTCCACCTTCCGCTTGAGGATCTCCCAAGTATGTTCTATTGGGTTCAAGTCAGGAGACACGATTGGCCAGCTTTACCCTCAGCCTCTTCAGTAAAGCAATAGTTGTCTTGGAGGTGTGTTTGGAGTCATTGTCATGCTGGAACACTGACCTGCGACCCAGTTTCTGGAGGGAGGGGATCATGCTCTGTTGCAGTATTTCACAGTACATGTTGGAGTTCATGTTTCCCTCAATGAAATATAACTCTCCAACACCTGCAGCACTCATGCAGCCTTAGACCATGACATTCCCACCACCATGCTTGACTGTAGGCATGACACACTTATCTTTGTACTCCTCTACTGGTCGCCGCCACAAATGCTTGAAGCCATCTGAACCAAACAAATTAATCTTCATCTCATCAGACCATAGGACATGGTTCCAGTAATCCATGTACTTTGTTGACGTCTTCAGGAATCTGTTTGAAGGCTTTCTTGTGTATTGTCTTCAGAAGAGGCTTCCTCCTGGGTTGACAGCCATGCATACCAATTTGATGTAGAGTGCGGCGTATGGTCTGAGCACTAACAGGCTGACCCCCACCTCTCCAATCTCTGCAGTAATGCTGACAGCACTCCAATGGCGATCTTTCAAAGAAAGCATTTGGATGTGACGCTCAGCATGTGCACCCAGATTCTTTGGACGACCTACCTGAGGCCTGTTCTGAGTGGACCCCGCACTTTTAAAATGCTGGATGATCTTAGCCACTGTGCTGCAGCTCAGTTTCAGGGTGTTGGCAATCTTCTTGTAGCCTTGGCCATCTTCATGTAGCGCAACAATACGTCTTTTAAGATCCTCAGAGAGTTCTTTGCCATGTGGTGCCACGTTGGAACTTTCAGTGACCAGTATGAGAGAGTGTGAGAGCTGCACAACAAATTTGAACACACCTGCTCCCTATGCACACGGGCCTAGTAACACATGGGCCTAGTAACACTAATGAGTCACATGACATTTTGACGGGAAAATGACAAGCAGTACTCAATTTGGACATTTAGGGGTATAGTTTCTTAGGGGTGTACTCACTTTTGTTGGCAGGGGTTTAGCTTTTAATGGTTATATTTTGAGTTATCTTGAGGGGAAAATAAATTAACTCTGTTATATAAGTTGCACATAGACTACTTTTCATTGTGTGAAAGTGTCATTTTGTCAGTGTTGTCCCATGAAGAGATATACTTAAATATCGGCAGAAATTTGAGGGTGTACCATATATATATATATATATATATATATATATATATATATATTACAGTTGTCATTTGAGGGTATACCATATATATATATATATATATATATATATATATATATTACAGTTGTCATATATATATGGTTGTCACTATCTCAGTTGTATGAATCACTCGTCACATTCATATCTATCTATCTATCTATCTATCTATCATTTAAAACGAGGTGAGATTCTGATATACACCTTTCCCATGCCACCAATGTCCTGCACTAAACTTATTTAAATTTCATCTGTAAAATCGTAATTTCTTTTTCGTCCATTAAAAAAATAGTTACTCGTATCTCCCATCCTGAGCATCAGAAATTTAACCCTTTCCCAAGCAAAAATAATCTGTCACTTTTTTTTTTATAAAGACTGAAAGATCTATCTATCTATCTATCTATCAATCATAAGATAGAAATATTGATTATATTTCTGCATGTGTTTTTTTCCACAGATAAATTCTCTTAAAGGCGTAATTTCTGTTAACTCTTTCATTTCATTTGGCCTCTTCCAGGAACCATTAAATTTTATTTTGGCATTTTTCATTTTTCTAGCAATCTTTTCATTTTGTTCTCCTATCAAGAATGAACAAATATATTTTTCCCCGGATAAACTGCACGACAAAAATTCATTTGTTCATAATTTTCTTCTAGTTCGTTTATCACTTTATTTCACTTGAACAATTTTCTGCATTTTCATTACGTTCCTTATTTGAACAATTTTACATTGCAGAAAATGTGTATTTTCTGCCTTTTTCTCATTTAACTTTTCCATCAAAAAATGCAAACTTCCCCCTCCTTTAATTCTTGTTCCCATCTCAACCCCCCCAGTTTTTATTTCTTTTTTTATTTAATATTTCATTAAATTATTTCAACTTCTACTTTCGATTCTTTTTTCCATTTCAGTTATTTTTTTCTAAAGGGAAATATCTCCTTTGTTTCTTTCCAGTTTTTTAAGAATTTTTTCATTGTATCTTTCTTTTCTTTAATTATTTTAATGATTGACTTTTTCTTCTTTACGTTTTTCTTTTTTTTCCTGTATTTTATCCAGGATTTCTTTTTTTCTTTCTTTCTTTTATATCTCTTTATATACTGATTCTTTCTTTCTTTTATATATATCAATATACTAATTCTTTCTTTCTTTCTTTCTTTTGCGTCTCTCTATACATCAATACTTTCTTTCTTTCTTTCTTTCTTTCTTTCTTTCTTGTGTGAATTTTTTCTTTCTATCTTTTATATCTTTTTATATACTAATTCTTTCTTTCTTTCTTTCTTTCTTTTGCATCTCTCTATATATTAATACTTTCTTTCTTTCTTTCTTTCTTTTTTTCTTTCTTTCTTCATGTATGAATTCTTTCTTTCTTACTTTCTTTTGCATCTCTCTATATCAGTTCTTTCTTTCTTTCTTTCTTTCTTTCTTTCTTTCTTTCTTTCTTTCTTCATGTGTGAACGACTTCCCCATTTCCTTTCTTTTCAGCTGTTGATATAAACGCACACATTTTTTTCGACTTTGTTGAAAGAATAAGAAATCGATGATATCATCCCAAATGCCGAGCAAGTAAAATTGTTAAAATAATCCATAATGCAATTTCTCCGTTTACCTATGCCTTTTTTCCATTTAGTTTCGGGTCGAACCCATGTGTCTTAAATAGGATCCTTATTAAACACCTACACAGATACTTACACACAGTCAGTATTGCATATATGCAAATACAGTAATATAAAGATGAACTAGTGTACATTTAACCAAATACTAGAAAAGTTGGAGACCTTAGTCGAGGATGACCCGAAGGCTCCCTTTTCAATAGCTACTACATCGTGGTGTAGCGAGGGCGTTACTCCATTCCCTAGATTGCTCCACTTTACCTTTGATCCTCACCTTATAGTGATGAATGCTTAACAAGGCGGCATCAAGTTCCATTTTTTGAATCTCTGGTATGACTCAACCTGGTATTGAACCCCGGTCTCCCGGACTATTACCGAACGATCTACTCATTAGGCCAATGGAACCAAATACAAACTTCGCCGTAATTATTCGTCTATAAATCAATCCCTTATTCAGGGTCATGAAATCATTAATTCAGGGAATAAATTTTTAAGCGAAGAGTAACTTGTTGTCCATTTGACTTGGAAATTTTATCCCTCATGTATTGGTTTGGGGACCTTAGGTTGTGAAAGGGATAGCAAACTCGGCTTATTTGTGAACTAGACTTGTTCATTCATACTTCTGGCCTTGAGTTAAATGAGTATTCGTGTACTAGTCGATACCAAATTTTGATCTAAAAACGAGGTCGTCTACATTTAACCAGTATTGACACATTGACTAAGCGCATGGAGAAAAAGCTTGACGGCAATTGCACTAGAATGCTACAAGAAACAGCAATTGTACGGCTACCTACTACCTATCTGGAAAACCATCCAAATTACACGAACAAGATATGCAGGACCCTGCTGGAGAAGTAAGGAAGAACTCATAACCGATGTACTCCAGTGGGCCCCTTAACACGGACGAGCAAGGGTTAGGCGACTAGCTAGAATCTATTTACAACAGCTCTGTACTGATACTAGATGTAGAATAGAAGACCTGCCAGAAAAGATGGATGACAGAGACGAGTGGGGGGAGATGGTCAGGGAAATCTCTGCTAGTAGCATGTCATGATGATGATGATGACATTTAACCAATACATGAGTCTAGGAATTTATAGAAAGATTTATTTATACTATTAGTACTGTGTTAAGTATTTGCATTCCATTTTTATTGTAAAATCATTTCTTTCGTATTTTCGTAGTTATTTGTTCACAATGTACTTCTGTACTTAAACGTCTGGTTGCCCAGTCGGCTGAGGCTGTAGAATATACCGACTGCTTCTCTGCAGAGGGGTAAGACCCCCCCAACGAGTGTCCTGGATATGACACAAAACAATCTGATGGTGCGGTTCTAGTAATGCTAGAGCTTTGGGGAATGTAGAGAATCCCTTCATTGCCATCACTCCCAGGCCCACTCGGGCCCGAAGGGGTAGCACCTGACAGTGTCCCATCTATGGTCAAATAGAACTAAAATGAGTACTGATACTGAATTATTTGAAATAGAATTATTTTGATATCTAAACTGCGTATTTATGCTAATCTGAACTGCTTGAAATAGAACTGTTTTGACATGTAAATTGCGTACTTATGCTAAACTGAATTGTTTGAAATAGAACTATTTTTGACATTGAAATTTACTTACGCCAAACTGAATTGTTTGAAATTGAGCTGTTTTGACATTTAACTGTGTGTGAACAAAAACTATACTTAAACTTAACTGAATTTTTTGAATTAGAACTATTTGAATAAACGGAATAGTTTGAAATAGAAATGTTTTTGACAAAATATGTACTTAAATTTAAACCGCGTACTTACGCTTAACTGAATTGTTTGAAATAGAACTGCTTTTGTGTGCTAAACTGAATTGTTTGAGATAGAACTGATTATTTGTATATAATGGATTTGGCATTAAGTAACCTACAAAGGTTGATATACAATAAAGCCCAAACAACCAACTTTAAACGTCTGTTAAAGCTTTCTTTCGGAAATCATCTTTTTAGAATCGGTTTCAAGAAATAACTTACTGGGCCCGAAGTGGTAGCACTAAATAAATGTGTCTCAGCTCAACTCTTGTATAGGTCGACCCTGGATTCATGGTGATGAAATCAATAATTTTTAGAATTAACTTTTCAATCCACTGTTTGTTCCAAGTTCTTCCAACTGTATGTAAATTTTAACTTTTCGATCTATACACTGCGACTCCTGATTTTTGAATGTTTTTTTAATTTAGATTTTATTGTTCAGTTATTTTTACCCCCACAGAGAAGTATATTATTACTAACTCATCACCCATAGGAAATTGATTGCCAAAGTTTAAACTCTCGAAAGATCAGTCGGCTGGTACTTTAGAATAAACCGATTCAATCTCTGCAGAAGAGCGAGGTTCTGCCCACCTCCCAAACAAGCGTCCTGGATATAGCACTAAAGTATCTAATGGTAATGTTCCACTTTCGGAGCATTGGGGAATGTAGAGTATCCCTTTATTGGCATTACTTCCAGGTCCACTCCAATCTGGTGTGGTAGCACTTGTTATCTATGGCTCAAATAGAACTATTTAATCATTTGCTATACTTGAAACCATTTAACTGTGTGCAATCAAATGAATAATGATGAATTGAATTATTAGTGTTAGTAATACGTGGAACCTTTTACCAGGTATTATTATTATTAATATAGAATAGAATTATTTGTGTTAGTTATACTTGAAACCATTTAACTGTGCAAACAGATGAGCTTTGCTTAGTTTAATGATGTTACCTACAAAATATTCGTAGTGTTCGCCAGTAGCCCAGGAGACCTGGGTTCAATCCGAGGTCGAGTCATACCAAAGACTTTAAAAATGGTACTTGATGCCTCCTTGCTTAACACTCAGCATTATAAGGTACGGATTAAGGGTAAAATGTTGAAATCCTGGGAAAGGAGTAGCACCCTTCCCTACACCTTGGTGTAGTAGCTATTCGAAATGGGAGCCTTCTGGTCACCCTCGACTATTGTCGCCAACAACTTTACTTATATATATATATATATATATATCATCAGGATGTGGCATTAAATAACCCACCAAGGTTGACATGACCTAAAACAAAAGCAAACCAAATATTGCGTCTGTAATAAAACTAAAAAAAGAAAAACCTAAACCAAAACAACCCCCACCCACATTTTTGTGTATCTTAAATGAATTTGTTTGTTTTACAGAAAGTATCCCGGAAATACTTCTCAGACAACATATTATGCAGTGATATTTCACATTCTTCTTATCGGTTTTGCCTATCTATCTATCTATCTAAATTCATTTCTATATTATTCATCTAAGTCTTTTTGTAGCTCTCTTAATCTATCTGTATTAATTTATGTATATACTACATCTATCTATCTATCTATCTATCTATTTTAATCTATTTTCTTTGCATATATAAGAGATAAAAAAATCCGGCATTATGCATTAACAGACTAACAAAAAGTGATAAGGCTTTATCCATAAAAATCCCCAAAACTTTTATCTTTCTCACCGATTTTGATGTAATGTCAAAGCCATCGTTGATAGGACGTTTTTTTATCCCCTCTTCACAAACATAATCAGATATCGATGTATTTTTCTATAACATGAATCCTTTTTGATAACACGAATCCTTAGTGTAAACTAGGTTATTAATTTTTATATTTTTTATAGAAATTATTCTGTGGGTACTTCTCAAATGAGACCGCTTGTATTTTATGGTTATATTTCACGATTTTGTTATGAATTTTGCACAAATATCCTGCTTTGAATAATTTAGATATCACTGTGTTCTCCAATTTAAAAAAATACACACAGAAAATAAAAACAAAAACAAAAAAACCCCAATCAAACAAAATCTCTTGGAATAGAATTACATTACTTTTGTGAAAATGTTCTGATCCTAAGGTCTTTATCTAATTTGTAGTATATAATATTAGATGCCAAATAGGCACGCAATTATTGCTGTATGCTTTTATAGATCAAAAGAAAGAAATGAATACTCATTGGGGAGTGAGATATACATAGTTCTGTATCAGAAATAGAAACCGATGTCATATAAAAAACAAAAAGTAAAATAAAAACAAATAAAAAATAACAGAAATTAGATTAATAAACTAAAAAATGTGAAGTGTAAAAACTGTCAATAATTCCATTGTTTATTAACATCCCCATAAAAAACCCAACAAAAAACGATTGCTTTTAGGAAAGAGTGAATGAAGCAAATCAAATAAGATATTTACTATTCGTGGATTTTAATATCTACATGCAAAGTGGCATACAGTTATGTCAAAAGAAAGGGTTCCTGTTAGATCCCCGAAGTTAAGCAGCGATGATCTTGTTCTATATTTAGATGGGGGACCGGTTAGTAACGGTTGGTACTGTAAATAACACTATCCCAATGCGAATCTCCGTGTCGGTGGGGCTAAGAATACACTAATTGTATCCCCTACAGAGGATTAAGGCCCCTCCTTCAAAAAAGGTGTATCCCAGTTTTGATACTAAACGATATCTGATGGTGAGGCTGCATTTTTAGAGATCTGGGGAGTGTGGAGTACCTCTGTTCTTGCAATTATTCACAGATCAACTCTGACAGGGAGTGGTCACACTTATTACGGGCCCGTTTATGTGTAAAATAAATCTGTTTGAAATTATTCGAATTCGATAGGACCATGTGTGACCCCACTCCAAAAAAAAATCTATTAAGAAACAACTACACATAAAAACATGAACATGAATATACAATGAATGCGATTCTCTAATATATAGGCATAAAATAACTCTTAATCAAGCAATATACAGGATTTGGTAAAATCATTTCTCAGCTTAGGAACGTTGATAAAAAAAGGGCAACATAGATCCAATTAAAAATCAATTTTACCTCAAGAAAGAACAATATTTGCCATTTTATGAAGTACTTCCTACTCCTTAGGGTGTCCTGGATATAACATTAAACCATCTGATAGCGAGGCTCCATCCTTAGAGCTTTGGGGAATGTGGAGTACTCCTTCATTGCCATTACTCCTAGGTTCACTCTGACCCGGTGTGGTAGCACCTGATAAGATCCTATCTAAGGGTAAAATAGAACAAAATGTGAGTAAATATATGACAAATGTTAAATTGTGACTGTTATATAACAATACTTGAAACCATTTAACTGTGTGGAGAAAGAGCTCAGACTCAAAATGTGTTTACAAATTATATATATATATATATATATATATATATATATATATAAAGAGAGTTTGAGGGTTTTCGGACTATTGTCTTCATCTTTATAGTTATTTCCGAAAACCCTAAATGATAAAAATCATCAAGCTTCGTCTCGGAAATTTTGACAACTAAAGAGAGTTTGGCATTAAATAACTAACAATGGTTGATATGCCGTAAAATCAAACGAAACCAAATCAAACCAAACACTCCTTAGATCTTCAGAAATGGAGCCTCACCATGAGATGTTGTTTCGTGTCATATCCAGGATATCCCTTTTTTGTTCTCCTTCTGCATACAGTTAGTGTATTCTAAGCCCTGGTGCCACATCATCTCTGTACATTAAGTAGAACGTGACATAAAGATGATAAAAAGTTGTTTAAAAAAAGTAGAGAAAGGTAGAAGAACCAATCTGAAACGAATGAAAGAAACATAAATCATTTGAGAGACCATATGAAAATATTCGCACACATAACCGTCCATACACAAAAGGAGTGGAAACTTTGAAAAGAAATAAAACAAAACAAAAAAAAAAAACAAAACAAAAAAACAAAAGAAAACAAAAAACAAAAGAAAAAAAACACAAAAAAAAGAAAAAAGAAAAACAAAACAAAACAAAAACGAAAAAGCAGAAAACCAAAAAAAAAAAAAAAAAAAAAAAATCAAAAGCATAAAAACAAAAACGAAAACAAAAAAACTATCTTCAGTTGGTATTTCCGCTGATACGATGGCTTCCGGTAGAGAACGTTTTTTTCTCAGTCTCTTTATTGTGAAAACAAGTTCGGATTGGCCTAGTTTGGAGAGCTTTTTTTTTGTTCTTTTTTTTTTAAGGTAACCAGTTGGGTTTTGAAGTGTTTTGATTGATCATCATCGTTTTTTTCTATTTCTATGATCAGTGAGATGACCACACCCATCTTTTTCTTATATTCTTGATTTCTTGCTGATATTGTATTCTCATTGTTCTCAGTGATATAACTAAAATGATAGACATTGTATCCCCTACAAAACACACACACACACACACACACACACACACACACACACACACACACACACATATATATATATATAAATATATATCAGGACCGCAAGAATAGTTGGATTTTACTAACTCCTCGCGTATCTAAAACAGCTCTATTTGCTTCGAAAATAAAAGAGGCATAAAACCTTAAATATCTGATGATCATAGCTTACATTACGTGAAACTGCGAGTAATGGTCATAATCTTCGAATTATACCTCCAAATGAATGGCTGGGTGGAATTAGTGAGAGATTTGCTGAGCAAATCACACAAACTGTACCGAGGTGTTATTTTTCAGTCAATGTACGGGTGGTTTTTCCCACTAAACACATTCTGGCATTTTTCCATAAATATGTACTTCCCCTTCACCATAATAATTCTCTTATTTACTTGTTTAGGTGTAGTTGCGGTTCGAACTACAATGGAAGAACTGACCAAAGGCTGGATGCTAGAATTAAATAACATACCCCTACGAAAATACGTAATTTCATTGGAGACCCAACTGATAGTCTTAGAAATACATAAGGATCTTCCATAGCAGAACATCTTCCTTTCATTTGAAAGTATTGGAGACTATCCATATTTTGTCTGGCAGGCTGTCTTTCTGTAAACAGAAGGTATGCCTACTAGGACGATTATTTCGGTATAGTCCCCAATATGATTTTTATTTTCCCCGCCTCATCATAAATATTTCCCATTTAACGATATGCACGCTATTTACTCGATCTCGGTCTGTTGAACGAGGACGAAACCGGTTAGCTAGCTTATCACTTTTTTTTTGCTTTTTATACTTTTAGTTCCATCATGAATAAGTCTTTGGGTCTGTTTGTTGCATTAATATATATATATATATATATATATATATATATATATATGTGTGTGTGTGTGTGTGTGTGTGTGTAAGTTTGGATTGGTTTATTTGTCTGTCTCCTTTTCGATTATTAAATGCTGAAATTTGATTTATTATTAAATGTTTGAATGTAATCTTAACTATATTTTCAGCGTTTGATTGAATTCTTTTTATTGCATTTTAAAAAATTTGTCAAGAATCATTTATTTGCAGGCAGTTGTATTAAATATAGTATTCTTATCGAATACAAATAATTTGTACACCTTTGTTTAGTTTCAAGTATTCCCATCCAATACTTCTAATTTATACACAATTATATGTCAGCAAGTATTCTAACCTAATACTAATAACTCACACACAATTATATGATCTCAAGTAGCTATTCCTGTTCAATAATAATGATTTCTTAGCATACACAGTTATATGTTTTAAAGCAACTTATTATAATTCTTAGTAAACAATTGACGTAAATAATGGAGTGTAATCCGACAATATATAAAGAAAAATTGGGTGGTGCCCGACGTGTTTGGACACGACGATACGAGTTCAAATCCTGGACGAAACTGATTTCACATAGCACTAATACCCTTGGGAAAGGTATGAATCCAATTATTCTCCCTTCAGCTATGGGTAAATAGTAGGATATATTAGGTTCTTCAGCCTTGGTGAGGCAACAAGTCTAGGAGAAGGAAAACTCTGAATTCAAACCTGTTAAACTCCACTAAAAAATTGACCTTGTGTCATATCCTGCCCGAGCGGAGGGGTTGGGTAAATATGATATGATAAAGAAAAATTGATAACAAGGTAATCCAAGTAGAAGGAGAGGTTTATTGAGAATCAGACTCGACACTGAAGTGTTTCATTTCTAATGAACCATCATCAGGACTATGAGGGATTGTTGTAAAGCCACATAATGCATGCAGAACACAACGACACAATAATAAAGACGAGCGACACATGTCCTCCAGTACTTTTAGTAATCTTTAAGTTACTGTTCCAAACGCACCAATTACAATTGGTATAATTGTCACCTGCGTGTTCCACAGTTTTTTCAATTTCCAAGCAAGGTCGAGGTACTTATCCTTCTTTTCACTTTCTTTCAGTTTTACTCTGTGGTCAGTCGGGACAGCAAAGTCGACTATTTTGCAAGTTCTCTTTTTTTTGTTGATTATTATTAAGTCTGGTCTTCTGGCCGGGATTAGGTGATCAGTTTGTATGTTAAAGTTCCATTGGAGTTTATGCGTATTATTATCATTATTATCATTATATACTCTTTTAGAGTTTTTCACATCAGCGTTAACTGATGGTTTTACACTGGAGTTCGAGTGACAGCAAGTCTCCTCAAGTCTCTAGGACTCGTCTCAGGATTCTGGCCGTTCTTAGCAATGCTGTCGTTTTGATAGTCTCTACCCGTCCGCCAATTTTCAAGTTTTCCAGGCCTTTTAATAATCCTTTAGTTATTGTGCCTAATGCACCAATCACAATTGGCACAATCGTTACTTTCATGTTCCACAGCTTTTTTAATTCTCTAGCAAGGTCGAGGTACTTATCTTTCTTTACACTTTCCTTCAGAATTATTCTGTGGTCCGCCGGGACAGCAAAGTCGACAATTTTACAAATTTTCTTTTTTTTTGTCTTCTGCCCGGGATCAAGTGATCCGTTTGTATGTTAAAGTCCCATAGAGTTTATGCGTATCATTTTCTAGGACAGGCGCTGGGTTATGCATATACCATTTGTTTGTCTGGTCGAATTGAAATTTCCTGCACATTTCCCAGTGGACCACCTTGCCGACTCAGTCGTTTCTCGCCTTATACTCCTTCTGTGCTAATTTGCTGCATTCGCTTATTATGTGATTGATCGTTTCATCTCTGTCACCGCATAGCCTATATTTACTGTTTTGTTGCTTATCTATCCTCGTTTTGATATGATTAGTTCTTATGGCGTTGTCCTGTGCTGCTATTTGGCGGGATTTCGCTTCTCTCTTAAGGTTTCCTTTTCTTAGCCAGGTCCAGGTTTTTGGGTGTGAGATGTTGTTTATTAGACGTTTAAAGCGGCCATAGAGTTGTTTTCCTTCCCATTTTTGTTTCCTTGTCGTTGTCAGTCTTTCGTCTATCGTGTTGTCGGTATCGTTTCTGATGGTTGTAATTAGTTCTCGTTCGTGTTTTTCTATGTAGTCTTCGAGCCGTTGTATGGATGCGTCAAAGGTGTCTTCGATGCGTGCAAGTCCGCTTCCTCCCTCTTTTCTAGATACATATAGTCTGTCAACGTCGTCTCTGGGGTGTAATGCCTTATGCATGGTCATTAGTTTTCTTGTTCTTTGGTCCATTTGTTTAAGTTCCTCTCTGATCCACTTGAGAAATGGTCCCGAGTATCTGACAAGGGGCACAGCCCAAGTATTTATTCCTTTGATGAGGTTTCTACAGGAGAGTTTTGTTTCGAGTAGTTTTCGCGTTCTCCTGAGATATTCTTTTCGGATCGTGTCTTTCATTTGCACGTGTTTGATGGTGTCAGCCTCCAAGATGCCCAAGTATTTGCAGGTTTCCTTTTTTTCGAGCGTTCTAATTCTGTCGTGATTTGGTAGTTTCATTCCGTCATTCATATGTCGTTTTCCACTTTTCATGACGAGCATGGCACATTTTTCTATGCCAAATTCCATTCCTATGTCCTGACTGTATATTCTAACGGCGTCTATGAGAGTTTCCAGTTCTCTTTCATTTTTCGCAAATAATTTAATGTCATCCATGTACATTAAGTGGTTGATCTTCTCTTGTGATCTGCTGAGTTTATATCCGGCTGCGCATTTTTGGAGAATGTGGTTCAGTGGCATCATGGCTATTATGAATAGTAAAGGTGATAGTGCATCTCCTTGGAAAATGCCTCTTTGGATCTTTGTTTCAGCTATGCTTCTTCCTCCTGCTGTCAGGTCCACTCTCCAGGTTTTCATAGTCTGTTCGATGAAGTTTATGACTTCATGTAGTATTTGGTACATTTTTAGACAGTGTAGTATCCAGCTTTATTATTATTATTATTATTATTATTATTATTATTATTATTATTTACTCCTTGAGAGGTATTCACATCAGTTTTAGCTGATGATTTTTCATTGGAGTTTGGGTGACAGCAAGCCTCATCAAGTCTCCAGGACTCTTCTCAGTATTCTAGCTGTTCTCAATAATGTTATAGTTTGGATGGTCTTCACTCGTCCGCCAACTTCCAAGTCCTCCAGTCCCTTTAATAATCCTTTAGTTACTGTACCAAAAGCACCAATCACTATTGGTAAAATTGTCACCTTCATGTTCCACCGTTTTTTTCAATTCCCAAGCAAGGTCGAGGTACTTATCCTTCTTTTCACTTTCTTGCAGTTTTATTCTGTGGTCAGTCGCGACGGCAAAGTCAACAATTTTGCAAGTTCACTTAAGTTTTGTTGATTATTATAAGGTCTGGTCTTCTGGCCGTGTATTATAATTATTATTTTGAAATTGGAATAATTTTGTCAAGTGTTCCCAAGATTTTAAGATGGATGAAATAAGTAAGATTGTCTTGCCTATATTGTCTTTTTTATTTTACAAACGATAAATCACGATTCAAACGCAAAAATTATTTGGCAGATAGTACAGAAAATTCTATAGCTGATCAAATGCTTCAAAAATGGTTATAAAGTTTCTTCCTCGATTCATTTTCTTTCATTTTCATCTTTCTTTTTTTAGTGGCTTTTTTATTTTCCCCGGTTTTTTCATTCTTTTTTCTTTTTATTTTCCAGTTCCTCAAATATTTCTTTTGCCTTATTCTTTCATTCCTTTTTTTCTTTTTTCCAATTCTTTCTTTCTTTCTTTCTTTCTTTCTTTCTTTCTTTCTTTCTTCGAAATCATTTTTTTTTTTGCTTGCTTAATATTTCATTTTCCTTTTTCCTTATATCAGGGCTTTTTTTTTTCAATTTACTTTTTCATTACCTTCAGTCCATCATAATGTTTTTTTGTTTTACGTATACAATCATATTCAATATTTCGCTTATTCATCCTTGAAATCCCATTATAATGCTCAGCGATAATTTTACCTATTTGAGGCTCATTTTCCTTTTACAATGTTCGATTGATTACAAACAAAACAATCCACAATCAATATTGAAAACAGAATCGATTGATCGTGGGTGGGATTATTTGAAATTCAAACACCAATCAACATGAAAATCTCTTCTTTTCCTCTGATTTGGAGGATCAAAGAACATGCAAGAATTCTCATGTTGAATATTTTCTCTGTTGTATTTTCAGTTTTCGGTAATTACATTTTCCGACAAAAAGACACCCACCTAAAAAAAACAACAGAAAAAAAGCAAAAACAGAATACCCCCACCCCCCAAAACAAAGAAGAAGAAGAAGAAGAAGAAGAAGAAGAAGAAGAAGAAGAAGAAGAACAGCAACAACAACAACAACAGCAACAACAACAACAACAACAATAAAACAAAACAAAAAATAAACAACTAAAAAACTGATTTTAAAACGTTTAAATCACCGTAAAATATTTTGATAATCAATGTCAGTGGTATGAACAATAAAACTAACATTATGTACAACACATATGCCTCGTTTAGATTTGAGTCATTGTGAGAAAAATCAACTTTATAGTTGTTGATTTTACATAATTCTTAGTTTACCCACCAAGAACCAAGTGAAGACAGTGTCAGTTGAAGACTTTCATGACTTTTTTCAGAACTAGCGATAACGTTTTAGCGGGTATTGAGATTCTCAACGGTACTACACTGTAGGAGATTAAATCGATATGTAATTAAGTTGATTGTTATATATATATATATATATATATATATATATATATATATATATATATAATAAACTATATATCCATTTGAATATATGATATTTTTTAAGATTTAAAAAAAATATATTAATGTATATTTGAATTATTATTACCCATTGAACCTTACATAAGATGAAATGTATTCCTCGAAGATAAGGGTAAAAAAAGAACAAACTTCTGTTCAAATCCATCTGAAGAACTTGTCAATAATTTCTTCTTAAATCTTTGGTTTCTTGTACTGCATGTACATCCCAGTAACTGCCAAAGAGAACCATGAAATCCTTGAAATATATCATTAAATATTTAAATTATAACCCATTGAACCTTACATAAGATGAAATATATTCCCTGGGGTTAACAGTCAAAAAAGAAACAAACTTCTATTGAAATCCGTCAGAAGAACCTGTCAATAGATGGGTGAAATAAATTTATAATGGAAAATATTTATTCATTTTCTTGTTCTTAATGATATTTTGCTATACATAGGTTTCTTTATATATGTTTACATACAATAGTCAGCCGCTCATTGGGCAATCCCTTTTGGATTATTCTATTTAAGTCTATTTACTGACTTTGTGGATGACTATATATATATATATATATATATATATATTGCCCACGGGGGTTGAGCACTCTTTACTCACTTGAAATCCCATGGATATTTCCTGAAGAACGTAAAGAAATTAAAGACCTATTATACATAGACCAACATATTCTCAAGAACTAGTCTGTATTGTGATAACACGAACCGATTAGAACATAGAACAGCTTTTGTTTCAAAGAATTAAATATTTACATCTATTCCCAACAGATTAGTTCAGCGACTATATAAGTGGCTACGAGATGCAAGAATACCCAAATGGATAAGAAACTATATATATTTGACCTCTCAAAAACGCGTTTGTGGAAAGTATTCTTGCTTGGTAAAGCAAAAGTTAAGAAACGTGACGGTAGTATTAATATTTTCATGGGACATATATATCGCCCACGGGGATTGAGCACTATGGCGAAGGAATTTACGGCTGCCACTCACATAGTGCAAAGCTATTCAAATGAATTGAGCACTCTGGTATCCGGTAAGGCAAAAATGTAAACAAACGAAAGCTACTACATAATGCCTTATAATTCCCGATGTGACGTGGTTCGCTTGTTGGTTGGGCAGCATGATACGAAGTCTAACGTCAAGTTGGGCGGGTTTTGATCCCAGTTTCAAGCGTCCTACGTGTCTGAAGAGTTGTGATACAACGGAACAGTGTGTCTGTGGATGTCAGTATATATATAATTAGTTTTTGGACAATATAGTTACCAATCAAATTTAAAGGCTGAAAGGAATCTCTTTGATAAAAAAAAAACAAACTCTGCGTGCGTGTGTGTGTGTGTTGTGGTGGGAGTTGCGAAGGAATTGTGGAAGATGAACCCATTTATAAGAGAAGACTTGATCGACAATTTGATGATTAGTGAGGAATTAAATTTCAATCACCAGACTTTTAATGACATTTTGACTAAGGGCCTGATCATCTGGAAAATCTAATCAAAATTAGTTCCAAAATTAGAACCTCATTCTCTATGAACGAAATTTTGGGCCACAAATAATGTTTCTCTGGTAGCAGAGCTTCCTTGCTCTATTTAGACCACTAGCAGTGTCTGACTCGTTTCACATTGAATGGGAGGTAAGTGACCGTACTACTGTTGTTTTGTTGGGTTTTTCTCTCTGATTTGTTCTAAACAGTACACAGTATTCTTATGTAGTTTTCATATAACTTTTTTAAAGCATTCCGTTGAAGTCCTAGAACTGCAATCTTATAGCAATAGTAATACTGTTACAGATCGGGAGAATTTCTGTATATATGGGAATTTTGCTGTTCTCCAGTTGAAAATTGAATTTGTGTCACTTCCTGGGTTGGGTAAATACATGCTTTATGTAGAGCGCAATATAGCGATATAAGCGTAAAAAATACATGCCTTTTAGAGAGGTTCCTCTTCTATTTCCTATTGATTACAAGCAAAAATAGTTTTGATATCTTCAAATAGAAATAAGCGAAGAAGAGAAAATTATCAGAATAGTATTTGTAATACAACATAATAATAATAATAATAATAACAACAATAATAATAATAATAATAATAATAATAACTAAAGGTTTACTAAAGGGACTGGATGACTTGGAAGTTGACGGACGAGTGGAGACCATCCAAACGACAGCATTACTGAGAACGGCCAGAATACTAAGAAGAGTCCTGGAGACTTGAGGAGACTTGCTGTCATTCAGGCTCCAGGGAAAAACCATCGACTAACGCTGATGTGAAAAGCTCTAATGAGAGAATAATAATAATAATAATAATAATAATAATAATAATAATAATAGGATCCGACCTAGTGATAAAAAAAAAAAAAACTAAAAAAGGGAACTTGTCGAATTGTGGATCTTGCTGTCTGGGCCGACAACAGAGTGAAAATGAAAGAAGGTGGAAAGAAAGATAAGTACCTGGACCTTGCTAGAGAGCTGAAAAAACTATGGAACATGAAAGTAACGGTGATACCGTTTGTAATTGGTGCTCTCAGTACGTTCACCAAATGATTGATAATGGGACTGGAGAACTTGGAAATAAGAAGACGAGTGGAAACCATCCAAACTACAGCATGATTAAGATCGGCCAGAATACTGAGAAGAGTCCTGGAGACTTGAGGAGACTTGCTGTCACTCAAGCTCTGGTGTAAAACCATCAGCTAATACTAGTGTGAAAAACTCTTAAAAGAGTAAAATAATATATATATATATATATAGAGAGAGAGAGAGAGAGAGGGCGAGAGAGAAACAGAGAGACAAAGAAAGAGCTAGACGGCAGGATTGTGAAAAACTACTGTGCACGCAGTATAGGTAGAAAATCGAAATTGTTATGCATATTACTCAAATTTTTAAAATGTATACATGTTTGAGAATGTTTCAGCGTATGAGAGTACGTATCCATGTTATTATCATCCAATAAAAACAGCATTTCATAGCTGGATTTTTATCAGAGCAATGCTCTTAAAGTAAAGATGCTTCAAAGATGTTACACTGCTATTAAAAATAAATAATTAATTCAGAGAAAGAAAGAGAGGAGAGAGAGAGAGAGAGAGAGAGAGAGAGAGAGAGAGAGAGAGAGAGAGAGAGAGAGAAAGAGATGGGCGGGGGCTCTGGAATTCAATAAAATCAACATGATATTCAAAATGAATTTAAAAAGAAGCATTCATCGTTTGCTTAGAAGAAAATACGAAAATAGAATGAAGCAAAGGTGGAAGAAAAAGAGGGAAAAATAAAAAGTAAGAGAGAGAGAGAGAGAGAGAGAGAGAGAGAGAGAGAGAGAAAGAGAGAGAGATTCTACCGAAGAATCAGCATGATGTTAAAAGTGAAAGGAAAAAGCACGCTGTATGCTTAAAAGAAAACACCAAAATGAAATCAAAGATTGAAGAAAAAGGAAGGAGAAAAATAAGAGAGAGAGAGAGAGAGAGAGAGAGAGAGAGAGAGAGAGAGAGAGAGAGAGAGTTACTGCAGTAAACTCAGGATGATGTTCAAAGCAAAAAAAGAAAAAAAGAAAAAAGAACATGGTTGCAGAACAGAAAAAACAAAACAAGACAAAACAAAAAAACAAAGTGGAATGAAAGCTCTTGCCATGAAAACAAAGGAAGCGGCTAAAAATCGAGAACAATCAACGAATTCAGGCTGAAAATGGCAAGAGACAGACCAGTAAAACTTTCCATTTGCCGCTCCATCCCACCGATTAACTCTTTTAGGCTTATTGAATACGATAATGAAGCCAAAGTATGATAAATTCCCTGAGGCGAGTTGCTAAATGCCAACAAATGACTCCGACATTCTTAAGACTTAGGAACAACAAGACGATATGTCCTTGAGAATAATTCATTTTTGTTGCTTTTTTTTAAAGTTATTATATACTTCTTCCGGTGCTGTTCCCTACGGCAGCAGATATTCAGACACGATAACCCTCTTAAAGAACTTTTTTTATGTGGTTTCCGTTTCAACGTTTCAAAAGAGGTCTTTTGATAATTAAAATGAAAGATTTTTGTTCGGTAAGTACAAAATAAACAACCAACCAACCAACCAAACAACCAAACAACCAACCAACCAAACAACCAAACAAACAACAAACAAATTAATAAACCAAAAAGGAATTTGTAAATTGTAAAACGATATTAGTTTGTAAATTTGTCCCATTCATTCCCTTAAGATATGGACAACGACATACAATTTCAAAATTGAGAGTATTAAGACCATGGATTAACGTTATTGCAACGAATGGGAAACTTCAGTTTGTATAAATATGTTAAAATAAATAAAATTTTTAATCTTTAATTTTTGATTTTATATAATTTTTCAATTCCAATACATTTTTAATTTATAACTCAACTAGAAGAGGAGGGGGTGTCCACGTGGTGTAATGGTTAAAGCGATGGACTGCGGAATTGTAGTAAGCGAGTTAGTACACCAGTCACGCTATTACGTTCCCTTTCAGACAAATACCCTTGGGAAAGGTATGAACCCCTTATCCTTCTAGCTATGGGTTAAATAGTAGCACTACTCTGCTTCTTGGGGAATGGCTTTGGCAACCAATCAACCGGAAAACTAGTGAACTCATTAGGTAACTCTTGTAGCAGATTCTATTTAGGAAGAAGTGAAAGATCCTAATTAGTGTTTTATAGTTATCTCGTTCACACACACACACACACACACACACACACACACACACACACACACACACACACACACAATATATATATATATATATATATATGATTTGAGGGATTAAAAGATAACGTTCAGAGAAAAATGTAAGCTTCCTCAAATATTCTTTTGCAAATTCTCTTAGCGCATTTTACGGGTATTCTCAGTATAATTGTCAAATAATTAGGGTGATTAATCAATTGTATTAATTATTTTATTTATTTGGTGAAATTGTAAGTTAGCTAAGGACTTTGAATGTAATTGTAGCTCCCCGTAAAGGTCAAATCTGACTACAGATGGTAACAAGGTCAAATGTGTCTGCAGATGGGAACAAGCTCAAATGTGTCTACAGACGGTAACACCTCACGTCAAAATAACGCCGAGGAAGACAGGATATGGATAGTTAACAAATCAAGGCTTGTCGACAGGCGTGGGTAAAAAAGGGATTATAACAAATGTGAAGATTCTAGAAAGTATGATGCAATGAGTAATTAAAACAGAGAATATATAAGAATAAGATACTTTGAAAATTAAGGCAGTTGAGTTTTGAAATCCAAAAGAGAAGTTGGGGGTAGACGTTGGTACGAATCAATGAGAGACGGGTGGTGGGATGGCTGCAAAGGAGATACGTTGATAGACACTTACAAGGTCTTCCTCTCTCCTCGTATTTGTGTCGAACTGCTCAAAAATTGTACCAGGGAATAAACGCTTTCGTGTATGAAAAACATGAATCGCCTATTATTTTTTAATTTTAATATTCAAGATGATACCGTAACCTTACATAATGTGTTGTTTTTGCAATGACACTATTGCATATATACAAACAGAAGAATTTTAGTAAGATATCGTTTGTTACGATTATATATATATATATATATATATATATATTTATCGGGAGATAAAAAAAACATGATTAAGCAAATGGGAAGGTTTCTTTGTTGTTATTTATTTGAAAAAATTCTAGCTATTAGTTTCGACCTTTTGTCATCACCAGGAAACAAGTTTTTGTAAAGAAAATCTGTTTTAGAATTTTTTTAAAAAGAATGGATATGCTCCAAAAGAACCGACGAAAAATAAATATTTAACGTAGCATATCCTTTCATTGGATGCAAAATACATACATCTTGATTCATTAAAGGTAACAATCAAGAAAGTAGCAAATTGAAAGGTACCAGACTGTTACATAGCTAGATATGAGTATGTGAAATATTCATATATGTAAAAAACGTTCACAATATTCATAACGCATAGGAATCCGAAAAATACGAAACACTTACGACTCTCTTGGTCCTGGTACGAAACTTTTTATTACCCTATTGAGTTAAAGGTTTTTCGGCAGGAAGAGAGAGACACAATTTCTTTCTATGCTGACTTTTCCATCTGACCCCACCACGTGCGGCACCCCGCCGCAAACCACTGGTCTGGCCTCGGCAAGCGCCGGAAAATCAACTTTCTTCCTCTAGCGTCGAATCTCAACTAACTGTTTCTTTTCAAATCCCAAAATCCTCAGCACATCGCTTCCGGGCATGACGTCAGTATTATTTTCTATCTGGGTTTTTTATTGTGACATCTGTGATTGTCACATCCCTCTTCCCCCGCGCGCGTGAACACCTGCACTCAATGTGTGCACCTAACTAACCTATGCACTAAGCCGAAAGGTTCTCAGCCTAACTTTAACCGAAAAGTGAGATATACAAAGCGAAAAATGATAATATAAAAAAAAATCCTTCCGAAATTATATAACAAGACTATGAATGAGATTCATGAATTCTGGTTTTAAAAAAATTACATCTATTTTTTTTATACTGCTCGTAGCCATAATTTGGTGATGTCTGTAATAATAATACAGATACAGATAGTAAAACAGGCAATTACAAGCGGACTTACAGGCAGAAACAGGCGGACTCTGTTGTTCAGGCACGAACGCATTTATTAGTTTCTGATTTCGGTCCATAGTGACACGAGGAGAGAGACAAAATTCTTACAATGCTAACCATCCCCAACGCGCAGCGCATCTCGTGGTGTTTAAGATCTCTGTCGGTAGAGATCCGAAAATTTTAACCGCCGCCGCTGCAACGGTAGAGAACTCAACTCTCTATGCCCCAGTGGCAGAGAACACAACTGTCTACCTGCATGATCCAATGTCAACTTCCCAACTGCATCTTCAACTCTCAACTGTATGGCAGAAATTTAACTATCGACCCCAATGGCAGAGAACTCATCTATCTAGCTCCATTGTCCGATCTCAATTTTCAACTCACTATTTTTCAAAATCCTCTAATTCTCAGGACCATCTCTTCCGGGCGTGACATCATCTACACTCCGGCCCATTTCCTGTCTGGTGGTTTATTATGACAATGGTGATTGTCATATCCTTTGCACGTGAACGTAAAACTGTACCCAATGACTATGCACCTGAACTCTTGCCCCGAATAGTTCAAAGCTCAACCAAACTGAAAGATAAAATATAATTAAAGAAAAATGATTAATATAAAAAAATCATTCCTTAATTATATAACATATTCACAACAGATTAGTTAAGCAACTTAGTAAATGGTTACGATATGCATGAATACCCGAAAAGATAAAACACTATCCTGATCTAGAAGGACCTTCAAAATAGACCAGTAACATGTTCCTCAATAAAGTGGAAAATTCTCATTGCCCAGAGAGAGAGAGAGAGAGAGAGAGAGAGAGAGAGAGAGAGAGAGAGAGAGAGAGAGAAGATATTGTTACTTAATAGATTGGTGATATTTTATATTGACAGGCAGAGCTTAATTCGAATTAATTCATAACTGTTAAACAGCGGAAAAAAACACACGAGTTAACTCCGTCTAATCGACAAATACTGAAATTCAAGGGTAGTTGAAAGCTTGGCTCTGATTGGATGGTTTCAATTAGGGGACCGAAAAGCGTAGAAGAAAGAAACTTTATTGAAAAACGCTTGACTAGAGCAGTTGAAACAAAAAAATCATGCCCACATAAAAATGTAGTCACGTTGGAATTCATCTTCCTAGTGGGGAAGAACTTTTAAAAAAGGGAGATAATAATAGAAGACAACGACACTGAGACGACAAAATGGTGGATGACAAGGAAATACAGCCAGAAAGATTCGGCGAAAGATCATGGTAAGAAGGTTGGTGCTGACTGTCAAGACGATCGAAATAAAGAGGTAACAAGTAGAATAGTACGTAATATATACTCTGAAGGAATATATAACACTATTACTCACTTGAAATCCCATGGATATTTCCTGAAGAACGTAAAGAAATTAAAGACCTATTATACATAGACCAACATATTCTCAAGAACTAGTCTGTATTGTGATAACACGAACCTATTAGAACATAGAACAGCTCTTGTTTCAAAGAATTAAATATTTACATCTATTCCCAACAGATTAGTTCAGCGACTATATAAGTGGCTACGAGATGCAAGAATACCCAAATGGATAAGAAACTATACATATTTGACCTCTCAAAAACGCGTTTGTGGAAAGTATTCTTGCTTGGTAAAGCAAAAGTTAAGAAACGTGACGGCGGTATTAATATTTTCATGGGACCATTCATGTGAGACAAGGTAGAGTAGTTGTGTGGTATCAATGATCGCCATATAAAACTTCATGTCCCTTATACATGTTATCGTTATCTGTTACCGTTATCTGTTGTTTATTTATAGTTGTAGATCGTCAGTTATCTGTTGTTTATCTAGTTGTAGATCGCCAGTTATCTGTAACCGTTATCTGTTGTTTATCTAGTTGTAGATCGTCAGTTATCTGTAACCGTTATCTGTTTGTTTTTTTATCTACAGTTCTAGATCGCCAGTTATTTGTAACCGTTATCTGTTTTTTTTATCTACAGTTATATATCGCCAGTTATCTGTAACCGTTAACTGTTTTTAATCTACAGTTGTAGATCGTCAGTTATCTGTTACCGTTATCTGTTTTTTTTTATCTACAGTTCTAGATCGCCAGTTATCTGTAACCGTTATCTGTTTTTTTTTTATCTACAGTTCTAGATCGCCCGTTATCTGTTACTGTCATCTATTATTTATTTACAGTTCTAGATCGCCAGTTATCTGTAACCGTTATCTGTTTTTTATCTACAGTTGTAGATCGTCAGTTATCTGTTACCATTATCTGTTGTTTATCTAGTTGTAGATCGCCCGTTATCTGTTACTGTCATCTGTTATTTATCTACAGTTGTAGATCGTCAGTTATCTGTAACCGTTATCTGTTTTTTTTTTATCTACAGTTCTAGATCGCCTGTTATCTGTTACTGTCATCTGTTTTTTATCTACAATTGTAGATCGCCTTATAAAACTTCATGTTCCTTAGGCATGTTGCCGTTATCTGTTTTTTTTTCAAAGGTTCGAACGTAAGAGCAGTGAAACAATGATTATTTTCAACCAGATGCATTTTGCTGGAGACGTTATCAGGAAGAATAACAGATTTCCCAAACAACATTTCAACGGAAAACTGAAAACAGGAAAGTGTTTACAACACAAATCCAGAAAAAGGTCTAAGGATAATCTAAAGGAAAATTCGAAGGCATTCCATGTGGATGTGCACGGCTGGGATGAGCCGAGATTAATCAGAGAGAATATAGGCGCTTAAATAGGTAAATATGCAACATCGATGAACTTTATCACCTTAACCATACTCAAATAAAATGTGGTTTTAGAATGGGCACCTATGCAGATTTTCCAACTAATATGCAATCTTAGGAGTGTGGTGAGTGTATGGATATGTACTATTATCAAACCTAGGTTAAGCGAATCATGTGAATGTTCATGTTGATAGGATAAGCTCGCAAATATCGTTAATCTATTTTCATGTTCTGCCAACAATACCTGTCTTTTGCAGCAAGGTCTGTAAATCAGTATCTGAACCGAGGAGACATATGATGTTTCACAAAAAGTTATAGATATTTCAGATCCAATCAGAAAAGCTAAATTTTCATAATTCATCTGACATAAAAGCCTGCTGCCAATAAAATTGAAAACTGATCTCAAAAGTTATATCAGAGGTCATGGACATTGCAGATAGATGGTAAGAGATGTACTCCTGTGGATCCCTCCACGTGGCCGAGCAAACGCAGGACAACCAGCTCGAACCTACATACAGCAGCTCAGTGCCGATACGGGATGTAGCCCTGAAGACCTGCCGGAAGCAGCAGACGATAGGGAGAGGTGGGGAGAGAGGGTCAAGGATATCTGTGCTGATAGTGCGACATGATGATGATGATGATGATGGCAACGGATGCTAAGGGTAGAGACAGCTATCATCTAAGAAAGATGAAGCAATGGATGTATGAATGTTACTCAAAAACTTGTTTATATATAAGTGAGTCTGTCTTGTAATATTTAATTCTTACATATTTGAAATTTTATAGCAATTCAGGCAAAGGAAGGTTAAAACGATATTAACTTTGTCGCTAAACAAGACCCACCAAAATATTGCAAGCTCCACAAAAATATTACCGTGCTGCCCCATGTTGGGAATTACTGATATATATATATATATATATATATATATATATATGTATATGCTTCTAACTACTTTAAGGAACCCCTCACCTAAAACTTTCCGAAATGTAAAAGTAGATTTAAGGCTTCCACTATTTGAAACTTGACAAATAAAAGAAAAACTTTGCTTTTTTATTGTGGCTGATTAATGTATGAGCAGTTTAAAATTTCTTCAAACTTTACAGAATAAAAAAAAAACCTTAAATTGGATAGAAAACTACCCCCATCAAATAGATTAAATTATCATTCAGTTTTACATGTTTTTGACAGATTTAATTATAATCTCAGAGCACATGTATCAGTTATTCCCTTTCCTAAAAACTGAAAAAATAAAATCGTGTAAAAAAAGAATTTAACAACGCATTAAGTAACTGATCCTACATTTAACAGATTAAAATAAAATGAGATAGCTGGAATTTATCAAGGTTAAAATTTTAAGGGGAGAAAAAGGAGGGACCTCTTTTTTTTTTTTTGTTTAATGTTTAAAGTGAATATTATAACGTGACTGGAATACGAACTCGTTTACAATGATTCTGCAGTCCATTGCTTTAACCATTACACCACGAGGACATCCCCTCTTTTTCTGGAGAAAGAAAAAGTTTTAAACCTTACATGGTAGCGCAAGAAATGTATAACTCTACAACAATAAAACCTCGATCAAACCGGAGAGGTTAAACTCTGCAAAATTCAAATATGCAACTGTCATAATCTTTCAGTTATCCTGCCTCAGCTTGTCAGGGATAGCAATTCCTGATGGAGGATATTATACAATCCACAAAAGTTAATAGCAATGGAAACCATCGAATGCAGCAAGGGGGATGTAAAGTAAGGCGAATGAATCCAAAGTCGGCTCAACAGAGGAACTTTATAGGTCAACGGCTAGGATTAAATAGTTCAGTCAGGAAACTACAGCTACTAATTTTTTCTTGGGTGGCATCAATTGATGAGAAAAAAAAGGCCACCGAAAGATTGCCATGACTCTTATTCAAACCATACGCGCAAACTGCATCGCCTTTCACGCTGGTAAACAAGAGGTTCGTTCTGCTGAGGTCGGAGTTTTGGCTTGAGTCTTTGAAGAATCAGCTACAGAGCCCATACCAAACCAAACGTAGCTTAAAAGCATTGTCATCATAGCAACTTTTAACGTTAGAACATTAAACACAATTAACCAGCTACCAGAGCAGAATGTAGACGTCATATGCATACTGGAAGATAGATATTATCATTGTCAACTAGAACTAAAATATCATAATCCCGATAATAGACAGACTTATGCGTCATCATCTACGTGGAAAAACTCCATGAACACCTCCATTGAAGACGTAAGAATGCTTCTCAGTGACTTAAAATCACCAAATACCTTTGACAGAAGCCAACAAAGAATGATTTGTGCTACATTTAATGGCAGCTTCTGCGCAACAATTGTCTTTTGCTACAGTCCAAACAATAGCAGAAATGAAACGGATATCACACCTTCTATAGCGAGCTGTCTTCCCTTGTCCAACATATTCACAAACACAATGTTCTGCTCATCGATAGAGCCATGAAGGCTTAAATAGACCAGGACAGAAATAAAAAGATTCTGCTTACAAAACTCGTCAAACAGAAATGTCACATATCAAGCAGAGTTTTCTTCCGAGAAAAGGTTTGCATAGGTAAACACTAAATTCTAAAAAAAGAAGGGAAAGCTATTTATTTACACTCACCAAAATACCTCTTAAGCATAGCAAGATTATTTATTCATAAAGATAATCAAGTTGATTTGACAGCACGGATTTCCCCTGCTCTCATCCATCGCTACCGACAGGTCTTCCAAAGTATATCCTGTGTCTGCAAAGAGCTGAAGTTCTCGCTGGTTGGCCAACACTGACACGTCTATGTGTAGAGGTCTATAGAAAAATGTCACTTATGAGTTCATCCTTGCTTCTCCAGTAGTTACCCTTAGAATTGTGAGGTATACTCATTTTTGAAGGAGTATCTTCTTGTGATATAGCCATAATGATATCAATAATAACAATAATAATACAAGCGATACGAACGGGTTTATTTATTTCAACCCTCAGTTCTTGGCGACACGAAGAGAGAGACGTAAATCATAAAAGCCTACGCTAACCATAATATGCTGACCCCCCCCCCAACATTTCATGGTGTCAAAGATCTCAACTCATCTCTGCCGGTCGAGACCCAAATTGATCTCCTCTGATCGGATCCGAAAAACCCAGCCTAGCGCTTCAGTGGTCGAACCTCAACTCTCTCTGTTCAAAATCCTTAAATTCTCAGACCATCCCTTCTGGGTATGACGTCAACTACTCACTCAATTCACTCCAGCCCCATATCCTCTCTGTGAGTTTATTATGATAGTTGATGATTATCATATCCTTTCCGCGCTGACATGCGAGTGGTCCGTCTGACTACGACACCTGAACCAGAGATACCGAGTATTCGAAGCCTTACCAAACTAAATAATAAGAAACAAACTTATAAAGTTTCACAACATGACTGGTCCTCTCTTGGTGATAGTGAATAAAAAACAAATACGAATAATGTAACAAACAAGTTTGATACCTGTCGTATAGAGGCTCGTACCACGTGACTTCCGGTATCACGGAGGTATAAAAGACGTCGTGTTTCTTAAGCACGAGAGAGTTCTGCAAGATCCCAGTCAGTAATAAGACCAACTTCGGAAGTAACACCCACAGCACGTGACTTATAATATTTGTTTGGACTGTACCACTTGATTGGTTTCGTTTGGTTTCTTTGTTTAATGGCATATCAACCTTTGTAGGTTATCTAATGCCAATGCTATTCTCCTTGAAGTAGTGGTGCTATTTTATCCATAGCTGGGAGGATAAGGGGGTTCATAACTTTCCCAATGGTATTTGCCCGAAAGTGAACGTAATCGCGCGACTGGTGTACGAACTTGCTTACTACGATTCCGCAGTCCATTGCTTTAACCATTACACCACGAGGACCCCCCCTGTACCACTTGAGTTATTAAATAATTAACTCCTTATTTCACTGTGTATCTCTTCCGTATCACGATACAACAATACCCTGCAGGAGACGTCTGAAAGACATAATCCTAATTACAAGTATAAAGACTATGTTACCGCCTATAAAGAAATAGAAGCCGATTGTATACAAACCAAACCAAGAGCTAAATGTATGGTTCCATGGGAATCAATGGCAGTTAGAGAAAAACGAGATAACGTCAAAAGAGTATGATTGTTTAATTTAAAAAATATGCAACAAATGGACAGAAATTTAACAAAGTTCAGAGTTAGCTAAAACATATCATAAAGAACAACTAGAATACATTTAAGGTGAAATTAATAAAATCGGAAGCTTGGTAGCAATTAGCATAGCAGACAGTAAATGAAATAAGCAGAAGGAAAAGCTCATCGAGAACAAAATTAAAAGCTAACAGCCAGGGAAAAATATTTCAAAAGTGGAAAGGTGATTCCAAGAATCTGCATGGAAACCCTCCAGAAATCACAGAAAAAACTCTTAAAGAAATTATAAATAGCCAATGAGACATCAAACTATGTCAACTTACGGAGGAAGAACTTGACCCAGTACTAAGAAGAAAAAAAAAAGAAGAAATAAATGCAGAAAAGCTGCAGAAACTCGACGAAATACCTCCTGAAGACCAGAAAATTTGATGATATACTTTATCGATTATGCAACGCTGCCTATAAACAAAACTTAATAGAGAAAAGGGTGAAGTGCTGTATCTAGTCGCGTCACCAAAAAAAGAGGACCTCGGAATCGCTAAGAACTACAAGGTCATAACTCTTATTACTATAGTCGTTAATGGTTTTAATACCCCTCAATCATATCCAACATGCAGTTGAGAACATTTATAGAAAAATCATAACAGCTTTTAAAGAAATCGATCCACAACATCACAGATTCAGACTATCTGTCAAATAATCGAAGGAGTTGATGCAAAAAATATTGAGGAAATGTTCGTAGATTTCTCCAAGGCATTTGATTCCATACTCAGAAAAAAGATGGAGCAAACAATACTAGCATATGGTCTTCGCAAAGAACCTTTTTACCAGGTTAATGATACTTTATAAAAACACGCGGGGAATGCCAACGGGGCTCAAGGGCATTTTTGGTACCGCCGGGTGTGATTGTGCTACGGCCCTGCGCTCGAACTCATCTGAAATGGCCTTGTCCCACACTCGTCTGGTTGGTGAGATGTACGATAAATACCAAGTAATGCTTTGCTCAGTTGATGATGATTCTGTTATCTTCGATATTTTTATTGGTTTCTTGCGAGGAGACATATTAGAACCATATCTGTTTATAATTTGTTAGACTACGTACTACCAATATCAATATCTCAAATAAAAGAAAACGTTTTTAAATTATAAAGCATAAGAAGATATTCCTCAGAAACAATGATAGATGCAGACTATGCAGATGATCTAACGCTTCTTGAGAATACAGCCAAACCGAATCCCAGCTGCACAGCCCGCAGCAAGCAGCCGGGGTCATTGGCCTGATAAAACTGAGTTCATGAAGTAGCTATCTCTTCTTAAGTGGTAATCTTTCAAAATTATACCAGTTCCCGTACCTCAGCAGAAACATTTCATCTACGGAAAGCAATGTAAACATACGCACCCGGAAGGTATGAACTGCTTTTGACAGGTTATTGATCATATGGAAATCTGATCTCTCTGATAGAATAAAACGAGATATCATTTAATCTGTGGCTGGATAATACTACTACATAGATGCACCATCTGGATTTTAACGAAACTCTTGGAGTAGAAGCTCCATCGAACTATACAAGAATGCAACGTGTTGTTTTGAATGAATCCAGGAAGCAGTTCTTCCCAAAAAATAGCTGCTGCGCGGCCACTAGCCTCCAATCTCTCAAATTATCCAAGTGAGACGAACAAGTCATAATGGACACTCCTGAATATGGATGTGCCAGTGTTGGTCAACCAGCAAGTATTTACAAACATCAGCTTTGTACAAGCACTGGATGTATTCTAGAGGACCTATCGGGAACGATGGATGATTGGGATAGATGGCAAGAGAGTGTCAGGGAACTCCGTGCTATTATTACTACTTGATGATAATAATAATGATATATATATATATATATATATATATTTACCAACACCTCTGCTCGGGCAGGATATGACACAAGGTCAATTTTTAAGTGGAGTTTAACAGGTTTGAATTCACAGTTTTCTTTCTCCTAGACTAGTTACCCCACCAAGGCTGAAGAACCTAGTCTGCCCTACTATTTACCCATAGCTGGATGGAGAATAATTGGTTTCATACCTTTCCCAAGGGTATTAGTGCTATGTGAAATGCAATCAGTCTCGTCCAGGATTTGAACTCGTGTCGCCGTGTCCATTTCCTACGACGATAACCATTACATCACGGGCACCTGCTGTATATATATATATATATATATATATATACGCACGCACATACACACATATACACATATATAGTGTGATAGTTATCGCCGAAGGAAAAGGAATTGGTGACCCGAGTTCAAATTTAGGACGAAGCTGTTTTCATTTCCCTTTGCTCTAAAGTCCTTGAAAAAATCATGAATCCATCTCTTCTCCTTCCAGCTATGGCTAAGTAAGAGTACAAACTATTCTTCAGTTTTGGTTGCAAGGAGAAGGACAATTCTGAATTCAATCATCTGTATTTCGCTTAAAAATTAGACCTCATGTCCCATCCTTCTTTTGGCAGAAGGGTTGGATAAATACATACATACATACTTTATGTTTGTTGCAGGCTTTTTCTTTTTAAAAAATTCTCAGTGAATATAAATGTGTTTATAGGTGTTTGACTGGCACTATGAAAGGCCTTTATGTAAACAATCGATCTCTGATTTTTTCCCTGAGGTAAAATTTTTCAAAGCAATGTAAGATTGTCGAAGATCAAGTTAATATTTATGGAAGCATCAAATTATGTTCCAATCTTTTGACAAGAAACACGCAATATCCGTTTCTTTTCAAGAGACGAGTAAAGTTATTTTCAATAAAGGTAGGACAGTGCATAAAAATCCACAAGAATATTGAGTCGATGTTTGCTGGTCGACATATACGCCATTGTCTGGAAAAGGGCGACAGTAAATAGATTTGTATGTATGTATGTATGTATGATTAAGTGTATGCATATGTGCATATATGAATGCGTGTATATGTGTCTGTATACATATATGTACGTGTATGAATGTATACGCACGTATGAAAATGTGTATAAATGTGTGATTGAATGTATGTCTATGTGTATGAATGAACTTATTTATGAATGTATGTGTAACGTAGCCATACATTAATATGTGAAACGTACATAGAATGTTCATAACATATATACATAGAACATAGGAATCCCGAAACACTAAAAACACTTACGACTTCTTAGTTCAGGTACGAAACTTTTTATAACCTTTGAGTTTAAAGGTTTTGACATAAGGAAGAGAGAGATGCACATTCTTTCTATGCTGGCTTTTTCATCTCCCCCCCCACCCACGAACACGTGTGGCGCCAGTAGCGCACAAATTTGTCTGGCCTCAGTGAGCCCCGAAAGTCAACCCTTCCCGTTCTAGTTCTCAACTCTGACTTTTTCAAAATCCCCAAAATCCTCCGAGTGCGCTTCCAGTGCATGACGTCATTCATATCCACTGGTCAACCTTTCTATCTGGGATTTTTATTTTGACATCTGTGAGCGACACATCCTCCCCGCGCACGCCTCAACACCTGTGCTCAAGTTTGCACCTAATTAACCCATGTGCTGAGCCGAAAGGTTCCCAGCTTAACTAAACCCAAAGGCAAGATATATAAAACGAAATCCCTCGGCCATTATATTGCATATGTATAGCAGAAAAGTGCATAAATGATTGAATAAAACACAGAATCAACAAATTCAATAAATTTTATTTCTTTAACTTGGGAGAAAATTTTGTTGAAAAAGAAAATGGTTGGTTGGTAGTTTGGGTTTTATGGCAAATCAATCTTTGTAGGTTATTTAACGCCAAATTCATTTTTATGCAAATAGTCAATTCTAATTCAAACAATTCAGTTTTGCAGGAGTACACAGTTTAATTGTGAAAAACATTTCTATTTCAAGCTATTCAGTTTAGTCAAACAGTTCTAATTCAAACAAATCAGTTTAGTATAAGTACAGATTTTGGTCTCATACAGTTAGATGTCAAAACAGTTCTATATTAAAACAATTCAGTTTAGTGTAAGTAGATGGTTTGGTTTGGTTTGTTTGGTTTTATGGCATATCAACCTTTGTAGGTTATTCAACGCCAAATCCATTTTTATCCAAATAATCTGTTCTATTGAAAACAGTTCAGTTTAGCATGAGTACACAGTTTAAATGTCAAAAACATTTCCATTTCAAACTATTCAAGCAGTTATATGTAATAATTCAGTTAAGTGTAAATACAGTTTTAATGTCGAAAAACAGTTCTATTTGAAATAATTCAATTAAGCATAAGCACTCAGTTTAAGTGTAAGTACGGTTTAATTGTCAAAAACGTTTCTATTTCAAGCTATTCAGTTTACTCAAACAACTCAGTTTAGCATTAGTATGCTGTTATTTCTATTTAACCCATAGACAGGACCCTATCAGGTGCTACCACTCCGGGCCAGAGTGGACCTGGGAGCGATGGCAAAGAAGGGGTACTCCGCATTCCTCAAAGCTCCAGCACTGCTGGAACCTCACCATCAGATTGTTTAGTGTCATATCCAGGACACTCGTTAGGGGGGGGGCAATGAAAAAGAAAAGTCCTTGTAAAAAATGATTATACTAGTTAATGTATTATCATTCTTTAATATCAACGTTACAATAGAGAAAGGTTCATGCATTCAATGTTGCAGTTTTGTTTGTCTAAAATTGCTAATATATTTCATAAGACCTTTCTTTGAGTATATCACTATGTAGTACGAAAGTATATTTATAACGCTAAGATCTATGTATTTACCAACCCCTCCGTATGGACACTAGGTCAATTTTTAAGTGGGATTTAAGTGGTTTTAACTTTGAGTTTTCTTTCTTCCTGACTGATTGCCTCATCATCATCATCTTGTCGTGCCATTAGCACGGATATCCCTGACCCTTTCTCGCCACATCTCCTTATCGTTCCTCACTTCTGGCAGGTCCTCAGGGCTACACCCCGTATCCCCACAGAGCTGCTGTATGTAGGTTTGAGCTGGTTGCCCTGCTTTTGCTCGGCCATGTATAGGGGTCCATAGGAGTTCATCACTTATGAGCTCGTTCCTACTTCTCCAGCAGTGTCCTGTATGTCTGGTTCGTCTAATTTGGATAGTTTTCGTGATGGGTAGTAGGTGGCCGTACAGCTGCTGCTTTGTTAGGTGTTGCCTCCAGGACCTGTTCAATATTGCTCTCAAGGCAAAAACAGTCTCGGAATTTCTCAAACAAGCACCATGAAATGAAATGTTTTTGTATCTCTTTTTACGGTATAAGATAATAAATGTTAGTAACCACATTTATTTTATCTTTCAGTTTTTCTCTGAGCTTTTTTTTTACATGAAATATCCTAAAATTTGGACTTGGGTGTCCACAATACATTTAACTAAATTATGAATATCTTGTGCGAGAAACATTTTTTTCACCTTTAACACCTTAGTAGTCGTTTTGAGATTGTAGAAATTTTAAAATGTTGATTCAGCAGTAAATGATTTTTATAACATTGGTAGTTTTAAACCAGGAAAATCCATTTGGGTCAACATAGCTGTTTCTAAAGAAATTAAAAGATTGTGACATTACAACAATATTTTCATAGTTTTTTTTTTAAAGTTTTGCAGTAATTTGCACAAGAAGGAAAAATCAAAGCAGGTAAGCATTGAAATGATGGCACTGATTAAAGATTTATTCAAAGAAGGCTTCTCTCGAAGACATATTACCAAGAAGTTGAAGATTTCTAAACATGGGATGTAATATTCATTACAAAAGCAGTTAGGAACGAGTTTGTGTGTTGTTTAATGGCATATCAACCTTCTTGGATTATTTAATGCCAAATCTATCCCTCTAAAAGGACAGCAGTAGTACTATTTAACCGATAGATGAGAGGGTTCATGCCTTTCCCAAGGGTATTTGTCCGAAAGTGAATATAATAACGCGGCTGGAGTTCGAACGCTCTTACATCCGATTCCACAGTCTAGCGCTTTAACCATTACACCACGAGGACATGTTAAGAGAAAAAGAGCTAAACATGAACACATGATTATTGAGAGCAAAAGACAGAAGAAAAACTGATCTTGAGTTGACAGCTGAGATTAATTCCTCCTGACAGCGACTAGTGTCGCTCTCAACTGAGCAGAATCAACCTGGATCAGAGAGGCTGAGTTGGGCGCATAGCTATGATGGAACCCCTGTTACGAAAGGTGAATAAGCAGAAGACTGTTATGGACAAAAAAAAAAAAAAAAAAAAAAATGAGAACTGGAAATTGAATAAATAGCAAAATGTATTGTGGATATATGAGTTCAAATTTGAATTTTTTAAGAATAAGAGAAGAAAGTCTAAAGAAAGACTAAATGATTAATGTCTGGTTCCAACAGTTACGCATTGTGGTGGGTCTGTTATGGTGTGTGGATGTTTTGGAGGAGAGAGGGCTGGAGATTTGATTCAGGTCAAAGGAATAAGAAAAGCCCTAAAAAACAACAACAACAACCACAACAACAATAAAAAGAATACAATTCGATTAAAAAAGGGAGATGCTAGACTAACTGGTTTACGCATGGTTGGAAAAATTCATCTTCCAACATTGCCCAGTTGGCTGGGGGTGTAGAATACACCGACTAGTTCTCTGCAAAGGAGTAAGACCCCCCCCCCAACGAGTGTCCTGGATATGATATCAAACAATCTGATGATGAGGCTCAAGTAATTCTAAGGCTTTGGGGAATGCGGTATGCCCATTTATTGACATCGCTCCCAGGTCCACTCTGGCTCGGAGTGGTAGCACCTGAAAGAGTCCAATCTATGGGTCAAATAGAACTAAGCTATGAACTGATGCTAAACTGAATTGTTTGAAATAGAACTGCTTTGACATTGAAACTGCGAACTAATGCTCAACTGAATTATTTGAAGCAGAACCGTTTTAACTTTTAACTGAACTGTTCTGACATTTAACTGTATGTAAACAAAAAACTATACTTATTCTAAATTGAATTGTTTGAAATTTAATTTGGCGTTAAATGACCCGAAAATGGTTGATAAACCGTAAAACAAAACAACCAAGCAACCATTCAAGAAAACAATGATCTAGAATATTCTTCGAATCTATGTCAAAATTATCTCGAATCAAAAAGCAAGAAAACTTTGGAAATTATGACTAGGCCCCTTCAATCTCCTGAATTAACACGAGATGAATGAGGTGAGAGAGGTTAAAAAGAATATATAAAGAGTGAGTGCTGTTTCAGTCTTTGAAGAATGTTTTGGAAGGTCTGCCATCAACTTTTTTCAAAAACTGTTGGAAACAATGCCAAGAATTTGTAAAGTAGCATTCTAAACAGGTGTTGACTTTTATTGACGAAGACAAAATATGATACAGTTGTATGATAATTTCTTTTTATTTTTAGGAGCTTATTTTTCGTCAAAACAGAAGCAAATACAGTTATCATTGAAATTTGATTTTTTACTTTCAAAAAATACAAAAGTACCTAATCTTAAAGTGTTTTTTTTAAAAGAAATGCGACCTTTTTACCAGTAGTGTATGTATATGTATTGAAATTTGATTTTTTACTTTAAAAAATACAAAAGTACCTCATTTTAAAGTGTTTTTTTTGTTTTTTTTAAAGAAATGCGACCTTTTTACCAGTAGTGTATGTATATGTATTTTTCTATAAACCTGCTGAACCCTCCCATCTCCTTAAAAAAACAAAAAAACAAAACAAGTTCTAAAGCCAACAAATCCGACTGCTGAAAAGGATTTTTGTGTCCGTCATAATTTTAGTGTCAAAGAATGATTTACACAAACCAAGAGCGCCCAAATAGTATTTTTACTTGTGTGTGTGATATAAACTTTCTTCAAACCCAACCTACCAACCTTATCCTCCCAGGTATGGGTTAAATAGAGGAGGTGCCCGTGGCGTAATGGTTCAAATCCTGGACGAGGCTGATTGCATTTCTCATAGCACTAATACCCTTGGGAAAAGTATGAATCCAATTATTCTCCCTCCAGCTATGGGAAAATAGTAGGACAGACTGGGTTCTTCAGCCTTGGTGAAGCAACTAGACGAGGAGAAGGAAAACTCTGAATTCAAACTTGTTAAACACCGAGCGGAGGGGTTGGTAAATATGGGTATGGGTTAAATAGTACCACTGTTGTTTTAGAAGGATGGTTTTGGCATTAAATAACGTAGAAAGGTTGATATGCTATTAAAACAAAGAAACCAAACCAAACTGATTGGATCCTATCAGACAAATAGAACTAAACTATGTACTTGTACTTAACTGAATTGTTTGAAATAGAACTGTTTAATGTGCAAAAACGGATTTGGCATTAAATAACCTATAATTGTTGATATACCATACAGTTCTTCTTTTCAAACTTTTCTTTTTAAAATATAATTATGTCTTCCTCCGAATAGAGTTAATTAGAAGTATATATTGAATTTTACTTAATTTCATAAGAAAGCACTTTTTATTATATATAGATATATATAACCGTAAACAAGACAAAAAAGTGGGTGTTATGGCTAAAGTGATGGACTGTGACAACGTAATTGGCGATTTCAATCTTCTGTCGTGCTTTTACGTTCACTTCTGGACTAATACCCCTGAGAAAACTATGAACTCCCTTATCCTTTCCCCAGCTATGGATTAAACAGTATCACTTCCGTTCTTCTACAAGAGTGACTTTGAGTACGATGTTGATATGCTATAAAAGAAAGAAACCAAGCTCAAATGGAATATCATGGCGAGATTTTTATTAGAAGAATACGCTTGAAATTACTCGCTGAAATGATTAGTTATTTGAAGTCCATATGCAATTAAATAAAAATTTTCTAAACTTCCTTTTTTAATAATCCAAATTGATGATAATGAAGTTAACAAAGAAACTTGGATGAAAATCATTCACTTTTTCTTCAATAGAAGCATGACGATCATCTACCCTATTACCAGAGGAATGCAACAGTCTTACTTTTCTAATTATATTTGTAACCCCCCCCACATACATATATATATATATATACATTTGTATCCTTAGTAAAAATTACACATCAGAGTGTGAATTATTTTTAATTAGCTCATGAACTCATTTTGCTGAAATTTAGAATATGAATCAATTTACTCTTGGTTTGATTTGGTTTGGTTTCTTTGTATAATGGCATATTAACCTTTGTAGGTTATTTAATGACAGAGTCATTCTCCTAGAAGAACAGTAGTGGTACTATTTAATCCATAACTGGGAGGATAAGGGGGTTCATACCTTTTCCAAGGGTATTTAGCCGAAAGTGAACGTAATAGCGCGACTGGAGTACGAACTCGCTTACTACGATTCCGCAGTCCATCGCTTTAACCATTACACCCCGGGTGTCCTTAGTATGGTGTCCTTAGTATGATACTAAACTGCATCTGATGATAAGGCTTTTCTGGAAATTTGGAAGTCTGAAGTACTCCTTCATTGTACGACAATATGACGTATTCACTGATGGTAGTATTCACTGATGTTAGTATAATGTATTTTTTAAAGAAAATATAATTTCCCTTTTATAACAACATACTGAACATTGGCCTAGCGGTTAGAGAGTTCGCCAATGAACCAGGAGACCTGGGTTCAATCCCAGTTCGAGTCATACCAAAAACTCAAAAAATTGTCCTTGGTGCCTCCTTGCTTAACACTCAGCATTATAAGGTACGGATCAAGGGTAAAGTGGAGCAATCCAGGGAAAGGAGAAGCGCCCTCCCCTACACCTTGGTGTAGTAGCTATCTAAAAGGGAGCCTTCGGGTCACCCTCGACTATGGTCGTCAACTTTACTTTATAACAACATACAAAAGACTTATTGACTGTGAAAGAAATTCATAAGTCAATTTAAAAGGTCAGTACTAACCGAACTTTCAAATTATCAAAACAAAAAGTTAGCAAGGTTGGAGTTTTGTTGATGCATTGATCCATTTTAGATCATGATATCTCTTGTCGACCTGTTGGCGTTAAAAGGTTAAAACCTTGGATACATTAATTAGATCTTTGATTTTTGTTTTCGTTAATGTATAAAGAGATATTCCTCGACAAAGCTTTGATTAACCAAGCCCCTACATTGTGGTTTGGTTGGATGACCAACTTAAATCTGATAGGTGGAAGGGATATTCTTCTCACTGACGTAGATCAGCGCATTTGATGAAGAATACGAAATGATCTGTGATTGGTTAGCCAATCGGGAATGTTTATTCCCTGGGGAATCCTCTATAAAGATAGATGTTTTAGGTTTAAATGAGAAAAGATATCCGATATCCATACCGAAGACATGAGAATAAGCAAAGAAATTTCTCCAAGAACTAAAGTCTCTCCAGCAAAAGATTCACTCTCCTTGTAACATAGAAAGACTGCACCATCCAAATACTTGAATAGTTTGTCTCTCAAATACAACAAAAGTGACACAATTCCACACACACACACACACACACACACACACACACACACACACACACACACACACACACACACACACACACATATACATATATATATATTGTATATATTATTGTTACACCATTGTGTTTCAATAAATAGTTAATTATTAGCGGAGAGTTTTTCTTGTCTTTGAGTTGCCAACTCGCAGGCCACTTGTCCAACAAACCACTCAAACTGCCCGAAGAAGTTTCGGATAGATTGTATCATCCCCCATCTGTTGATCTTTCAAACACAACGTGGGCACACAGGAGTTGATAAACCATCTAGCCAGAAATGCAAGAGGCAGTCACGGAACTAAGGCTGCAATCAAGTACTGTGACTAGCATAGGACTACAATTGATATTTACTTCCTGGTTCATTCTAACTTGGAGTGGTAGAACCTGTTAGGGTCCAATCTATGGGTCAAATAGAACTATTTAAAATCATCTGTATTCGATATTATCATGAGCAAAAAAAAAAAAAAATCTCAAGAGAAGATATCACATAGAAAATGAAAATATGAATGAGGAATGAATGCAGTTCCCTAACCTGAATGCATAAAATAACTTTTTAAGGGCCGACGAGCCGTTACAATCAACCAATCAATCATGTATTCACAATTGCAGCTTCAGTCTCGATACTTTTTGGACACAACTCGTATTCTCTTATTGTGTGTGTGTTTTTGTGTATGGGTCTGTGTGAGTTTCTCGTCCATTTTTCGTGATTTATTGTCTCTTCCGGGAACATTATCGTGTGGATTTGCACTAGGAATAAACTGACCTCCATTAATGGAATCAATAAAGGGTACACTCTTTTTATTTTATTTTTACAAACTGACAAAAGGTAACTGACAATAAATAATGAAGCTAATAAGAATGAAGACTGAACAATTTCCGTTTACCTTTTATCATTGATAATAATAATTCTTTATCTTTGTCATTTAATAATTATCATCAATCCATCATCGAATAAATACAATTCTCAGCAAAAATGTGATAAATTGCTTAAATGAAGATTTACAGTTATGACTGGAATAATCAGAATCTATCCCCCAAAAATGAAACGCATAAAATTCCCTGGGACTTTGAGATACAAACAGATCACAGAATCCAGTCAAGAAGACGAGATTTAGTTTTAATTACGTAGAAGAAAAGTGTCTCTCATCTAGTGGATATTGTCGTGCGAGCAGAACTCAGCGGGAAAAAGAAAGATGGCGAAAAACTATACAAATACCTGAACCTTTCCAGAGAACTGAAAAAATTCTTGAACATGACGGCAACAGTGAAATGAATTGTGGTTGGAGCTTTTTAGAAAAGTCGTCAAGAACCTGGAATAAAGACTCGATAAGCATGAAGAAGAGTTGATGTAACGTAATGGCCGAGGGATTTCGGTTCATGCCTTTGGGTTTAGTTAGGCTGATAACCTTTTGGCTCAGCACATGGGTTAGTTAGGTGCAAACATTGATGCAGGTGTTAACGCAGGCGCACGCGGGCGGACGAAGGTGTCACTCAGAGATGTCACAATAGTCCGAGTCGAAACGGGTGACGGAGTGCGAGTGACGTCACGTACCGGAAGCGCGCAGAGGTTTGTGGAGAATTGAAAGAAAGTTAGAGAGTTGAGACTAGATACTGGACGAAGACGGTCGACTTTTGGGGCTCGCGAGGCGAGACGAATTTGCGCGTCGTGGGTGCCGCACGAGATAGGGGCCAAATGAATAAGACGGCATTGCGAGATTGTGTCTCTCCTCCTTATGTCGAAACCTTTAATTCAAAGTTAATAAAAAGGTTTTGTACCTGAACAAGAAGTCGTTACGTGTTTTCAAATTTCGAGATTCCTATGTTCTTTATATGTTTTTTCGTTATGAACATTATATGTCTATTTCGCACGTGGCGTTAATTGTGGCTATGTAACATTGAAACAACCAAGAACACAACGTTACTAAAATCAGTTCGGATATTTAGAAGAATCCTGAAGATTTCAGTGAAAGGATTAAAGCAGCAGCAGTAGAATTAATTTGAAGACAAACAGGGAACAATAACCATGTCATCTCGTAAACAAAACAACAACAACAACAACAAAATGAAGAAAAACAACTATATGGATACATCAAGAGGCATACAAAGGAAATTGCATACAAAAAGACCTGGACATGGCTAAGAAAAGAAATTTCAAAAGTTTTCATCTGTACCAAATAATGACCTCAAGACCAAATATATTAAAACCAAAATTGACAATACGTTGCAGTGTAGCAAGTTTAGATAATGTTGGGACAAGATGAAACAGTTAATCATATGATAAGCGAGTACAACAAACAAAGGGAATACAAGACTAGGCACGACTGGGTGGGAAAGTTGATCCACAGCGAATTGTGCAAGAAATTAAAATTTGACCTCTCAGATAAGCGGTATATGCATAAAGCAGAATCTATTTAGAAAAGGAGACCCATAAAAATGATCTGGAATTTTGTGTTAAAAACTGATCATCCAAACCCGGCCTGAAAACCAGACCAAGCGTTAATTAAGAAGAAAAAGGCAACTGGGCATCTAGTGGATTTTTCCATTCAGGATAACCTCAGAGGTAGAAACTCAAAGAAAGTAAAAAGATACAGAAATACGTGGAGCTGAAAAATCTGTGAACATGACGGTGATAGCAATTGTAGTTGGAGCCCTTGGAACGGTGTCCAAAATTCTGGAAAAGAGTCAAAAGGAACTGAAGATCAGTGGAAGAATCAAGGTCATCTAGATAACAAAACTGTTAAAACTGGCTCATATACTTTGGAGAGTCCTGGAGAGCTGAGAAAATTTTCTGTTACTTAGACGTTAGTAAAAAGAATAAAAAAAAAGAATAAAGAACAGTTAAACAAAAACATAGAAAAGCACCCCCCCAAAAAATATGCTTCTCAAAACCGGTGTAAACATTGCAAGGAATAATAATAATGATGATAATAAATTATGAGAAGAAGAAGAAGAAGAAGAAGAAGAAGAAGAAGAAATCAAAGGAAAAGTTGAGAATTATAAGCAGAAAGAGAAAAAGTAATCTATGGAGACGGAGGGAGGAATGTTATGAAAAAAAAGAAAATTATGGTAAAAAAGAAAAAAAAAAAATGAAGACAACTCAAAAGACAAAAATAAAGAAGAAGAAGAAGAAGAAGAAGAAGAAGAAGAAGAAGAAGAAGAAGAAGGTTATGATGATGATAATGATGACAGATTCAATACTAGAGCATAGAAACCCACCTTACCTAAAAAAAAAAAAAAAAATAGAAGACCAGAAGAAGCCAAATTGAAGAGACACATTTCTGAGGAAGAAACATGAAAAATATGACTAGAATAAACGATAGAACTTAGTATGTAATTCTGAGAAGAGGAGAGAAAATTGAGTAAAAAAAGAAGAAAACAATGATAGTAAGAAGTCAGGATTTACAATCATGTTTAAACTCTCACTAACACTGATTAAACAATCTTGAAATGCGATTCTGTTGTGTGAAGCCTTGTTAGTTTCAAAGTTCTGCCAATTTTCATCAAAAAAGGCGGGAAACGTAGAAAATAAAAAAATCGAACGAAATATCTGTTAAAAGGAGAGAGATAGAGAGAGTGAGTGAGTGTGTGTGTGTGAGAGAGAGAGAGAGAGAGAGAGAGGATATCTCATTACTTTAAGCAGTATTACCCAAGGGACTACCCACCTTTTTTCTTCATCTCATTGGTTTTTATGCAAAGACTTTCGATTACTTCGTCGCCTCCGCCCTGCTTCCGATTTCGCTTTGGCAAGGTCGATTTCATCTTTTTACGCAGAAGAACTCACGTTTTATGAGATAAGAATGTAAAAAAAAAAAAAAAGAAATAAAAAAGGATAAGGGCCAGAAATAAACCAGGATGTAATAGTTGGTCTGATACACAGAAAAAGAGGGAATTGCTTTCGCTTTTTTATTCATAGGGATTTAAATAATACGTTGCATCATGGCCACATAATCACAGGATGAAGTTAACATGTAATTTGACCCTAATTTAAATCCTATCTGAGTATTCTTATTCGTAGTATAACACCTACATTCAAATGTATAAAATGGTGAAGGAGTTATGAACACTTACACATCACATGAATACATACAGTAGAGTCCAATATCAGAACGAAAGATTTCAAAAATAAAGATTAAAAAAATTTAAAAAATCAATCCAATTCTGCAGATTCGATCAAGATCAATAGTGCCGTAAATATTCTTTTTTTTTTTCTTTAAGGAAATAAATATGTTCAATGCTGTAGTAAATCTGCATGCAAAAGAAGTAAGGATAAAAAGAAATAATTGAGAGTAAAACCATTTCTTTACAAGGTGTCGCATCAAACATATGACCTCTGGCCATATTTAGCCCGATCCACGGATCAATTTGCTGAAAAAGTATTATTATTATTATTATTATTATTATTAATCAATTTTCAATTTCACTTTTCAGTTTTTTTACAGTCTTTCACCGAGTCTTTACTTAAGATCTTGGGTGAGGGAAATTTGTGATATACATTCTATTTTTTCAGTCTCTGTTGGGTGTTTTTTTTTTCTTTTATCAAAAAGAGCAGCTGTTCTACAAAGTACAATTCTTTGTATTTCATAAAAGCTGAAAAAATCTGGTATCTTGTTAATGAGTTTATCAGTCCCTTTCTTGATCCTTACTGGAATGGTAGTAGTTTTAAGGAGACACATCTTTTCAATTTTTATTTCTAGGTCTTTGTATTGGCTTATTTTATTGCACTCTTTGACTGATATATTATTAACTGCGGACAATAAAACATCAGTGGAAGGTATATTTCTCTTTTATAGTCCTTAACCGCTATTTCTGGTTTATTGCGCTTTATTTTTCTGTCAATTTGTACAGGTAAGTCCTAGAGAATAGTAACTTCTTCGCCTAATGGTCCGGTTTGGTTTCTTTGTTTAATGGCACATCAACCTTTGTAGGTTATTTGATACCAAAGTCATCCTTCAAGAAGAACAGTTGTGGTACTATTTAACTCATAGCTGTGAGGATAAGGGGGCTCATACCTTTCCCAAGGGTATTTATCCGAAAGCTCGGTTGGAGTTTGAACTCGCTTACTACGATTCCGCAGTCCATCGCTTTAACCATTTCACTACGAGGACACCCCTAATGGTTTTGGTTGGTTTACATACCATTGCTTAGGTTTTGGCATTCCATAGTATTTAAATATTTTCCAATGAATATAACAGACACACAAATGTTGGTCGACAAACAAAAAGCTTACGTTATCAGTTCTGTGCGGACGTTGGGTGCCGCCTGGAGGACTTACCTAAAGGGATGGCTGATAAGAGATTAATGGCGGGAAAGATTGGCGCGTTGTCAGAATGTCTTGATAATGATGGTGATGGTGATGATGATGATGGATGGTCTCTTAAAATATGAAACAATTCTCAATGAAAAATGGTAATATTGCAATGTAAAAAAATGTTCATAATTGATCGGCAACTCTGTTTTCTAAGATATCGCGATAACAACTCATTGATGAATCAATCGGTTATCGGGTTGTCGGACTAAAAACTCAAGAAATGACTATTCTTGCTTTTGAAAAAGAAGCTAAGAGATTGAAAGAGTATAATCTGTAGAATATTTCATGATGATACTTGCCCAGTCGGCTAGGGAGGGACTGTAAAACATAACGACTGCACCTTTGCGGAGGAGTAAGACCCACACTTCCAAACGAGTGTCTTGGATATGACACGAAACAATCTGATGATGAGGTTCCAGTGTCATTTAAACGAATCGAGAATAACCCCTGTTGACTAACCCCTGTGGAGAATAGCTGAAGTGTTATGCGGCGGGCGTTTTCTTAAAGCGACATCATTGGCTGATGGACCAGCATATTTGCATTGACATGTGCACGTGTCTATGTAAACGTTAATATACAGGGTGAATATAAGCGGCGATCAGTTGTCGATTCGGGACCTTCCCCAGACGTCGTCTTGTGTGTATCATCGACGCTCCAGTTTGACTTCGACCCTGACCATATGCCACCGATCCCAACCGTCTTTACACCCTGATTACCTAGAGGAACCAAAAAGATAAACTAGTATTTGCAAACGAGCACATTGTCTTTACAGATGAAAATTAGGCGGGACTATTCTACAGAAGTGAAAGTAAGTTTAATTTGCTTGGCGCCAACAGTAGGCAGTATGTCCGACACTACAAAAGTGAGATTTTTTTTCAAATGAGCGAAAAAGAAAATCAGTTAAATTCAGAAGGGATAGCATATCGATGTGGAGGTCTTCTATAGTACCCAGTCATTCAGATAAAAAATAAAATACATACAATCATATTCAAGGATATAATAGAGGAACTTGTTTTTACCTCTGTGAGCATTTTCTCTTATACTATCTTTATGCGAGATAATGTTCCTCATCAAACTGAAAAAAAAAAACCCCAAAAAAAAACGATCAAACAATACTTCGAAGCTAAAAGTGTCGATTGATTGATTTTTACGATATATCAACCAGTCTCAGTTTATTTTAAGGCCGGAGGTTAGGAAATCGAATTAATTGTATGTTCATATTTAAATTTATTGTGGAGTTGTTTTTAAGATTTTTTTTGCACGCGTTCCAATCGAATATGAATAATTTTTAAACAGATTATTTGATCCATAGATATGGCCGTTACTGGTACTACGACTCCGAGCCAGAGTCGATCCGGAAGTAATGGCAATGGAGGGGTATTCAAAACTTCCCGGATTTTCTGAGCTTCATCATCAAAGGCCTTTGAGTGTCATACTCAGGACCCCCAAATTTTGGGGGATCTTAACCCACAGCAGGAGATACTCTTACGGCTGTATTTATGACATAGCTCCACTCAATGTCCAGATCTTAATTTCTTTTACAATATTTGGAAGATCATTAGCAATGATATTAAAACATGCAAATCGGGGACAATGGCTGATATGCAGATGCTACAGTTGCAGGAGGGGGTGTCCTGGTGGTGTAATGGTTAAAGCGATGGACTGTGGAATCGTAGTAAGCGAGTTCGTACTTCAGTCGCGCTATTACGTTCACTTTCGGACAAATACCCTTGGGAAAGGTATGAACCCCTTTATCCTCCCAGGTATGGGTTAAATAGTACCACTACTATTCTCCTAGGATAATGGATTTGGCATTAAATAACCTACAAAGGTTGATATGCCATTAAACAAAGAAACCAATCCAAACAGTTGCAGGAGAGGGACAGAATCATGTGAGAACAATGTGACAAATTAATGAAGTCACGTGATCATAGATGCGCAGAAGTAATTAAAACCCTTAGCCAATACACATTAATATTCTGAATAAATACTAAGTCACAAATGTCTCTTTTTCAATTTACATATGTAATTAGAATATTCAGTCTCTAGTTTTGAGTGACACACTTTTTTTGAAATGAAAAGTTTTACTTTTTCTTATAAGTTTCTTTATTCTTGGTTCATTTTTAAGCAAATTAACCACAGAGTAGAATAGGTTTTTAAGAATATCTTCCGCGATTTTTAAGCATCTCGATCGAATCTGAATAATTAGATAAAATTCTTATTTTATTTTATCTTAAGACTTTCTATAATATTGGATACTGCTCTATGTGTGTGTGCTCATATGTGAGTGTGTTTCAGAATGATTATTCAACATTCACACTCCCGTATATACATCTGCATATATATATATATATATATATTGTCATGCATAGACAAACTGTTTCGTTATAAACTTCGAAAAATATATTGCAATCCCTTATATATATATATATATATATATATATATATATATATATATGTGTGTGTGTGTGTGTGTGTGTGTATTGCCAGTCGGCTAGGCATAAAATACGTTGACTATATTCCCTTAGAGGAGTAAGACCAATTCAGAAAAGCAGTTTTTTTGGATACGGCACAAAATTGCATCTGATGGTGAGGCTCAAGTTCTGAAGATCTAGAGAATTTCGAGTGTCTGTTTATTGCCATTACTCCCAGGTCCACTCTGTACCGAAGTGGTTGTACTGATATTAATCAGGTCTCTGTTTACCATTATGTAGGGTGATGATGTTATTTTTGGTTTGCATCCTAGAGACATATTCCATTTCTAGATCAATTTGATGTTCGGAATATTTTCAGGGCTGGTTCATCATTACCACTAACTTAGAGAGCTCCAGCAGCACTTTCTTTCCAGACGCAAGTCTCTATCAAAGAACAAGACAACGCGTTGGATTCCATCACAATTGTAGTTGCTGCTATTTTTATTTTGGAATGAGTGAAGAACTTTGATAAACATTATGCTGAAAATTTAGATGATGCAAATATACGTTGAGCGTGAATGCTGACCTCAAAAATCATAATTGATTTGTAAATTGGACTGGAGATGACTTTGTTGTATGAGTCTTGGGATTTCAAGTGTCATACTTTATTAGAAATCTCGCTAAAATGTGCCAATTTCATTGTGTTATGGTCACATACAAGCTTAATGAGAATTTGGTTTTATTTCGTAATCTAAAAACTTGACCAATTCTCATTCAAAGAATCTCCAATTTTAACAGCATACGTAGAAACAACTCACAATTTTCTTATTGCTTTATTTTTTTTCTTTTAATTTTGAAAATTTCATTATCTGTAAAAGAAAACGAGTTTAAAATTTCGGTATATAATTTTGAGTTGTTTCTGCAAATGCTGTTAAAATTTGAAATCATTTGAACGAGGAACAGCCAAGTTAAAAGATTACGAAATAATATCAGTTTTTCTGAAACACTTTGTCAATAGATTTTGCAGTATGTGATTCGATTTTTTTTTCTTTGTTTAATGGCATATCAACCTTCATGGGTTATTTAATGTCGAAGTCATCCTTGTAGAAGAACGGTAGTGGTACTATTTAACCCTTAGCTGGGATATAAAGTGGTCCATTTCTTTCCCCAGTGTTCACCCGAAGATGAAAGTTATAGCGCGCCTGGAGTTCAAACTTTCTTACTCTGAGGCTGCAGTCTAGTACGTAAGCCACTACGCACGGCGAATCTACAGTGATTCAGTTTTGTTTTGTACAATACATACAACAACGTAAATTCAGAATATAATCATTAAATTAAAATTAATTTCTATTTCTGATTCATTAATTAAGAATTCATTTGTTGTGCACCGTTTCTATTTACTTCCTTTTGGATACTTTAATTTTGTGTTCTATTTACGAGATTCTTTGCATTTTTAGACACAGAAAACGTTATACATACATACATACATACATTGAAAAAACAGGAGAACAAAACAAAGCAAAAAACAACAAAAAACAAACAACAAAAAACCAGAGAGAAATCAGACAAAATCACTCGGTAAAATTACATACATACTATAGAAAAAAGTCCACAAAACCCCCCAACAAAATGTGATAAAAATTGCTCAGTAAAATTGCATACATACATACATACATACTTTTAGCCCTGATACTGACTCGGAACTTGCATGAAAAAATTTTTCCATTATGATTATTTTATTTTTATTCTCATATTTAAAATAATTTTTTGATAGAATGCTTTCGTATACAGGCAAAATTTGAAGTTGAAACGCGTAGGCAAAAAATAAATAAATGAATAAATAAATCATTAACAACACCAAATATATATCTTTCGTCCGTTTACATTTTTCTCCATATATTCTGTCTGATTCATTTCATTCTCTTTCACATACATATACATACATACATACATACACCCCCTCTAAAACACAAACAAAACAAATAAAAAAACTGACAAAATTAGAGAAAATCACTCGATAAATTTCATCATTACTTACATACATTCATACATATATGCCCCCGCTACAAAAATATAAATCAAAAACAAAACAACAAAAGACAAAAATTAAATAAGATCGCTTGATAACAAACATACATACATGCTTACATTGTAATGGAACGCCTCCGCTTCGCCGTGCTTCTGCTCAGTGCATTGCGTAACCACATGTTGTGTTTATTGCACAGAGCCCGAGACAGTGTCACAAAAGACAAGGAAAAAAAAAGGAAGAAAAGTCGAACTCAAGGTTTGAAGGAATGAACACACTCTCAGTAGAGGGATGAGTGTTTCTCGGGACCTTTCTTTTAATATGTTCTCTCCTCCATACATCCGGCGCGAATTCTACTTGGCCAGATCCTTGCAGATCTAGGAGTGACAGCAGACTCAACGAAACGCTGTATTCAGTCTCTTTCTCTGAGTGAATCTGGTAGATTCCTCTGATCAACCAACTGCACAGCTACTCAACTTAAGAAACACGACGTGGTTGGTCATTTTCTGTTTCCTTTTCCAGCGTGAGTTGCCTCACATTTATTGAAGGTCACTTCTTTCAAACTCATATTGACCTACTGGCTGGCCAGGACGGTGATGGACAGGCGAACTGCTCCCTCCCTCCTCGTTTGGTCATATTACGCATAGATACATCTATGCACATATACATACACACAGATATAAGTAAAGTAAGTAAAGTTAGCGAACGTAGTTGAGGGCTACCTGAAGGCTCCTTTTTTAATAGCTACTACACCGATGTGTAGGGGAGGGCGCAACTCCTTTCCCTGGATTGCTCCACTTTACCCTTGATGCGTACCTTATAATGCTGAGCGTTAAGCAAAGAAGTATTAAGTACCATTTTTTAGTCTTTGGTATGACTCGACCTGGGATTGAACCTCAGTCTCCTGGGCCATTTGCGAATATTTTACCCATTAGTCGAATGGGCCGGTACTTTGGTAATTTACTATGCTTTTTAATAAGATGTGGTACAAGGTCGAATGAATATGGCACCCAATGAGACTCGAACTCACTCATGCAGGTGTGCTAGTCAAGCTTGCTAAACATTACTCGAAGCTCCCGTGGGCCGCTACCTCATATGGTTTGGTTTGGTTTCTTTGTTTAATGGCATATCAACCTTTGTAGGTTATTTAATGCCAAATCCATTCTCCTTGAAGAACAGTAGTGGTGCTACTTAACCCATAGCTGGGAGGATAAGGGGGTTCATACCTTTCCCAAGGGTATTTGCCCGAAAGTGAACGTAATAGCGCGACTGGAGTACGAACTCGCGTACGACGATTCCGCAGTCCATCGCTTTAACCATTACACCACGAAGACACCCCTTACCCCATATAGATACCATGACATACATCCATGCATATACATACACACATATATCTATCGAACTGTTTATTACTATGCCGAGAGCTCAAAGTGTCTCCATATACCCTCCCAACCAAATAAAAGTCAACAAAATCAGGGAAAATCGCTCGGTAAAATTGTATATATATATATGGGCTGTAAAATAATTTTAGAGGACTGCATATTCATATATTTTCGGTTAATATTTGATATTATCTTTATACCGCGCAAAATTTACGTTCTTTATGCCGAGAAGAGCTCCGTTATTCAAATTCATATGACCAACATCATGGATTCAATTTTCTTTATCAGTCGATTACTGACCATAGCAATACATATTTATAGTTTCACAAAGATAACATAACAATACGATTAAATTTGATAAGTTTAATTTTCTTATAAGAAGGGTTTCTCAAATTATCTTCATATAATTTGGCGATATATATATATATATATATGAACGTGAGTTTGTGTGTGTATATATATATATATATATATATATATATATATATAGATAGATAGATAGATATATGAATATATACATATATTTATATATGCATATAAATATATATATATATGTGTTGGAGGGTAGATATATATAAATATATTCATTTGTTTGTATGTTTGATTATATATATATATATATATGAACACACACACACACACACACACACACACACATATATATATATATATATATATATATATATATATATATATATAGCTACTAGCTACCCGCGTCAGAATCCTAAGGTATTAGTGTTTCATGATCTCGATGTCGTCAGTGAACAGAATTTTCCATTACAAACCAAAAACTATTTCCAAGACCATTAATTCTGTGAATTATTTCGGAGATATTTTCTAACTGCTACATATAGCAAGTAATATTCGTTCGGCTTTTGGTTATATACTGCACAGTTTCATTGAATAACAGAAAATAAAGCGAGGTATTCCTGCCAAAATCTGATGTACTCGAAGTCAGTGGAGAAGCAACCAGCTTCGCTATAAGCAGAAGTCATAGATGACATCGCTTGTTGGGTAGAAGGCAAGGCACGAGGCGAAAGGGTGTGACTGTTCCTTTCGCAACCTGACGCCACCACCTTGATTTATCCAGCAACACCCAGTGGCCTTAGCTGTCCAGCTGTTTCTAATTGCACATTCCAACGCAAGAAGGTTTTTCTCACCAATCCAGCTTAGAGGACCAGCCAGTTCCAGATCACCCAACCCGATGCAGCGACTCTCGTCGTAGCAGACTCACCAGCCCAGAAAACTTAGCTGCTTTTTACTGCTCTTTTCAGGATTCAGCTACACAAATCTGCCTTTTTCAGAGCAAGAAAGTCTTTCATGGCAATATAACTTAGAGGACGAGCCACTTCTAGACCAACCAGCCTGATGCAGCGACTTCTGGAGTAATATTTTCGCACAGCCCTGTGTTGCGACGCCTCGCACCTCAGACCGTATTTCCTGGCCTACAATCCCCATGGCCTACAACCCCCTAGTTTATGAACCGATAACCTAATGCACTGACAACACTAGTCAGTGAGTAGTGGACACCGCTTGGACCAACGACAAATCAACAGCTCTACCGGTAGAGACTTTCAAAACACTTTGATTAGCGTTGTTAAATTTATCTCGAAATAATAAATCTGGCAACTTTGTTAAAACCTAATATCTCGTTTTGTTATCCTTGTCTTTCCTGTGTCACTTCACTCATTTTTAAAAGTTTGTAAGGTTGGTTACCATAGACAGCCCAGCAACAATAGCAACAATAGATCAAATAGATATTAGAAATTCGGTGGAAGATAAATAATCACGAGTAGCATGGCAGACACTTGTGAGGTTAGTGAAAAGAAAAGCCTCCCCCCACCTAAGTGAAAATCTTCTACCGGTCAAGAAGAATGTATTCAGAAGTGGAGAGAATATTTCAGTAATCTACTAAGAAACTCTCCCGATACCACGTATAAAGCCTTCAAAAGAAAATGTCAATGGCCAACTAGACATCAAGCTTGGACAGTTTATGAGAAAAGAACTAGATGTAGTAATAAAAAAAGAAAAGAAATAAAAACCAAGAAAAACTAAAAGCAGAAAAGCTGACACCTTGAGAAAATACCTCCTGAAGTTTGGAACGAAATTTGACAAGGTATTTCTTCGATTATGGAACGTTTTCTATAAACGAAACACGACTGGTTGGTTGGTCGTTTGAGTTTTATGGCATATCAACCTTGGTAGGTTATTTAATGCCAAATCCTATTTTTAAACAAATGATCAATTCTATTTCAAACAATTCGGTTTAGCATGAGTTCGCAGTTTGAATGTCAAAAACATTTCTAATTAAGCTAATTCAGTTTAGTATAAGTATAGATTTTGTTTACACACCCTTAAATCTTAAAACAGTTCTATATTAAATAATTCAGTTCAGTGTAAGTAGAGTTTCAATGTCAAAAACAGTTCCATTTCAAACCATTCAGTTTAGCATAAGTACGCAGTTTAAATGTAAGTACATAGCTTAATAGTCAAAACATTTCTCTTTCAAGCTATTCAATTTAGTCAAACAGTTCTAATTCAAACAATTCAATTTAGCATAAATATGCAGTTTAGTTCAATTTAACCCATAGATAGGACCCCATTAGGTGCTACCACCACGGGCCAAAGTAAACCTGGGAGCAATGGCAATAAAGGGGTACTCCGCATTCCCCAAAGCTCCAGCATCATTGGAACCTCCCCATCAGATTGTTTAGTGTCATATCCAGGACACTCGTTGGTGGGTCGGGGGTTCTTACTCTTCTGCAGAGAAGCAGTCCGTGTATTCTACAGCCCCAGTAAAATGGTTGCCGTGATAATGATACTTTACAAAAACACGAAAGCAATGGTTGACTCACCAAAAGGCAACGCTGACTTTGACATAGTCGTTGAAGATACATTTGTATCATTAATGTTTCTAATCTGCCTATATTACTTACGACAAACATCAGTAGATCTAATGAAAGAAAATGATTTTATATTAAAAAAAAGCACAAGAAACAGAAGATATTCCACGGAAACAATAATAGATGCAGACAAAGCAGCTAGTTGATCCAGTGTTTCTCGTAGATACACCTGCCCAAGCCGAATCCTTGCTGTATACATCAGGGTAAGTAGCAAGAGGCATTGGCCTCTATGTGATAAAAATTCATGAGTTTAAAATAAGATTTTACGTGACAAGCCTCTGAAATTAATTGATCAGTTCACGTACCTCGGCTGCAATATCTTATCTTCTGAAAGCAATGTGAACCTACTTATAGGGAAAGTGTGGATAGCTATTGACAGGATGTCATTCAAACGGAAATCTGATCTCTTTGATTAAATGAGTCGGGGTTTCTTCCAAACTGGGGCGAGTATGTACTACTGTATTGATGCACCACAAGGAAGCTTGATGGGATCTATATAAGAATGTTATATGCTGTTTTAAACAAATCCTGGAAGCAACTCCTCCCCAAACAACAGCTATACGCCCCCTTATCTCCCATCTCACAAACCATCCAAGTAAGACGAACAAGACATGCTGGGCACTATTGAAGAGATAAGAACGAACTTATGAGCAATGATATCTCATTGACTACTACACATGGACACACCAGAGTGGGCCGACTAGCTTTTCAATCTCGGTACGGCAACCAGTCTAGGAGAAAGAAAACTCTGAATTCAAACCTGTAAAAAAATTGACCTTGTGTTTCCTCCTACTTGTGCGCAAGGATAGTTAAATATATACATGCCTACGCACATCCACACAACCAAACACACACACACACAAAAAAAAAAAAAACACACAGATTCACACACAGATTCACACACACACTCATATATATGTATATATACTTCTCATGATGACATGATCAGTTGTTGGGAAATAAGTGTGATCTTTATATTCGTGGTTAATCCTCACAAATAGTCTAGATTTTTAACACTGTGTAGGACTTGCCTATTAATCACGCTCATCCGCGCGCACGCACACATATATACACACACACGCACACACACGCATATATAAATACTTTTATACTCACACAAATAAATTAATCAGCTGGGGCTTTAGATAACACTGACTGTGTACTGCATGGTGACACATTAGCCCTATACCACTTTATCATCTGTCGAGACTATGTGCTTAGAACATCAATTGATAAAATCAAAGAAAACTGTTTCAAGCTAACAAAGGAAAGAAGCAGAATGTACCCCGCAAAAACAATTACCGACGCCTACTACGCCGATGACATAGAGCTTCTGGCAAATGCACACGCCCAAGCTGAAATCCTGCTACATAGTCTGGAACGAGCGGCTGCAGGCATAGGCCTACATGTCAATGCACTTAAGACGGAATATATGTGCTTTTATCAAACAGGCGATATCTCCACACAAAACGCTAGCTCTTTGAAACTAGTAGACAAGTTCAGCTACCTAGGGAGCAGTGTCTCATCAACCGAGACAGACATCAACATGCGTCTAGCAAAGGCAAGGACAGCTATCGATGGCCTATCGATCATATGGAAGTCAGACCTGACCGATAAAATAAAACGCAGTTTCTTCCAAGCAGCAGCCGTGTCGATACTGCTATATGGATGCACTACATGGACGCTAACTAAACGAATGGAGAAAAACCACACAAGAATGCTGCGAGCAATATTGAACAATTCCTGGAGGCAGCACCCCACAAAGCAGCAGCTGTATGGCCACCTACTACCCATCATGAAAATTATCAAAGTTTGACGAACCAGACATGCGGGACCCTGCTGGAGAAGTAGGGACGAGCTCATAAGGGATGTACTCCTGTGGACCCCTTCACATGGACAAGCAAAGGCAGGACGACCAGTTCGAACCTACATACAGCAGCTCTGTGTCGATACGGGATGTAACCCTGAATAACAGCCGGAAGCAATGGACGATAGGGAGAGGTGGTGAGAGAGGGTCAGGAATATCTGTTCTAATTGTGCGATGGGATGATGATGATGATGATGATGTATCCCTACACAGGGTTAAGTCCCCGCTCCCAACTAGTGTCCTGGATATGACAATCTGATGGTGAGGTTCCAGGAATGCTGGAGCTTTGCGCAATACAAAGTAATCTTTCATTGAGATTGCTCTCAGGTCCACTCTGGTCTGGAGGGGTTGCACCGGATAGAGTCCTATCTATGAATCAAATAGAACTATTTGACATTTAAACTAAGTGGAAACAAATAACCTATGCTAAATTGACTTGTTTGAAATAGAACCGTTTGATTATTTAACTGTGTGTAAGCTAATGGTTGATGTTGAATTGAATTGTTAGTTGTTCATAGCAATACATGGAAGCATTTAACTTTGTTGACTTATGCTAAATTCAATTGTTAGAAATAGAACTGTTTTATCCTTTAACTGTGTGCATCTAAAATGTGTTTACAAATGATATATTTAAAAACAGGATTTGACATTAAATAACCAACAATGGAGGATATGCCAGAAAACCAAACCAAACTAGTAAATTATCTATATAAGTTGGTGACCGTAGTAGAGGGTGACCCGAAGGCTCTCTTTTCACTAGCTATTACACCGAGATTTGCCAACCCCTCCGCTCGGGCAGGATATGACACAAGGTCAATTTTTTAAGCGGAGTTTAACAGGTTTGAATTCAGAGTTTTCCTAGACTAGTTGCCTCACCAAGAATGAAGAACCTAGTCTGCCCTACTATTTACCCATACTTGGATTCATAACTTTCCCAAGGGTATTAGTGCAATGTGAAATGCAATCAGTCTCGTCCAGGATTTGAACTCGTGTCGCCGTGTCCATTTCCTAAGACGATAACAGTTACACCACGGGCAACGAGGTATAAGGGACGCTAATCCTTTTTCTAGATTGCCCAACTCTACCCTCATCCATACCTTATAATGCTGAGTGTTAAGCAAAGTTATCAGTTACCATTTTCTCCTAGTATGACTCGAACTGAGATTGAACCCTGGTCTCTCAGGCCATTTGTGAACATTCTACCCACTGGGCCAATGAGCTGGTGTATCTATGTAAGTGATATACCTATATATGTATATACATATTAACATATATCCGCCGAGTACCTTACATCTGCTAAAAAGTTTGGAAGATAGGTTACAAGGTTTTTACTGGAGAGTTAGGTTCTCACTGAGTGTCTAGCCTTTTGCAAGAAGGAACGTATTCTAATAATAGAAAAACGTTTACACACTGAATGTTTTTTTACATAATCTCCTAGCTTGTTAATGTAGGGAATTCAATGGTGAATACAAATATTCAGATCGGACATTATACAATGATAATTTCTAATATAACATGCGTCAGGATATGGACTCACTGCTTCACTCACATCCACACTTATGAAAATTTACTCCTTGCCTCTCTGACACACATACAGATATGTCGATAGATACATAGATTATAGTTGCTTTTGGCGTAGAAGTTACACTCATATAAGGTTTATTTGTTTGTTTGTTTAATGGCATATAAACCTTCTTGGGTTATTTAATGTCAAATCGACCCTTTTAGATAAGGGAATTCTTACCTTTCCCAAGGGTATTTGTCCGAAAGTGAACCTAATATCGCGAGTTGAGTTCGAACTCGCTTACTACGATTCCGCAGTCCAGCGCTTTAACCATTACACCACGAGGACACCTCCACCCTGGGTGAGGCAGTTTACGTAACTTTCCGTTAATCCTTAGGGTAGTGACAATTTTTCGCAATCTAGCTATGAGTAGATAGAAGGGTAAGCTGAGCTCTTTGGTCTTGGCAGGGAAACCGGTCTTGGAAAAAAAAAAGACTGCGTTAAAACCTGCCATGCCTTGCAGAGAAACAGACATATGGTGGTGTAAAAGTAGCATTTAAAAAATAACTTTTTGATTAATGTTCTATTTATTATTTGAGGGATGCTTTATTTCACAATTATTTCAGGGAAATTTCAAAGAATGAAACTAAATAAAATCAAGTGAAAAGGGATCGTTAACAAGTTTTATGCCACTATATATATATATATATATATAACAGTTTTGGTTGTCACTAAATTACTTTGTGGGTTTGTGGCGAACCAAGTGCAATATAATATGGAGAGTGCCCAATATCTAGGATAGAGCTAATAATAATAATAATAATAATAATAATAAATAAATAAATATATATATTAGATTTATATATTATGTTTTTAATTTTTTTAATGCCATCGAATTAGACTAAATTGCATGGCATTAAAATTATAAATATATAAATCTAATATATATATATATATATATATATAAATATATAAACGTATTTGGTTGAATACCTCAGGTATTTTAAAAATCTTTAAGTGAAGATATTCGAGTCTTCTTACTAGTCTTCATATATCTAGTTCAAGTTGGTAAAGAAGGTACCCTATATTAACCCAAGAACTTTCGACCTCTTCGCTGGTCATCTTCAGGGATTGTGTTAGATCGTTTGTTGCTGTGAGTTTTATTCATATTTATTCGGAGTATTTCTTTCTATATTATAGATGGGGTTGGGTCATTCTATTAGGGTTGGGGTGGTGACTTATAGAATATGTTTAACATGTTTATACTTTTGGTGAATCCTATTTTATTTATAGTAGATTTTTTATTTTTCATAGTTATTGCTTTGTGGATTTGTGAACGGTTTTTATTGTTATTTTTATACATGATTTTTGTATTGTCAGTTTGTATCTTTCTTATATCAGGTGATTTGAATTAGTGTCTTTGTTATGTTTTGTGATTAGATGCTGTTTTATAGCGCTAATGTCGGAGAGGTGGCACGTAAAGCGACGAGAGAGTGTGGGTGTTGTATGACCAATGTACGTATTAAGTGTTATATATATACACTCAACTATATATATATATATATATATATATATATGGAGGACCAAATGTTTTAGTATTGTTAAATAGTGCTCAATATCAATGATAGAGCATTTACGTATATATATATAATAGATAATAAATATATATTAGATATATATATATATATATTTAATCCATGGAAAATAGTCAGCGACCTGGGTTTTCATGGAGTTTTTTTGCAAAAACAACAACCATCAGGCAGTTAAGAAGATGGAATGAACTGAAAATCGAAAATACGAAAGAACACAGACAAAAAACCGTTGGGATTTCGTTTATGTGTGGTTGTATGTGTGTGAGTGCATGTAGGTGTTTACGTATGCGTGTTATAGTTTACGTATGGATGCACTTTTATGAGGTTAAGCCCGGCTACGTATGCGTGTTATAGTTACGCGTGTGGGTGTTTACGCGTATGCGTGTTATAGTTATGCGTGTGGGTGTTTACGTATGCGTGTTATAGTTACGTATGCGTGTTATAGTTACGTATGCATGTGGGTGTTTACGTATGCGTGTTATAGTTACGTATGCGTGTGGGTGTTTACGTATGCGTGATATAGTTACGTATGCGTGTTATAGTTACGTATGCATGTGGGTGTTTACGTATGCGTGTTATAGTTACGTATGCGTGTTATAGTTACGTATGCATGTGGGTGTTTACGTATGAGTGTTATAGTTACGTATGCGTGTTATAGTTACGTATGCATGTGGGTGTTTACGTATGCGTGTTATAGTTACGTATGCGTGTTATAGTTACGTATGCGTGTTATAGTTACGTATGCATGTAGGTGTTTACGTATGAGTGTTATAGTTACGTATGCGTGTGGGTGTTTACGTATCAGTGTTATAGTTACGTATGCATGTTATAGTTACGTATGCATGTGGGTGTTTACGTATGCGTGTTATAGTTACGTATGCATGTGGGTGTTTACGTATGAGTGTTATAGTTACGTATGCGTGTTATAGTTACGTATGCATGTGGGTGTTTACGTATGCGTGTTATAGTTACGTATGCGTGTGGGTGTTTACGTATGATAGTTATAGTTACGTATGCATGTGGGTGTTTACGTATGAGTGTTATAGTTACGTATGCGTGTTATAGTTACGTATGCATGTGGGTGTTTACGTATGCATGTTATAGTTACGTATGCGTGTGGGTGTTTACGTATGAGTGTTATAGTTTCGTATGCATGTGGGTGTTTACGTATGAGTGTTATAGTTACGTATGCGTGTTATAGTTACGTATGCATGTGGGTGTTTACGTATGAGTGTTATAGTTACGTATGCATGTTATAGTTTACGTATGCGTGTTATAGTTTCGTATGGATGCACCTTTTTATGAGGTTAGGCCCGGCTACGAACGTAGCGGGTTTTGTTTAGCAGAAGAGACAACCAACACTCTTATTATATATATATGTATATAATAAGAGTGTTGGTTGTCTCTTCTGCTAAACCCAACCCACTACGTTCGTACCCGGGCTTAACCTCATAAAAAGGTGCATCCATACGTAACTATAACAGATACACGCATACGTACACCCTCCCATATATATATATATATATATATATATATATATATATATAACTGTGTGTGTGTGTTTGTGTGTCTTTGTTTGGGAAATTGGTTTATCTCTTAAGTGAATTAAAATAACGAAAAATGACATAAGAAATAAATATAAAAAGCAGTGAAAGAAATTCGAAGATAATGTTATTTTATCGTGATTCTCAGAATGCTGTGTGTCAGCAATGAGGGAAATGTGGCAATAACAATGTTGCACTTCACATTGTCTTTTTCACATTTGAGGAGACAACCCCCCCTCCCACACACACGCACATAAATTGTAGCAGGTAGAATTTCCACGTAACTGCAAAATAGAATTAAGTAGGTCGAAAATAAATAATCGAAGAAAAAATTTAGAGAAATCGAATCTTGTTCTTCTACGTCTGCCGTTATCGGAATGCACTTAGAAAAATAGATAATAAAAATTCAGCCTACATCAATATAGAAAAAGCACGGAGAATGTGATAAATGACAAAAGATATGAAAAATAGGCTTAGAGCATTCATATATAAAAGTATATAGACAAGTCTGTATAAAGACAAAATATTACAAACGTTGGTTCAGAAACGTCTATGAATAAGTGCACCCTAAGATTTTTAATTTTCTTCTAAATCAAATATATGAGAATATCAAACGATCAAAACGGATATTATTAGGTAATATAGTATCAACCATAAATAAGTTGGGGTAGACAATTAAAAAAAGGAATTTTCTTCTAAATCAAATATATGAGAATATCACACGATCAAAACGGATATTATTAGGTAATATAGTATCAACCATAAATAAGTTGGGGTAGACAATTAAAAAAAGGAATTTTCTTCTAAACTATAGTCACAAAGATTTTGATATATCATAAAATTAAAACAGATTTTATTATATATATTTTGTTACCGAATTTTACATATTTGAAACATTGTCACCAAAAAATAGGAATATGTAGCAGTACCCACCTTCTACATGAATGTATATGTAATCATTATTTTGGTTTACAGATGTGCCATATATCTATTTTTAGTTACTGAGTTTCAGTGCTGTAGAGTTTGGTAATAAATAATACCTTATAAAACTTGTTTACATTGTATAACATTCTATTAGAAATAAGAAAATTTTAGTATTTATGTTTTAAAACACATTAAGCTTTTTATTTTAAAAAATGTCTTGTATATCTATATATGTATATTAATATACGTGTGCGTTTGCATTATACACACACACACACACACACACACACACACACATATATATATATATATATATATATATATATATATATATATAAGTTGTATTTATTTATTGTGCATAACATTTTTACATAGATACACTTGATGGCAGATATTTACATCCACATGAGCCAAGATCATTTAAACTCAGTTTCGCATAATACCCAAAATTTAGTCAAAATAAAAGTTCGATTTCAGACGAAAAAAAAAAAAGTCTAAAACTTGTTTCAAACCTATTCATCTACATTTATATACCTATACCTACATATCACACACACACACACACACACACACACACACACACATATATATATATATATATATATATATATATGTATATATATATATATATATATATATATATATATATATATACGAGTATGTATATATATATTATCATCCACAGACAAACTTTTGTTTTATCACAATTCTTCAGTATAACTAGACAGTTCCAGATGCTTCAAACATCTTATCCCAGATCTATTGTCATTCTCGGCGTAAGTTAAGGAATTTTTTTTGCGTATATCTTTTACATATACGTTATTGGCTACCAGGAGTGGACAATTCTTGAGAAGAGCGATAGCATTTCAGCGTATGAGGCAGCCAGTAAATTTTAGCACGAGAGAGTTCAACCTACGGGGAAGGAGCCTATATATATATATATATATATATATATATATATATATATATATATATATATATATATATATAACAAAACGGATAAAAACACATCATAAGCTGGCTGATTTCTTCTTTTCACAATTTTAATCATACAATTGGTTTTTAAAAGAGCTGTATGTTTTAAAATAAATTACTGATACAAAGAAACACACACATATATACAGACACATACATATATATGTGTGTGTGTGTGTGTGTGTCTCAGTGTGCGTATATATATATATATATATATATATACCGTATATGTAGAAAGTTATATGTATGAAAGCCCTTCACTTATGCTGAGAATGACGATGGTTCTGGGGTAAGATGTCTGGCTTACGATATATCAGTTGGGCTTCAATCTCAGCTTGAATCATCTCGCAAGTCTTGCCGCACTGTAAAGTTATGCTACAACTAAACAGTCTGTCTGTCGATGAAAAAATATATATGTCTGTACGTTTATCGTATATGCATTGGTTGGTTGGTTGGATTTTATGACATAACAATCTTTGTAGATTATTTAACACCAAATCCATTTTATGCAAATAGTCAGTTCTCTTTCAAACAATTCAGTTTAGCATGAGTCCACAGTTTAATTGTCAAAAACATTTCTATTTCAAACTATTCAGTTTGTTCAAACAGTTCTAATTCAGCTAATTCGGTTTAGTATAAGTACATATTTTGTTTACACACAGTTAAATATCAAAACAGTTCTATATATAACAATTCAGTTTAGTGTAAGTACAGTTTTAATGTAAAAAACAATTCTATTTCAAACATTTCAGTTTAACATAAGCACGCCGTTCTATTTAACCCATAGATAGGGCCCTAGCAGCTGCTACCATTCCGGACCAGAGTGGACCTGGGAGCAATAGCAAGGAAGGGGTGCTCTGCGTTTCCAAAAGCTCCAGCATTACTGTGACCTCACCATCAGATTGTTCAGTGTCATATCCAGGACTCTCGTTGGTGGTGGGGGAATCTTACTCATCTGCAGAGGTGCAATCGGTGTATTCTACAGCCCCAGCCGACTGGGCAAGTATATGCATTAGCTAATATATGTAATTATATACGCTTTTACGCATATATAAAGAAAAGTTAAAAAATAATGATCTGTGTGTATGTTAGATCGTTTTATTAATGTGGTTACCCATGTACGTCTCATTCTGCCTGCTCACTACGAGATTTTATGCACATGCATGTGCGCTTATATGATCCTGTGTTGGCGGTATCAGTAATATGAAATCGAAATGATTAATACTTCGATTTTCAATCATTTTAATTCCCTGGGCAAATTATCACTTGATTAGGCATATAATCAATTTCCCGAATATTAAATATTAAATTTTAAAGAGTTGCCTATAACAACGGAATAGTTTTTATTGTCATTATTGCCAGCAACTATGCATTCCCCACTGCCTCCCTCTGTCGACTACCTCTTTTATCCAGACAGGCGCAAACCGCTTGTTGTTCGGCAGAGCAAACTTTAAACGCACACGAAAACATTTAGAAACGTTGTTCAGTCGCACAAAGAAACGGAAAAGAAAAAAAAAATCAAGATAAAAAAATGGTTAAATTGAAGTAATTTAAAAGATTATCGAAAATATAATCGGCTCTCATTATCTGCGGTTGGTAAGTTGCTACACCTTCTTCCTGTGAAATCTGCGAATAGTTGCTAATAACCCATACAATTATATTTGATTAATTTTGGTTGGTTGGTTGGTTGGTTGGGTTTTATGGCATATCAACTTTTGTAGGTTATTTAATGCCAAATCCATTTTTATGCAAATGGTTCTATTTCAAATTATTCAATTTAGCATTAGTACACAGTTTAATTGTCAAAAACATTTCAATTTCAAGCTATTCAGTTTAGTCAATCAGTTCTAATTCAGCTAATTCAAATAAGTATAAGTACAGATTTTGTTTACACACAGTTAAATGTCAAAACAGTTCTATTTTAAACAAATCGGTTTAATGTAAGTACAGTTTCAATGTCAAAAAACAGTTACATTTCAAATAATTCAGTTTAGAATAAGCACGCAGTTTAAATGTAAGTACGGTTTAATTGTCCATAACATTTCTATTTAGAGCTATTCAGTTTTGTCAAACAATTCAGTTTAGCATAAGTATGCCGTTAGTTCTTTTTAACCCATAGATAGGGCTCTATCAGGTGCTACCATGCCGGGCCAGAGTGGACCTGGGAGCTATGGCAATGAAGGAGTGCACCGCATTCCCCAAAGCTCCAGCATCACTGGAACCTCACCATCAGATTGTTTTGTGTCATATTCAGAATAATCATTGGGTGGGGGCTTACCCATTTTTTGAGTTATTTCTGAGAGAATGGCTATTATTAGTATAACTATTATTGATTCCTTTGAGAGTTTTTTTACATTAGCTTTAGTTAATAGCTTCTCACTGGAGTTTGAGCGACTACAATTCTCTTCAAGTCTCCAGGACACTTCACAGTATTCTGGCCGATCTTAATAAGGCTGCAGCTTGGATCGTCTCAACTTGCCCTTTTCTTTCCAAGTTCTCCAGTTTCCAAGTTCTCCAGTCGTTTTTGGATTGTCCTAAGTGCACCCACCATAATAGGCATAACCGTCAACTTTATGTTCCATAGTTCTTTTTAGTTCTCTGGTAAGGTAGAGGTACTTATCTCTCTTTTGACTTTCTTTTATTTTCACTCTGTGGTCTGCTTGGACTGCAAAATATACTATTTGGTAGGTTCTCTTTTTATGAATATCACTAGGTCGGGTCGTCTGGCCGAGATTAGGAGTTCCGTTTCTATCTCAAAATTCCAGAGAACTTCGTGCTTCTCATTCTTCGGGATGGATTCTAGGTTGTGCATATACCACTTGTTTGTATGGTCAAATTTCATTTTTTTGTGCAACTCCCTGTGGATTACCTTCCCCTAATTTACTGCATTCGCTTATATGATTGATCGTTTCGTCTCTATAGTCACATATCCGACACTTGCTATTTTGTTGCGTCTTATCAGTTCTTGCTTTGATATAATTGGTTCTTATAGCGTTGTTTTGTTCTGCTATTTAGATAATTTCAGTTTCTCTCAAAAGGTTTCTCTTTCTTAGTTATGTCTAAGCCATCTCGTTTGAGGTTTCGCTAGTTTGTCGCTTGAGATGTTCATAGGGTTGTTTCTGGTCGGTGTTATCAGTCTTTCTGTGCTCTTTTCTTATGTCATCTTCGAGATGTCTTAACGATGTGTCTACGCTATCATTAATGCTGGTGAATCCGCTTCCTCTTTCTTTTCTTGACACGTACAGTCTATCTATACCATCACAGGTATATAAGGCCTTATGTATCGACATTAGTTTTCTTGTTCTCTGGTTCATTTGTTGAAGTACTTCCCCGTCCACTTTAAGAATGGTCCCGAGTATCTTACGAGGTGGACAGCCCAGTTGTTTATCCCTTTAATGAGATTTCTTAAATATATTTTGTTTCGAGTAGTTTTCTCGTTCTCCTGAGGTATTCTTTTTAATTTTTTATTTAATCTCCGCTTGTTTGATGGTTTCTGTTTCCAATATTGCCAAGTATTAGTAAGTTTCCTTTTCTTCGAGTATTCTGATTTTTTTAAATTGGTTGTTCTATTCCTTCCCTCATATTGAGGTTTTTTGCTCTTCATTATTAGCATAGCGCATTTTTCTATGGCAATTCCATTCCTATATCGTCACAGTATATTCCATTGCCCGTATTTGAGTTTCCAATTTTTTTTAGAAAACAGTTTGATGTCGTCAATGTACATTCGGTGGACGATTTTTTCTTGTGATTTATGAAGTTTGTATCCTCCTGTACATTTCCTAAGTATATGATTCAGTGGCATCATCACTATTACACATAGTAATAGTGATAGCGCATCTCCCAGGAATATACCTCACAGGATTTTTTTTACCTTAACTAAACTTTTTTCTCCGTCTGTCAATTACACTCTCCAGTTTTCATGGTATACTTGATAAACCGTATGATATCTTTATGATATTTATGGATATCTTGTATATTTTGAGAGTCTATTATGCAGCTTTGTGGTATGCCTTTTTATCATCAACCCACTTCATAGCTAAGTTTTTTCGTCTCGTTTTGCTCTCCTTGAGGATGTGCTGATCAATACATTGTAGATCTTCTGTTCGTCTTGTTCTTTTGCAGCATCCTTTTTTCTTCGGGGGACAGTTCACGGCTTATTAGCGAATAGTAAATCTCCTGCCTGATTTGTGCCGTTAGTATTTTCCACATCATCGGTAGGCACATTATGGGCCTGTAGTTGTTGGGACAGGTTCCTTTCTCAGGATCCACCTTTGAACAGGGTAGTCTTATTTTTATCATCCATTCCGGTATGTCTTTTTCTTTTAAGCATCTGTTCATTTCGATAGTCAGTCTGTCGTGGATGGAAGTGAATATTCTAAAACCAGTATACATGAATGCCAACATGGTCCGGCGTTTTCCAATTCGGTACTTTTCACGTCTTGTGAAATTTTCTCACCAGCGTTAACTGATAGTCTTTCAATGGAGGTGCTCGTGGTTTTATGGTTATCGTCGTAGGAAATGGACACAGCAACACGAATTCAAATCCTGGACCAGGCTAATTGCATTTCACATAGCACTAATACCCTTGGGAAATGTATGGATCCAATTATTCTCCCTCTAGCTATGCGTAAATAGTTAGACAGACTAGGTTCTTCAGCCTTGGTGAGGCAACTAGTCTAGGAGAAGGAAAACCCTGAATTCAAACCTGTTAAACTCCGCTTAAAAATTGACCTTGTGTCATATCCTGCCTGAGCGGAGGGGTTGGTAAATATGGCTTGTCTTTCATTGGAGTCTGGGTGACTGCAAATCTCCTCAAGTCTCCTGGATTCTTCTCAGTATTTTGACCGATCTCAGCAATCCCGTAGTCTAGATTGTCTCGATTCGTCCCCCGATTTCCAAACCTTCCAGTCTCTTTTCAAAACTCTTGGAGACCGTTCCAAGCGGATCAACTACAAGTGCTATCAACGTCACCGTTATGTCTTACAGCTTTTTTTTTTTTAGTTCTCTGGCAATGTCTAGGTTCTTGTCTTCCTTTTCGCTTCTTTGATTTTCATTCTGTGGTCCAACGAAACATCAAAATTCACTATTCTCAGTAGATCACTTTACCCACCCAGTTGTGCTTAGTCTAAGATTTCTTTTGTGTCAGTTCGAAACATTCACTTATTATGTTTTTAATTGTTTCATCTTTGTCACCACATAGCTTACACTTGCTATTTTGTTGTGCATTATCAACTTTCGTTTTTATATAAATGATCTTTATGGCGTTGTTTTGTGTTGATACTAGAAGAGATTAAGTTTCTTTCTTATATAGCTATGTCCAAGTTTTTATATCATCATCATCATCATCATTATCATGTCGTGCTGGTAGCACGGATATCCCTGACCCTCTCTCGCAACTTTTCCCTATCATTCATCGCCTCCGGCAGGTCTTCCAGACTACATCCCGTATCCTCACATAGTTGCTGACTGTATGTTCGTGATGGTCGTCCTGCCTTTGCTCGGCCATGTGAGGGAGTCCACAAGAGTACATCACTTATGAGTTCGTCCCTGCTTCTCCAGCAGTGTCCTGCATGTCTGGTTCGTCTAACTTGAATAGTTTTCGTGATAAGAGGCAGGTGGCCGTACAGTTGGTGTCTTGTGGGGTGTTGCCGCCAGGACTTGTTCAAGATTGCTCGCAGCATTCTTGTGTAATTGCCGTCTAGCTTCTTCTCCAGCCGTTTTGTTAGAGACCATGTAGTGCATCCATATAGCAGTATCGATGCGACCGCTGCCTGGAAGAAACTGCGTTTCAAGTTTCTTTCTTATAGTTACCCCTATGTAGCAATGTCCAAGTTTTTCCTGTGAGATTCCACCAGTTTGTCGTTAGAAATATCCATACCGTTGTTTTTCCTCCCATTTCTGTTAACTAATTTTTGTTGTTCTGTTTGTCCTTATATTGTCAGTGCTGTTACTAGCCACTGTAATCAATTTGCTTTCCTTATATCTTTTTAATGTAATCCTCGAGTCCTCCTATTCCTGCATCCACACAATCTTCAATGCTGGCGAGTCCTCTTCCTCTTTCTTTTCTTGGATCATATAGTTTTTATCATCAAATTTTCAGCTTTACTTTCGGTTTTTTAGAATCCTTCAAGATCTGAAATAAAGGAAGGTAGTGATTATTATATGTATTCTATGTTTCTCTATATTTTCGGGTGTTACTTTTCCAATCACATTGATAACTCTTACCTAAGGAAATAAACAGTTCTGCAAAGTGTAATTTTTTGTATTTCATATAAGCTAGGATTGCATGGTATTTGGCCATATAACATTTAATGAAATCTGTTTTGATTATATAATATTCCCCTGGATATGGTACATTTCTGTAATCTTGGGTTTTGACGAAAAGTATCTTTTTATTAAAAAACAGTTAGGGATGTAATTGTTTACAAGTAATAGATCGATATATATATATATATATATATATATATATATATATATATATATATTGTAAGCATAAGACCAGCAGTGTAAAAGCCTTATTTTAAGTACTTATAACCAATTCATCTTCACTTGATGCCTCGTCTTTGACAGTTGCTTGCTTCCATTTGTCCTCATTTTTTGAATTTATCAAACCACATCTGACAGGATGTGGCACGTGGTCACGTTTTAAACGGAGTACTGCTGATTTGAATGCAGCATTTTCCTTCTAGATCGTTTGTCTTTCCAAGGCAAAGATCCAAGTCTGTCACGCTATTTATATCTATCTTGGAGGAAAGAGGGATACATGCCTTTCCCCAGAACATTAGTTCGAGAGTGAAAAACAAACAAACACGTTGCCGAGTTCATTTTTTAAGCTTATAAACGTTACACTACACGTGTCTCCTCATTTCTTCTATATTCTTATCTGCTTAATATATCATTTTGTGGCAACGCCTGTCAAATAGAACAAAGACGTCCATTTCTCCCTTTTTAATTGATCAAATACAACTGAATATTAGAACCGTAAATTAAATCAAGATTAAAACCGTAAACCATGATCAAAACTACCATCGATTTGCTGCTACCAGAATAAACCCAGGAAGGATTATTATATTGGAATTATGAAGACTTGTCTGAAACGTTGTGCAATTTGAACCCCACATAATGTCGTACGTTGTTAGAAGTGCCATATATCAATTCTTCAAGAAAAATGTCATTACTAGGGTAAGTGAAAAGTTTTGCAATATGTACAACACGACGTTATTTTAAAATTCCTGTTTCTTTTTGAACATACCTCATACATAGATCGATTGATGGATATGAACAGACTGAGATAGATAAAAAGATAATTATGAATAGATGATTGATAGATATTAACAGACTGATATAAATAGATAAGAAACATAGAAGTGTGAGTCAAAATTTTTGCAATGTTTCATCGTATTTGTTTGAGTAAAAAGGTTTGTCAGAATTTCATTGATGATTTTTGGCACCATGTATCAAGTTATATAATTAATTTGATATAACTTGTCCCTTCACCACTGAATTGTTTCATCTTTACTTTCAAACATAACATATATACATTGATTTTTTAGCCTTTATTTTATAACTTTGATAATGAGTGATAAGGAGGTGCTAATGGTGTAATGGTTATCGTCGTAGGAAATGGACACGTCGAGTTCAAATTCTGTATGAGGCTGATTGCATTTCACATAGCACTAATACCCTTAGAAAGGTATGGGTCGAATTATTCTCCCTCCAGCTATGGGTAAATAGTAGGGCAGACTGGGTTCTTTAGCCTTGTTAAGACAACTAGTCTAGGAGAAGGAAAACTCTGAATTCAAACCTGTTAAACTCCGCTTAAAAATTGACCTTGTGTCATATCCTGCCAGAGCGGAGGGGTTGGTAAATGTGGATAATGAGTGGTGAAAAATTTAATTCAGAGCCGTGGAAAAAAGCAGTGACTGCAAAAGAAATTAATGATATGGAAGGCTCAGGAACTGTCAATGAACATGTGGCACAAAATGAGTTCAGACGTTTAAAGGAAGAGTTTTCACCAGCCTTGAAGACAAACCAAGGTCAGGGAGAGCTTTTGTCGAAGATGAAGCCTTCTTAGAAATGATTGAACAACAGGCAAGCACAAGCCCTTGTACATTGTCAGCAGCACTTGGTTCTTGACAAATCCCTATCAATCACCATCCCCGTAAGCTCGGCCTTGTGAACAGATTCTGAAATATAAGGTGTCTCAATATACATGCGACCTATGTGACTGCTAATAACTCTACTAATAATAATGTTGTTTTCTTTTTTTGTTTCAGATTTCAAAATAGTATACAATAACAATTATTAATGCTTGATCACAATGCCTTGGACAAGAGAAGAAATATATTTCGAGTCACTACTTATTTGGAGACAAAATCATTCAAAACTGTCTCAAAATAGATATCATTGATATGATAACGATTTATTACTGAGACAGGAAACTCAAAAAAATTATATGTCCTGGAAGCTGATATACCAATTTAAAAAAATATGCTCAAAGGATGCATCTTTCATAGGACGTGTTCCAAATGACTGTCATTGCACTTGTCTCAGTAATAAAACATTATCATATAAATGGGTTGCATCTATTTTGAGACCCCGTGTCCGTAAAATACAAAAATAGAATGAAATAATGCAAAATTTTTGATTTTCTAGAGTAAATTACGAGAAAAGAATCATATGAAAAAAAAATCATCTTATTTGAAGAGGGGGCTAGGGTAGCGTAATGGTCATCGACGTAGAAAATAATCTCGAAGAGCCGAGTTCAAATTCTGGACGATGCTGCTTGTGTTTCACTAATGCTCTTAGAAAGGCATGTATCCCTCTATTTTTTTCTTTTAAAAATGGATATACTGTCGAGAAGACTGAGTGCCTTAGTCTTTGTAAGGGCAATCGGCCCAATAAGGAAAAACGCTGAATTTAAAACTACCAATATATCTACCCAACACCTCTACCACGGACTTCTGCTGATTTGAGTTCAAAGTTTTTCTTCTCCAAGATTGGTTGTTTAACCAAAGCTAAAGAACCTAGTCTGCCCAACTATTTACTGATTGTTGGAGGTAGAAGAGGCGGATTAATGCTTTTCCCAATGGAATTAGCAAGAAAGGAAACACAAACAGTTTCTTCCAAGATTTGTACTTCCTTTTCCACGGCAAATAACCGTTATGTTAAAGGCGATTGAGTTAGGGAATGGGAAATCCCCAACCCAAAGAGCTTTTCATGGAAAGAATTTTGAAGGAATTCGATGTAGTTCTCTTCCATATCTATCGATCTATCTATCTATGAGATAAGTTCAAAAAGAAACTGATATTTTAAAATAACATTGTGAGTAGCAGTTACCTTAAAATACCCGAGATTCACGATGAAGGAACGATTTAAAGAAGAAAAGAGAAAAAACAAAAAATCTGGATCCTTGAAATTCGGATTGTCAGTGAGCAACAAAAAGCTTGAAACAGAGAATTAAACAGGTTTGTCTCACGCTATACTGATTAGTTTTTAGTTGCAAAAGTGAACATGTGTTTAGTGTCCTTTTTTTCTCTAAGTTGAAAAAGTGCAACGTCTTTTTGTGAAATTATATCTAAAATTCTCAAAGAATTAGTGAAGAACTTTTTGTTATGTTACAACCGGCTTGTGGTGAAGAATGTTTTAGTTGGACGCAATATTACGTATGGTACAGACATTTTAAATTGAAAGCATCTTCCGAAGATGATTTGAAAATTTTATCAATACTAAAAAATTATCAACTAAGTTTTCTGGATTGAATAGCATTATATATAACGTTGAATAGGATTACGGGACATAGCTTATAAATGAAGTCTCCAATTATATAAAGCAAGTTTCAGATCCTATGGAATAATAAAACTGTTATCAAAAGGAAGTAAGACGGTTGATTAATTAATGAAGTTTCTTATACTATCTATTTGTGTGCTTTTCTTTCATAGTCTTAGTCTATTTGAAATCAGGTGGAATAATGAAACTGATAACAAATAAATTTCTTGGCAAAATAACAATGGATGATTGGTTTTACAGCGTGTTAACCCTTGGTGGGATTATCATGCCGAAGTCAGTTTAACAATGGTGTTTTCCTATTATCTACGCTACAAAAAAGAATAAGGTCGAAACAGATTTTCTGATCATGGTAATTCGATTCACAATATAATTCCTCTGTTAAAAAAAAAAATAAAAATATACATTTATATTCTTGTCCTTGAGGTCATAATAATTACGCAGATGCGTATTTCTAATTCTCTTGGGAAGACTTGGCCCTGGAGGGGACCGTGTCCTCTGTAAAGAATACGGATGTAACTTACAAGACAGATTTGCCGCGCAGTTACCATGACTAGTTAATTTGGCGTCACTTGTGTGCAATATGAAGTATTGACTCTGTTGTAGAGTTTCGACTCTGCACTCTGTGGTCGCTGGTTCGATCTCCAGTTGAGTAGATCACGCTGCTGATGAGACCTAATAAGGTCGAAACAGCTGTCCAGTGTTTAAGTCGTCCATAAGTGTTCGCCGGGGTTTCTGTTAATTCAATTCACCTTTGCTAAAAAAATATACAAAAAAGGATCTTTATAATCATTTTAGATTTATTTGACACCATAAGTGTTACATGTACTACTAGTCCAGTTTGGTTGTGTTTTATGGCATATCAACCCTTGTGCATTATTTAATGCCAAATCCTGTTTATGTGTGTGTATGTGATTTGTTAGCGAATAGATATAGACAACATTTTAAAACCAGCCAGAACTCATTTGTTTTCAAACAGTGAAATGGTTTCAAGTATTTATATCAAACACAAATATCTATAGTTTATATTAATCATTAGTTTCCACAAAGTTAAATGATTTTAATTATTGTCATCTAATATTAGTAATTCTATTGATCAAGTATTCCTATCTAATCCCAATAATTTGCACATAGCTGAATGGTTTTGAATAAATAATAATGATAATAATCCCACGTAAATCATTGAACATTTTTATTTGAGCCATAGATAGAACTTTAAGTGGTACTACAACTATGGGTCAAAGTGGACCTCAGAATAAGGGTAATGAAGGGGTACATATCCGGGTCAGAGTGGACTTGAGGCCAAATGGAATCAGATGGGTGACTACAAATACCCTCAAATTTAAGAACTGGATCATCATTATTTTTGGGTCATACCCAGAACACTATTTTTTGTGATGTAGTCGGTATATTTTAGGTTCCACCGAGCAGGATTTGATTTGTTTAGTTTTTTTTGTATAAAGGTATATGAACCTTGTTTAATGACAAAGCCATCCTTACAGAACAATAGCGCTACTATTTAACCTATTGCTAGGGAATAAAGGGTTCATACCTTTTCCAAGAGTATTAGTCCGTAAGTAAACGTAATAGCTCGACTGGATTTCGAACCCGCTTGTTATGGTATCGCCGTCAAGCCCTTTAGCCACAACGCGATGGGTACTCCCCGAGACTAAAATTCGTTTATTTTGCAAGATGGAGACTTGCAGGACACTGCTGGAGAAGCAGAGACGAGCTCATAAGTGATGTACTCTTATGGACCCTCACACATGGCCGAGCAAAAGCAGGACGACCAGCACGAACATACATTCAGCAACTATGTGAGGATACGGGATGTTGTCCAGAAGACCTGCCGGAGGCGATGAACGATAGGGAAAAGTGGCGAGAGAGGATCAGGGATATCCGTGCTACCAGCACGACATGATGATGATGATGATGATTCTTCTTCTAAACGTTCGCGTATTCTTTGCCCCACAATGAAAATTCTTCGTTTTACTTTGATCCAACAGCATATAGGTATTTCATTTTCGTCATCCGATGAAAAATTACATTAAACTGTATCTGATGGTGAGGCTCCAGTTCCACTCTGACACAGTGTGGTGGCACCAGTTTAGGTCCTATCTATGAATCAAATACATCTGTTTCAGTATCATTCGTTCTCTTGCCTAGTCAGCTGGGGCTGTAGAATGTGACTTCTTCTCTGCAAAGGGATAGGACCCACCGCAACGAATATCCTGAGTGACACTAAACAATCTCATGGTGGGGTTCCAGTAATGCTGGAGCTTTGGGGAATGCAGAGTACTCTTTCATTGCCATCGCTCCCAGGTCAATTCTGGCCCCTAGTAGCAGCACCTGATAGAGTCCTATATATGGGTCACTTAGAACTAAATTGTTTAATCATGCTAAAATGAATTGCTTAAAATATAACTGTTTTGACATTTAAACTGCGTACTAATGCTAAACCGAATTGTTTGGTTTAAAATAAAACTGTTTTTGACAGTGAAACTGTGTTCTTGACATTTAACTATTTATAAATAAAAAAATAACTATACTTATACTAAAATGAATTGTTTAAAATAGAACTGTTTATATGTATAAAAATGGAGTTGGCATAAATAACCTACAATGGTTGATGTGCCATAAAACCAAACCAAAGTAGACCAATCATTCGTTCTCATTAGAACCAATTGGTTTGGTTTGGTCTTATGGCATATCCACCATTGTTGGTTATTAAATACCAAATCCTGTTTTTACTCATATATTAAATAAATGATTGGTAAACACATTTTGTTGATACACATAGTTAAATAATCAAACGGTTCTATTTCAAGCAATTCAGATTAGAATCAGTCATTTGTTTGCTCTCAGTTTAAATGTTAAACTATTTTATTTGACTGTTTAGGTGCTATCACTCCGGGCCAGAGTGGACCCGGGAGTGATGGTTATTAAGGAGTACTCTGCATTCTTCAACACTCCAACACTAGTGGAGCCTCAACATTAGATTGTTTTGTGTCATATCCAGAACACTCGTTGGTTGGGTAACTTACCCCTCTGCAGAGATGAAGTAAGTGTAATCTGAAACCCCAGCCGACTGGGTTACCGGAGAGTCGAGTTAAAAAAAAAACTCTCGAAAAAAACTACACAAAAATGTCAATATGAACGCGATTCCCTAACCTCTACGCATGAAATAAGCTTAGAAGGTTTGACTTACCAATTAAATCACTCAATCCATTTCCAGTCTAGTTACAACTGAATGATTATTTGGTAAGGTAAGCAATCACGCCGGACGGCATTTTTTGAATTATCCAAATTCTCGATATAACGGAGATAACGATGAAATGAGACTCCTTCAATCTTTGCTAGGAAGAAGCATTAATATAACCGAAAAGCGCGGATAGAGTGGGAACCCAACAGGATCACTGGTTGCCCAGCCCCACTCTTAGTGAGGTCACGAAGTAGAAGACCTTACTTATCAATCATCTTATATTTTAAAGTCCCAAATGCAGTGAATGAGTATGATTTCTGTTTTGTTATACTTGTTTTGTAATATTATCGAATTATTTATTTTTTCTATGAAACTAAAGATAACACTTGTCTAGACCAACTCGCATCTATTTTTGGATTCTTTTTCTGGAGTAACCTTCGATTTAAGTTATTAAGAAAATAAAAGTGGGTTTGGGTTTTAAAGTTATAATGTTGCGAATACAGCGGATTGCCAAAAAAATCACTAGGGAAGTGCAAGGTTATCAACGAAATAAGATTTTTGATACTTCACTCCATTAGATACTTCCCTATGAATGGCTATTATTTTGGCTACCAAATATTATTACACAGTGGAAGAAGAATGCTTTACACACGCACACACACACATACACAGAGAGAGAGAGAGAGAGAGAGAGAGAGAGAGAGAACGCAGAGAGAGAGAGAGAGTGAAAACGCAGAGAGAGAGAGAGAGAGAGAGAGAGGGGAGAGAGAGAGTGTGTGAGAACGCAGAGAGAGAGAGAGAGAGAGAGGGGAGAGAGAGAGAGAGTGAGAACGCAGAGAGAGAGAAGGAGAGAGAGTGAGAACGCAGAGAGAGAGAGAGAGAGAGAGAGAGAAAGAGAGAGGGGAGAGAGAGGTACTCATCTTTGTCAGAATAGAACGATAAAGTAAAGAATGAATAAAAAAAGAAAACAAGGAAAGAAAAACAGATGAAAAAGGAATCATATAAAGCAATTTCTAATATGCGGATCGATCTAGGTATATATATATATATTGACATGTATATATCTGTGTAACTGAGAATCTGTAAACGAATGTAATTACGTGTGTCAACGTACATATTTTACACAGGATATATAATCGAGCAGTAAATTTGATATAGTCATAAGTTCTATTTGCACATAGAGTACCTTAAATAGCTAGTACTGAGCAAGCTAGTTGTTTCACTTGATAACTTGATATATAAAACTGAACACACTAAGCTAGATAGATAAATATATCTAAACACGCTGATATTTATAATCCTAAAATAACCGGTCTTTGGTTTTTTCTTAAAGAAATATTGCTCTGTAAAAAAAATTACATTGAGCTCTCCACCAGGAAAATTTAAATGTTCAGCTCCTGAATGATTTTCTTGTCCTGAAGGAATTACTCCCAACTCTGGTTTAACTGGACCGAATAATACTATATATATATATATATATATATATCAAACATTTACAAAGGTTTTGTAGTGGTGATATTTCATTCTTTTATGACAAGAACTTCTTCAAACTAAACCATTATTTTAGTTTTTCTACATTTAAGCAAATGAAGAAATAGATAAAGTAACGGAGAAAATTAAGGTATAAAAGGGGAAAGGAGATAAGATGCAAGTTAGGGAAGAGATAGACACGGAGGTAGATGTGGGTTTAAGTGATGGTAGTAGGGGATTTGGGTTTTCACTGACTGTGTGTATGGTGATGGAATCAGATGTATCAGGTTTCATTAGAGATTTTGGATCATATGGAAGTGGAGTTAATTTTAGTTAGCTCCCTTCCATATGATCAAAAATCTCTAATGAAATCTGATACATGCGACTCCATCATCATACACACAGTCACAGTCAAAACCCAAAACTCCTACCACCATCACTTAAACCCACATCTACCTCCCTCTCTATTTCTCCCCTTACTTTAGACCCTCTCTCTCCCCGTTTTATACCTTTATTTTCTCCGTTACTTTATCTATTTCTTCATTTGCTTAAAGGTAGAAAAACTAAAAAAATGTTTAGTCTGAAGAAGTTCTTGGAATAAAAGAATGAAATATCACCACTTCTAAACTTTTGTAAGTGTTTGATTTATCCTGCTTTCCAATTATTTTTATCATTTTGTCAGATTCACCACAATCTATCGATTCAACACTCACACACACATATATATATGGAAGGAAATAATGGAGTATAATCCGACAATAGAGAGAAACATCGTTATCAATTCTTTCTTTCTATCTCTCTCTCTCTCTCTCTCTCTCTCTCTCTCTCTCCACACACACACACACACACATATATAGGATTTGAACTCTGGTTGCTGTATTCATTTCCTACGACGGTTGCCATTACACCACGAACGCCTCCATACATAAATATATATATATATATATAGAGAGAGAGAGAGAGAGAGAGAGTATTGGGGGAGAGAGGGAGAGTGATAAAAATATTGATAGATTGATAGAGACAAATATAATTGATCACAGGGAAATAGATCTGAAGGAATTCCGTCATAATAATCCTCTAAACAGGTGATAATTAGAAAGGGCTAGGTCCAGGGAGTTTGGAGAATAAGGTAGTTCTCCCAATCGAAATCCTCTGAGAGATCTTAATCAGCTGATTTGTGTGAGGATAAGCATTACCGTTATTGGGGATGATTCTCTTTCCGTTGACGTAGGAAGAACATTTTTAGCGGAGTTAAACAAATTTGAATTCAGAGTTTTCCTTCTCCCTGACCGGTTGTAATACCAATGTTAAAGAGCTCAGTCTGCCCTTCTATTTATCCATAGCTGAGGAGATAATAGTTTGAAACATACCTTTTTCAAAGGTATTACTGCTATGTATAATGTAAATAGCATCGTCCAGGATCTGAACCCAGGTCTCCGCGTCCATTTCCTACGACTGGCACATCCTTTTCTGTCAATATATATATAAACAGATATTAGGTCCTGATCGGTCAGGCGTAAGTCCAAAATTTAATCAGCTAAAAATAAAGCAAAAAACAAAATCAAAAAAACGAATAAACGAACAAATTTTTTTTTCTGTGTGAGATTTCTTAAGCTAGTTGTAGCTCGACTTGAGAAAGATGAAAAGTAATTTAACACGTGCATAAAAAATATAATTTCATTATAAAATCGATACATAGTAATATAGATTCTCACTGAGACGCACCGATACATTCATATATATATATATATATATATATATATGGTGCGCACCAACTGATAGAAACGAACGGTATTTTAGAGAAAAAGAAAATTTCCATGTAAGTTCTTATCCCAACACGAAGAGATGTGAGTGTGGATATGACATATGTGTTAATATATTGTGCCAAAGTCTGATGCGTAGGTGGAAATATTATTCTTGACAAATAATATGCTTTACCATAACACACACACACACTCACACATACATACATACATACATACATCTCTCTCTCTTCTCTCTCTCTCTCTCTATATATATATATATATATATATATATGTTTGAAAGCCGGAAAATCACAATCTTAATATTTTACAACCTATGAGAGATTCTATTTCTGATAATGGGCACAATGTCAAAGGAAAACGTCAAGTGAATCATTTTTATATTTTACAAATTTAAACATTCTATCTATCTATCTATCTATCTATCTATCTATTAAGAAAGCAATAAATGTTGGCAAATGCAATTTTAACAATTTTTGCAGTACACTAAACAAAAAAAAAAAAAAAAAAAAAAGAGAGAGAGAGAGAAAAGAAAAGAAGAAAAAAGCAAAAAAGCGTTTTTTTTTCACCAGGAGGAATAAAAACTAAAATTTAAAACCTTTGCAATACATTAAACCCATTACTCATTTTCTCGTGTCGAATTCCCTTATTCTCTCTCTCTCTCTCTCTTCCTTTCTCTCACACGCACACACATATATATAGAGATTAATGTAGACAGATTTATTGGCAAGCAGGTTGGTAAGTTTATTTTTCAATACAGTGATATATATATATATATATATATATATATATATATATATATATATATATATATATATATATATATATATATATATATATATGCGTTAGTAGTGTATTAAGGGCGGAGAAAATAAACACTGCACCTCAAGTTCAAGCCCTGGAAGAGGATGTTTCCAGTTCACACAGCGCTAATAACCTTGGGAAAGTTATGAATACAATTATTCTCTCTCCAGCTATCGGTAAATATCAGGGCTCTTTAACCTTCGTATGCCAACGAATTCAAACCTTTTAAACTCCTCTTAAAAATTGACCTTTTGTCACATACTGCTTGCACGGAAGGGTTGGGTAAATAATATGTATGAGGAGGGAGAGGGAGATAGATAGATAGATAGATAGATAGAGAAAGAGAGAGAGAGACAGAGAGAGAGAGAGGGAGAGACAGACAGACAGACTGACAGACAGAAAGATAGATAGATAGATAGATAGAGAGAGAGAGAGAGAGAGAGAGAAGTAGGTAAACAGTTGATCAATTTCGGGGATCAATGGGAATAATGGTCAATCGGGAATTAGATCTGAACCCATTGATAGATTTTCAGTCAAATATTGTATGGGATCTTCCTCTGGCTTCGGCTTGATGAATGGTGAATTGGGTTCCCTCATACAAGGGGAAATCCTTCAAGGCAGCACCCACGACTTGAGACTAGAAGGGGTTGGGTCTAATTTATTATGTGTGAGGCACTGCGTAAAGAGTAGTGCCGATAGAACTGGGAATATTTGTCGTTACCATAAAAAAAACAAGCAATTTCCATTAAATATTTGATAGACTGATGAGCACTCACTGAGTAGAAAATCTATAAAAATAAAGTGTTTCCATACATTTATATATTTAAAAATACCTCATGTATTGATAGACGTTAAATTTTACTTTCTTTGGCACAAGATATATATATACAATGTACTTAGAGGGCGAATCTATTAGTATTAGTTAAAATAAGATAAAACCGTGAAACTGACAGTAGATAGATGGAGAGAAAGATTTGCATACTTTTGGCTCGATAATAAAGAACATACTAAAGTAAATAGATAGATAGATTGATAGACATATAGATATGAACAAAATGAAATAGAGAGATATGTACAAAATGAGAGGTTGGTTGGTGTTTTATGCCATTTCAACCTTTGTAGGTTATTTAAAGCAAAATCATATATATATATATATATATATATATTGTACAAGAGGAAGTTAGCATGGGACGAAATATACAGGAGGTGGAAGAAAAATACATTGAAAATTATTGTAAGCCAGCAGAGTTGGTATGGGTAATGGTGTTTTCTTCTGATGGTCCGAGTAGGTTATTAAAAAGCAAAGAGGTATAGAATTGCTTTTGAATATACAATTCCAGTTTGTATTTTTTAAAAGTAATGCATCCAGAATGTATAGCTGCAGGTCATTTGTGGATATCTCCATAAACATAGTGAGACTATACGCATGCGCAGGTGTGATTAGCCAATAGATGGCAGCCAATGGCTGAAGTTGAATTATAACTGCACGGAGTCATTGTGTAGTCGGAAGTATGTGTTTGGAAACTCAAGTAATTATGTTGGTTTATTCTAATCTCAAAACGATGACTTGTGCGATCTATATAGTAAACTACGCATTTGCCTGTAAACTGATAAATGAGAGAACTTTTTGGAGAACGGTCACACTGTCTTTGAGATTAGTGGAAACAACACGTTAGATTAAAGAACAACTCTCCATTCAACCAAATTAAAACAAAGGTTGACGGATTTTTTAATTTGTTCTATTAACTGCATAGACGATTTGCCGATCCGCAGTAATCGTACATGTTCGAGGCACCTCTCTGGTCCAAATGTTAGTTTGGTGGAGAATTGCAAGCAATATTTGATGGTTTGGTAATTACATCCTCAAAGTATCAATTTTTCAACAGAATCTCCTTTATAAAATCGAACTGATCGACAAGTTCTAGTTTGGAGCGCACCATTAAAGTACGGTAGACTAAGGTTTTTATTGAATTGATTTTGCATCTTGATGGAGCAGACTGGGTTTTTTAAGCTTTGTATTACAACCAGTCTAGAAAGAAAACTTCGAATTCAGATGTGTCAAACTCCGCTTAAAAAATGACCTTGTCTATCATCCTGATCGGAGGGCTTGTATAGATTGAGAGGAAGATATGTTCTAAGATAAATAGATTGTTAGGAACTTGATAGATTGATAAATTCACATATACATACATATATACATATGTAAAATAGATAGATAGATAGATAGTTCGGTTAGTAGAAAGATATATTGATATATCGATAGACAGAAAGATCGAGATATCGGCAGATAAAAAGAACTTTCAGAATTAATTTTTATTTATTGGGGACTCATCTTGGTAGTTTTTTTTTGTGTTGTTTCTTCTTTCACTACGTTTCGGCCAAATTTCACCTCTGGCCTTCTTCAAGTGATTCACCGCGACCTCGGATAGGAATGATGAGTCTTGTAACCGTAACCCCAGTAATTACTACCTTTCATAGTTGTTGTCTATCGCACCACGTTTTTGACCAAGTAAACCTCTGGCCGGCTTGGGTAGGATTTGAAACCGCTATCTTCTGACAATGCTCACCTGGAACCGTAGAGACTCAACGCCTCTATCCGCTGCGCCACGGGCCCCGAAGGGCGATCAAGGATGGATTTTTTGGTCTTATAAATCCTTATCTGGTCTTCCAGATTCGGGTCGCAGTAAATCACCTGAAGAAGGCCAGAGGTGAAATTTGGCCGAAACGTAGTGAAAGAAGAAACAACACACAAAAAAAACAAAACAAAACAAAAAAAAAAAAAACAAACTTCCAAGATGAGGACAAAAAGTCCGCAATAAATAAAAATTAATTCTCAGATTAAGAAGCCTCATCTCAAAATGATTCCAATTAAAGACAAGTACAAAAAGAACTTTGATACTAATATTCAAGTAAAAATGACCATTAGCAGTCTGAGGTGGGCAGTAAAGTTTTGAACATTATTGCTTTTCATTCATATTCCCTAAACATTTTCCTATCTTTGCACTTGTGTACAAGAACGAAGGAATTTTTATTGTGTCTTCTATTCATCGATTATCTCTAATAGGATGTACAGCAGAGGAATATCAACGCTATTATGTACATTATCTCAGCACTCTTACATCATCGTTTAAAATTTCTTCGACAGGATCATTAGTATCCTGATTTCTTTACCCGCAAATGACCACAAATTTAACTAATTTTGAATTCCCATTGTAAGATACAGAAAACTAGATGTGGTCTTGGTTATATTGTATGCTTTCTGGATATCGAAGTAAAAGTAAAATTAAATAAAGGTAAAACTGATCCCATTTCGTGGGTATTGAAGCTAGAAAGAAAACAAAAAATGTGGTCACATGACTCCTATCACAGAACCCCACTCCCCACAAAAAAAAAAAAAAATAAAAAAATAAAAAACGACGGACTCATTAAAAAAATACTAAAACCTCCCGAAAGACAAACAAATAAGTAAACCAAAACACCTATATTTATTTCAGATTTATCATATTCTTCTTTGACCTGTCTCAAGAAGGAAAGGATAAACTGGATTTTGTTTCAGTCGTCCGAAGAAAGGTGTCACTCATTGATTTCAAAGTCCTTGCCCACCCTTAATCGAGAGAGGGACGGTTTTCCTTATACTCTACACTAATCAATTGTTGTTTTTTCAGGTCTGCAACTAACTCTTCAGAATCTAAATAAATCGTTCAATTACCACAGACCAACTCGAATCAACCAGCAAGCACCTCCGCGTTTCCAACTCTTACTCATGGTTGTTTCAACTGTGGTTAAAGTTTGACTTGTTATCTGTAAATTACGCCTCGCAAATATCTACTGTATCTGCAATGCTAAGGCATTAAGGATGTTGGTGAGAGCTATTACATATTACAGTACTTTGTATCTTTGCTATAAATGAACACTTTAATGAAGAGAAATACTTTTTGCTTTAAACATTTCTTGATTTAACTACAGACCTTATACCAATTTAAGAGCTCACACAAACACACACACACACACACACATGCATAAATATAAATATATAGTCATTCACAGGCAAACTGTTTCATTGTATCACAATTCATCACAACTCATAAGTGGGGCTAGACATGCGAGATGCCTCAAGTTGGAATTGAAACTCGACCAGCTTTACGTCAACCGATGACATAGCCTTCAGCAATTCCAACGTGAGGGAATTTAAACGTATATGTATTAAATGTTGACATCTGTTTACAGTTTACGCGAACAGAGACTGGAGTACTTAGTTCATTTGAAGAACTTTACATTAGGGGAGTAGCAACTGTTAATTCTTTCGCGAGAGTGCTCAATCCCCGGAGAGGAGTATATATATATATATATGTAGCGCATGAGTTTCATGCTATTGATCAGGTGAGTTACATTCAAATAGATGGTTTTAGTTGAATAAAAGTTTTAAACATGAATGTTTGATTAAGCCAACTGGGGATAACTGAAATAGCGGTTGGTGATTTTACGGATAATGAGTTCTTCTATCTGTCAGTCTCTCTCTCTCTCTCTCTCTCTCTCTCTCTCTCTCCAAATATATTATAAAAAAAACCGCAAGTTCCTTGCTCATATGTCTTTTGCTTATCTTTCCACTGTTTTTATCAGGTCACGCCATCACGTTGACGCTCGTCCTCTGGGTCTTCTGATAACCGTCGACAAAACCAAATGCATCTTTCTGATCAACAACAGCGCAACAGGCTGGTTCAGTGTGGGCATTGGAGTTTGACTGCGATGTTTATTATCTTCCACACTTTTCAATACTTTCTTAAAGTATTAATGAGCTTTTCAGAAGATAATAAAAAGAGAACGAATGTGTGGGGTTAGCCTTAGTAATATAGATAATGTTTTGAGGGAAAGTTAACAGCAATAAATATTTATACTTCCACAGAGATAACATTTTTATAAGATATAATTTGATTATATAAAAGATTTCTCGAATTGTTTTCATAAATTTTGATTATATATATATATACATATATATATATGAATATATATATATATATGTATATATATATATATATATGAATATATATATATATATATATAGTACGCTGTTTAGTTCTATGTAAACCATGGATATAACCCTATCAGGTGCTACCATTTCGAGCCAGAGTGGACCAGGGAGTGATGGCAATGAAAGGGTACTCTGCATTCTTCAAAGCTCCAGAACGTCACCATCAGATTATTTAGTGTCATATACAGGACACTCGTTTGCGTGTGTGGGGGGGATCTTATCCATCTGCAGAAGAGCAGTCGGTGTATTCAACAGCTGAGTGGGCAAGTTGCGTAATTTGTTTATGTGTCTTTTAATAATCAAAACACAAAACACATATGAATAAATGACACCACAACATATAACTGAGAATATAGATATTTTTAATTATTTGATTCTTCTTAATTATTTAATTATTTGGTTTTAAAAAATTTATCATACAAGAAGACAAATTTTTGGTTTTCAATTATTGATTACCACCATCTAAAGTAAAGTAAGGTTTTGTTTTGTTTTGGTTTTGTTGAATGGCATATCAGCTCTTTGTAGGTTATTTAATGCCAAATCCATTCTCCTAGAAGAAGTTGTACTATTTAACCCATAGCTGGGAGGATAAGGGGGTTCATACCTTTCCCAAGGGTATTTGCCCGAAAGAGAACGTAATAGCGCGACTGGAGTACGAACTCGCGTACTACGATTCCGCAGTCCATCGCTTTAACCATTACACCACGAGGACACCATCTAAAGTAAAGTTAGTAAATTTGGCGATTGTAGTCGAGGGCGACTAGAAGGCTCCCTTTTCAGTAGCTACTACACCGAGGTGTGGGAGAGGACGCTACTCCTCTCCCTGGATTGCTCCACTTTACCCTTGATACGTACCTTATAATGCTGAGTGTTAAGCAAGGAAGCATAAAGCACAATTTTTTCAGTCTTTGGTATAACTCGACCTGGGATTGAACCCCAGTCTCCCGGACCATTGGTGAACACTCTACCTACTAGGAACAATATATATGTTATCCCATATTGCTAAATGAAAGATAATAGAAAAGGCGACGGCTCAACGTGTTGTAGATTGTGTTTGGAGGAGAAATAAAAAAATAATTACTTTTCTCTAACATGAACAAAATAAAAAAGGCGAATGCATTGGCGCGTGTGGATGTGAAAAATTAGCGCTTAATTCATCATCTAGCTCCCGAGTTAAAAGTGTAGTTTTAAATAGATAAAAATAGAGATGTTTTTGTTAGAGCCAACAGTAATTAACAATGTCTTATCCGTAAAGACGAAAGGATAGGGAACCCCGTCGAAGTTTACAAATCATTATAAAATCTACACAAACTTGGGACAACCGGTAAGTAATCTGTGGAACTGATAGTAACGATAAATAACTGGTTTTAATTGCTTTTAAAGGCATATTTAAACATAGATTGGATATAACTTTACTCGCTCTCTATCTCTCTCTTTTTCTCTCATTCACTCTTTCTCTCTATCTATATATGTCTGTGAGTGAGTGTGAGAGTGTGTGTTTTAAGAGAGTGTGTGTTTTATATGAGTGTGTGTGAGTGTGTGTGCTTTATTTGTGTGTGTGTGTGATCAATAAATATCGAAACTGAAATTTTAATTTTTCGATTTTAAAATCTAAAATTTAAATGAAGACTTGTGCACAGCTAATCTAATTGAATTTCATTCAGTTTGCTGGTCTATATATTTTTTATTCCTGCCGCAGATTCTTGCTGGATTTTCTTGTTTTCTCACACCAAATTCAATTATTTTATCAAATTTTTCATTCAGGTTGTTTCCATAGAAAGCCGTAAAGGTAAATGATATCTGTCACTTTGTCACTTTACTGAGAAGATTCCGGAAGAAAGGATGCATGAATCTTTCTCAGAATTGAGTTAAATCAATGATTATAAGGTTGATTTTGTTGACGGTGACTCAGATACAGATGATACAAATGCTGCTGTACATAATGTTGAACAAGTTGAAATATTTTAGTGCTTTAATAGCAAATTTTATAATAAATTTTCTGTGTCGAGAGATCTATACTATTATCTAGACAGTGTCAATGCTCGTAACTTTTTGAAGGAAACGTTTTTGGAGAAACACAGGACTGTGCAAGGGCAACATTCCCTATACTGACCCCTCTGTACGTCTTTCTCTTGTTTTTTAAACGGGAAAATTCATATCAAAAGTAACATTTGGGTACATGAATAGACATGAACAGAAAAGACGACGGCGCAGCTTACTCCTAATCAAAAGAAGATATTCAGAGGTGCTTTGACCAATTGTACCATAGCCATGATATGACTATGTGCGAAACGTACATCGAATGTCCATAAAGATAGAATATAGAACATAGGAATCTTGAAACACGAAAAACACGTAACGAATTCTTTGTTCAGGTACGAAACTTTTTATTATCTTGGAGTTTAAAGGTTTTTCGACATAAAGAGAGAGAGGCACAATCTTTCTACGCTGGCTTTTTCATTTGCACCCCCTCCATCTCGTGTGGCACCCGCCACAAAGGTCTCCACGCGCAAGCGAAAACCAACCGTCTTCCCGCGTGGCAGGTCTTATCTCAACTCGTCCGATGTCTAGGCTCAACTAACTGACCTTTTCAAAATCTCCCAAAATCCTCCGCGCGCTTCCGGTGCGTGACGTCATTCGCACTCGCTAGCCTCCGTTTCCCATCTCAGGCTATTGTGACATCTCTGAGGGACACGTCCGCTCTGCGCGCGCGCTCGCGCGTTTACACCTGCGCTACTGTTGCACCTAACTAACCCGTGTGCTGAGCCGAAAGGTTCTCAGCCTAACTAAACCCAAAGGCATAAACCGAAATCCCTCGGCCATTATATTACACAATGAATAACTCACTGGGATAAGTGTGTTGACTGCTGATGCAAGATGGACAGTTTCGAAGAAAAATTACGTTTCATTCATTGTTGATTTCTGACATTGTAAACACTTCTTCATTTTCATTACTTTTTTTTAACAAGCTTCATATATCTAAAGACACATTTTGTCTAAATAATTTTAAAAAGATCCTTTCAAGTTTCCAGATAAGAGTCTTAGTTTCAAATTGGAATTGGTGGATGAATTTACCAAAATTGTCCTGAGCGCTTTCGGACCTTTTATTGGCCATTATCAAGAGTTGCTTGCATGTATAAAGAGTTTTTGAAAGTTTTTCATCGGCATCTCAGTTTTATCCAACTCTGCGTTTACGTAATTTTGTTATGTTAGAAAAAACCTAAAAAAAACTTTCAAAAACTCTTTAAAAACACTCTTTATACATGCAAGCAACCACTGATGATGGCTAATGAAAAGTCCGAAAGCGCTCCGGACAATTTTGGGAAATTCATTCAGCAATTCCAATCTGAAACCAAGACACTTATCAGGAAACTTGAAAGGATCTAAATAAAATTATATAGACAAAATGTGTTTTTATCATTTAATCAAACGTGCTTAAATGAAAGACTGCTGCCCAACCACACACACACACACACACACACATATATATATATGTGTGTGTGTGTGTGTGTGTGTGTAGATGATTGATTGTTTTTAACGGTGTGTCAACCCACCTAAGGTTATTTTTTTTCTTAGAGGTTAGAGAATCGCGTTTGCTGTATGTTTATATTTACATTCTTTGTGCTGTTGTTTATTCTTTTTTGTTCACAGTCCAATGGAATGTGTATAGTCTTTTAACAGGTCTATTTGACGCATAAATGGGACCGTAACAGGTACTACAACTTCGGGTTTGAATGGATCTGGGAGTTAAAACAATGAAAAGATACTTCATATTTACTAGATCTCCAGAACAGTAACCTGTCAGACGCAAGTCTGTGTCATATCCAGGACCCCCCGCTGGGAGGTCTTACTCATCTGCAGAGGAATACAGTTAACATTGACATGACGATATATATATATATATATATATATATATATATATATATATATATATATATATAAAAGTAACATCGTGTCTTAAGTAAAATTAAATTATTATTTCTCCTTTCGCTTCAGCTAATGTAATCATCTGACCATTTTATATTCCGATTACTTTACCCTTTCCTTCGCTTTATCGTGTTTTTCTCCTTTCTAATCGTTTCTACAACCATCACCAACTATAATTTTCCTCGTCATATTTTCTCCTTCACTTCTTGTCGCCGAGATAATTGTTAACACCTAAAGGCTAAATACTACCGACAGTCGTAATTGAGAGATATTTAATTTTTTCAGCAATCAGGAGACATCAAGGGAGATGTTACAATGTCAGATATCAATAAGTTGTTTTTGCAGTCATGAATAACCATCACAGTGTGTGGTTTGAGCATTATTAAATATGGCTGACTGGTAGATCATGAGCCGAGATTACACTTCTGACTGCGTGCCCTATGCGTGCCTTGTGATAAGTGGGCAGATAAGTGTTAAATATCATTGAAAACATTTTCATAGTTTTCGTTTTGAATTGACTTTAAGTGCGGCTATGTGATTTTATGATCCTTAGTCCAATACATACTCGTATATATGTCAAAATTTAAAGGCTGAATGTTCGATGATTGGTTTTATGAGATGTGACAACTTTTCATTGTTCCCATACTTATTGTTATAAAAGAAACGTGTTAGCCTATGTACTCTTCGTCCTTTTTTTTTGGTGTTGTCGAACTCGAAACCTTGTCGAACTAGAAAGCTTTCACGACGAATTTGAGAACGTTCACAGAATTTCGAACCGAACGCTTTATTTAATCAAAAGGAATAGATTGTTCGAATTCCGTTAAGCATAATAGGGCACTAGTGTTAAGCTATGAATTATTTGTTTCTTTTGCCTGTAGCCAATATTGATCTTGCAACCTCGAGATAATTTTAGTTGGAAATGTATAAAATGAATGACTCGTATGCGTTACTCCACGAACAATTCAGAGTGAATTTTTTGGACTTATAAACCTATTATTTTTATCTTGACTTTGTATAACGACTTTTTACAATAATGTATGATTTTTTAAAAACTTTTGCTCATATTGCAAGTAATTAAAAAAAGTAAACCTAGCCTTTTTAATTACTGTTTCCCGTGTTATACTCATCTCTCTACTTGATGAACTCAAGAGATCGGTTGAGAAAAACATTGGCGCTGTTTCTTTGAGACATTTTATTCTCCAATGTTCCTCCTAATCTATTACCTTGACTTCATCCCACAAGAGCAAATGGTTTTTCATTTTCTTTTTATATATGGTCAGTCATACCCGACCTTTTGATTTCACCTCGCACTACTTCTTTTTGAGGTGTCCTCGTGGTGTAATGGTTAAAGCGATGAACTGCGGAATCGTAGTACGCGAGTTCGTACTCCAGTCGCGCTATTACATTCTCTTTCGGGCAAATACCCTTGGGAAAGGTATGAACCCCCTTATTCTCCCTCCAGCTATGGGTAAATAGTAGGACGGACTAGGTTCTTCAGCCTTGGTAAGGCAACTAGTCTAGGAGAAGGAAAACTCTGAATTCAAACCTGTTAAACTCCACTTAAAAATTGACCTTGCGTCATATCCTGCCCGAGCGGAGGGGTTGGGTAAATAGTACCTCGCACTACTTCTTTTCAATATTACTTAAGCCGTATTTTTGTGGATGGAATGTCTTTGTATACTTTACCATAGCTGCATGGGATAAAATTTATACATTTCTTGGTCATATTGTCTTCTATTGTTGGCTTGATTCGGAAGAGATAATTTCGAAGAGTCAGTTCCTGAATATTATCCTAATATAATATAATATAATATAGTCAGCATGTTTTTTGAATCTTTTTTCAAGGCTCATTTCAAAAATTCGTACAACTAATGTCAACCCTCGTTCAATTGTTTCTCGCTGAAGTCAGTTTTTATTTTTTTAAGCAATTATAGGGCTTCAAGTGAGTAATTTTTCGCTGAGCCCAATTTCATTATTTTTTTCTTTTTCGCCCTAATTGTTTTGGTTTGGTTTCATCGTTATAAAAGGTATATCAACCTTTGCGTATTATTCAATGCTAAATCCATCGTTGTAGAAGAACAGTCATCATCATCATCATCATCATCATCTCGTGCCACTAGCACGGATATCCCTGATTTTCTCTCGCCACTTTTCCCTATCATTCATCGCCTCTGGCAGGTCTTCAGGGCTACATCCCGTATCCTCACATAGCTGGTGAATGTATGTTCGTGCTGGTCGTCCTGCTTTTGCCCGGCCATATGTGGGGGTCTATTGGAGTACATCACTTATGAGCTCGTCCCTGCTTCTCCAGTAGTGTCCTGTATGTCTGGTTCGTCTAACTTCGATAGTTTTAGTTATGGGAGGCAGGTGGCCGTATAGTTGGTGTCTTGTGGGGTGTTGCCGCCAGGACTTGTTCAATATTGCTCGCAGCATTTTTGTGTAATTGCCGTCTAGCTTTTCCAGCCGTTTTGTTAGCGTCCATGTTGTGCATCCATACAGCAGTATCGATACGACAGCTGCCTTGAAGAAACTGCGTTTCATTTTATCGGTTAGGTCTGATTTCCATACGATCGATAGCCTATTGATAGCTGTCCATGCCTTCGTTAGCCGCGTGTCGATGTCCTTTTCGGTTGATGAGAAGAATAGTAGTGGTATTATTTAACCCATAACTGAGTTATAGGAGGGCTCATACCATTCCCAAATGTATTAGACCAAAAGTGAACGCAAAAGGATGACTTGAGTTCGAATTCGCTGACTACAATGTCGCAGTCCAGTACGTTAACCAGAACACCACGTGGACTTCACCCTCTTAAATGTTCAAGGCAGCGCCCCTCAAAGCAGCAGCTGTACAGCGACCTATCACCCATCACGAAAACTATAAAAATTAGACATGTGGAACACTGCTGGAGAAGTAGGGACGAGCTCATAAGTGATGTATTCCGGTGATCCCTTTCACATGAACGAGCAAAAGCAGGACGACCAGCTCGAACCTACATACAGCAGCTCTGTGTCGATACGGGATTTAGCCCTGAAGACCTGCCGGAAGCAATGGACGATAGAGAGGGGTGGCGTGAGAGGGTCAGGGATATCCGTGCTGATGGCATGACATGATGATGATGATACAATACAGAAATTTATTGCTGTTATTTTGGTGTTATTTTGCCGGCTTTTTGTGTAATTATCATTTCTTAGAGAGTTGGGTGCGAAAAAAAACCTTTTTAGATAAGATCGTAACCTTCTTGAAATGATAAAATTTTTGTATTTAGTTTTTATGGTAAATAATAACGCATTTTCTTGCTCTGTTTTATAAATTTCTGCAGTTTAACGATATTAAGTTAAAAACATCTTGCCATGATGTATGATTTGGATTGTGTTAGAATAACGCACACACAAAAATCAAATCATTATGAGAAAGATTCTTTTAAAATATATTTTCCCCAATTGAAAATCCCTTTTTCTACATGTTTTTATAACATTGTTGATTTCCGAGACCAACAGTTGCCCAGTCGGTTGGGGCTGTTGAATACACCAACTACATCTTTGCAGAGGGGTAAGACCCACCCTACAAGTGTCCTGTATATGACACTAAACAATCGGATGGTGAGGTTTCAATAATGCTGGAGCTTTGGGGAATGCAGAATACCCCTTCAATGCCATCGCTCCCAGGTCCATTCTGGTTCGGAGTGGTAGCACCTGACAGGGTCCTACCAATGTCAAATAGAACTAAACTGTGTACTTATCCTAAACTGAATTGCTTGAAACAGAACAATTTTGTCATTCAAACTGCGTATTTCATTTAAAATGCATACTTATGCTAAATTGAATTGTTTGAAATAGAATTGTTTTGACATTTAAACTGCGTACTTATGCTAAACTGAATTGTTTGAAATGGAACTATTTTGTATGCTAAACTGGGTTGTTTGTTTATTTGTATAAAAATGGATTTGGCATTATTAAATAACCTTCCAAGGTAGATATACCATACCCGCCCCCCCAAAAAAAACAAAAGAGACCAACAGAGGGAGTTTTATAAACAGAAAAAGGAACAAAGTTAATGAGGATTTTAATAGACTAACAAAAATACATGCAAATGTGTAATAGCTTTTGAATGGGCCGTGTAGAAAGGAGCATATTGTTTATTTTATCCTGAACATTTCCGTTACGAAGTCGGTGTTTGCAGTGTTTTGATCAAAAGAACATACACATCAGAATTACTCGGTAACAGACGAAATTTTTCATAGTTTTCAAAAGATTCTGAAATTCGGTTGATGAAAAAATGCTGTCACATCAAGGTTATTTCTGGGAAAAAGGAATTTTAGTTCGTTTACTGATGGAAGCAAAATACTGACATTCCAAAGTTAACTAATCATCAAAGCGATTTTTGTAACTAAATTTAGCTCTGGAATTCGCTGTGGAATTTACTACGCACGCAATTTACTACAAGTTGACTGGCTTTTGAAATGACCCCTACACACTCCTGACCTAGCTATGAAAAATACATAAATTCAACTAAAAAGAGAAACGAAATTAGATCGTTCGGGAGACGAGACAGGTCGAAGTCAGACGTATCGAGGTGTAGTTAGAACAGGTTAGACATTGTAAACGAGATGAGAATCAAGAGAGAGAAAGAGAGAAAGACAGACAGACAGAGAGACGGAGAGAGACAGAAAGGGAGAGAGAGAGACAGAGAGACAGACAGACAGACAGAGTGTAACACAGACCGATTCAGACCAAATTTGACCGAGTATGAAAGCCGACGTTAAGGTGGCTTTCCCCCGATTCTGAGTTTACTGGCTTTGTATCGTACAACCAGAGTAGAAATTAGAAAAATAAGCTAATACCTGTTGGTCTCTGAAAGAATTGTATTACGTAAAAATTTGATTATATACATTAAACACTATTATTATATTTACCAACCCCTCCGCTCAGGCAGGATATGACACAAGGTCAATTTTTAAGCGGAGTTTAACAGGTTTGAATTCAGAGTTTTCCTTCTCCTAGACTAAGGCTGAAGAACCTAATCTGTCCTGCTATTTACCCATAGCTGGAGGGAGAATAATTGGATTCATACCTTTCCCAAGGGTATTAGTGCTATGTGAAATGCAATCAGTCTCGTCCAGGATTTGAACTCGTCTCGTCGTGTCCATTTCCTACGACGATAACCATTACCCCACGGGCACCGCCACATTATTATCGTCGCAAAGCTGTGTTTTTTTTTTATGGTCGCAGATTTTCTTTTCTTTTTTTTCCTTGAGTAATTGTGTGGAGGTGTCTGTCTAATTGCCGAAACGGATAGTGGTTTATTCGATATCCGGATCTACAATCACCACGCGGGCAGATTGCGGATTAATCCCGGTTATTCGAGAAATTCCTTAGCACAGCGTGGCCAAATTAAGATTTCAAGAATACTCCCCCCCCGTGTTTGACAAGGTGACATCATATCCGGTTATAGTTTTCATTTTTTATTTTTTTGCTCCTGGCATAAAATAAACTTCTTGTTTCATTACCAGTTCCAATTCTTCATGTTTCTGGCTGTAACATATTTAATTCAAATTTTATTCATGAACAAATGGCTTTGATCTTTCTCGAAGACGCAATACCTGAAATCAAATTCATCCTTCAGAATAGGAAATACTTTCATAGGTTTATCTTTCAACCATGGATAAAGCAATAAAGACCATATGATCTTTGATTCTGAATTTGGTTCCATGTTAATGATTGCCATTATTCCGCACACCGCCAAAGTAAATGTATTTAAAGCCATTTACTAAACTTAACTTCATTTGTAAAAAGGCCATAAGTATGGGGTACGTACTAACAATGTTATGCTAACCTAACGTGCTAGTCACAACCCTTCGCGAGGTGTTCACAATAGGAACAAACTTCTACTCAACACGATTTTCCAAATATGGTAGTGTCTTGGGTATAAAACGGAACTGCATCCGGCAGTGAGGATCCAGTTCTGGTGTTCAAGGAACTTGGGGATCATCCTTCGTTTCCATTACTCCCAGGTTCACTCTGACCTTTTAGGGTATTATTTATAGGTCAAACAAATCAGTTTGAAAGTTATTATTGTCAATAATACAGGAAATCATATAAATGTATAAATATTATTTTTATTTATAAGAGTTGCTTGAAGCTATAATCTTTTCTTCATCTAACATTATTTTGCACATAGCAAAATTTATCTAAATCATCATTTTAAGGAATGAAAATGAAATAAAACTAAAAAAATGTTGGGTTAAAATAATTATTTACGATGGCTTGAGTCAGAAAGTTGAGTCCAACCAAAGTAAGGACAGATGAATTGTTCTGAAAGAAATTTTTATTGATTCGAAATAGACCTGAGAGAATAGCTCTTCTGGCTGAACCCCAAAAGCCCTGCCCTCTGGAATCACCTCTGAAAGCATGTGAATAAAGTTTATCATGAAATTCGACAGTATGAAAAAGGGAAAGTTTGGAAGAGCAGATTGACATTCTTAAACATAATTCTAATTTTTATTTCTGATGGTAAAATTCTAATGACGCTAGATATCAGAATGAGAATATTTTTATTCTCAAAAACGAATCTACATTAAAGGGGTCAAAATAGCAATTTATGCGTCTGAACGCTTAACTTTGAAATTTAACTGTGTTAATTTGATAATCATGGAACGCAGAGTACAAAGAATGATTATGTTAAATTGTAAAATTTAACGGCCAGACGCATTACATGAATGATGTTTATCTCGTTTTAATGTAGATTCATTATGGTGATGAAATCATCTACATTCTGATGACACAAGACCTCAAAGAAAATATGTCGATCTGATCTTCTAAATGACTCTTTTCCTTTTCGTATAGTTGTCTGTATAACTTAGTGCAATATTTAAAAAATCGCGAGCCTTACAGGTTTTTACCCAAATAACAGATATACTTAAACTATACACAGTGGTTCTAAATAGAGACAAGATATTCGTTTATAACACATATATACATGTGTGTGTGAGAGAGAGAGAGAGAGAGTGAGTGTGTGTGTGTGTGAGAGAAAAAGAGAGAGAGAGTGTGTGTGTGTGTGTGAGTGTGTGTGCGAGTGAGAGAGAGAGAGAGTGTGTGTGTGTGTGAGTGTGTGAGAGAGAGAGTGTGTGTGTGTGGGAGAGAGAGAGAGAGAGAGAAAGAGAGAGAGTGCGTGTGCGTGAGAGAGAAAGAGAGAGAATGTGTTTGTGAGAGAGAGAGTGTGTGTGTGTGAGAGAGAGAGAGAGAGTGTGTGTGAGTGAGAGAGAGAGTGAGAGAGAGAGAGGGAGAGAGTGTGTGTGTGTGTGTGTGTGTGTGTGTTAGTACAAAGTATGAGAACACTTATAGTTAAAGATCTAGTTTTATGCGCTTTATCCCAAGTAGATATTCTTATAAAATTACTTTGCGTTGCGAAGAGCAAATTCTCTTTCTAACTTTCCGGTGCTGGAGGAGACGAAAGATGATGATTCAATAAGAACGGTACAGATTTCTTCCTTTCGTTTTCTCCCTTTGACGAATACTTCAGCAAGCCTCTATGCTTGAAGGGCGGGTGGGTAGAGGAACAGAATCAGCAAGTGAGCACTCACACAGACCACTCTACTATGATTTCCAAAGAAAGTAGGATTAAATGAATGTATACATAAAATAGGGCATTTAAAAGTTGTTAAAAACCATTGATATTTTACAATGAGTGCCAGAATCGACTGAAACCTATTATATTAAAGAAGTAGATAATTGGATATCTGTGATACAAGAAGTAAACTGAAGTAGGATATCATCAACCACGGTTTCTCTTTCCCATGGTTTTCCCAATTAGTCAAAGTTTCGTCTTTAAAACTTTTATTGAACTGAAACTATTTTGTCAAATATATTTTAAAGCAGTGAAACACACACACACACACATACATACAGAGAGAGAGAGAGAGAGAGAGACAGAGACAGAGACAGAGAGAGAGAGAGAAATTTATCAGAGCTTCATGAAATAAGGATTTTCAAATTAATTTTTTTTTTTGAAAGATATTGAAGACTATTTCAACTACCAATGTGGTTGTCATTGTAACGTAATTAGGAACTCATGTCTGATTCTTATATATATATATATATATATATATATATACTGACAGGTGTGGTATTTTGACGATTCTCCTTTAATGAGTGGCAAAACTGTCCATTTGTAAGTTAAAAAAAAAAGAAAGAATTTACTTTCCCTTCTTGCATGGTATGACTTAATTAGAAAGGGGACTTTTCAAACCCCCATGCAGTTAAATATTGTATATCCCTCTATAGAAGAACAGGAAAACTTATTTTCTACAGAAGTCTCGAGCATGTTTAGCAGAATCGCAATCACTTTTTTTGTATTTTTTTGTTTGCTTGAACAGACTTTTAAAAAATGGAAGAAAAATAGGTGGGGTTTGTAGGCGTATCATTTAGTAATAAACAACAACAACAACAACAACAACAACAACAAAGGGAATGTTAAAACCCGATCAGTCGAAGACCTAGTCGAATAAATTTATTAACCAGAAAAATGAGATTCGACTAAATGGATTTTAGAAGAATAACGTCTGTACATTACAAAGTGAAACTATATTGTTGTTTTTTTTTTTACTGTTAGAGGAAATCTAAGCGGAGATGTTTTGTCAACAGAAATTATGAGGGACTTATTATTTCGATTGTTCACAGTGTAAAAGCAGTAATCGGCAAGGGAGTTCAAATCGGAGGTCAATACCTGTCAAACTGATGACTAGGTGCCTGAGAAACGAAAATTCTGAAATAATTTTTTTTTAAAGATTCAAATGTTGAATATTTTAAAAACCACTTCTGACGTTATATCACGCGAGCAGAAAATTAGTTGTAATTCAAATTAGGAAAGACCGCCCCTTTGGTTAAAAGTGAGAGTGAATATTAAAGGTGTAACAAGTCGAGGGGTGGAAATAATTGTTGAAATTCAAACTAAGAGAAAACTGATATTGTCATTAGCTTAGCCAACCATCACCTCTCAGATAAAAGGAAATACATATGGACAAGAAGTTTCGCCCATCGCCAGAAAGTGGCATTTACTAGACTTCATTTCTTTTTGGGCTCTGGCCTTGCGCCAGACTAGATAGAGTGGAAAGACAGAGGAAAGGCTAAAATAATACGACACTTTGAGAGAGACAGAGAAAGCCACAATAACACGGTACTTTCAGATGACTTTGTACCAGACTCGTGAAAGTAAAAAAGCGGAGTGAAACCTGAGATGATGTGATGCCTTGAGGTAACCTTGTACCAGACTTGTGGAGATAACAAAGGGAAGAGAAATCAAGATAATATAATACTTGAGAGACCCGTGCGAACCGGCTAACAGACTCTACGATATTCTTTTTTGACCATTTACCAGACTCCCTTGGGTATAGAAAAGCGAAGATAATACAACACTTTGCGAGTGGCAGACATAGCCTGATATTATACGATACTTCGAGATGGCCTTACACCAGACTACCCTGGGGCGTTTCGGGTAGCATAAGGGTTAGCAAGCTCGACTAGCAAACCAACACGGGTGAGTTCAAGTCTCATTGGGTGCCCCATTCATATGGCCCTGTGCCACATCTAAGCAAAAAGTTTAGTAAATTACTACACCAGACTACACTGGGTATAGAAAAGTAAGGAAGCGAGGAGGAACTAAAATAACACGACACTTTGAGACGTCCTTGTAATAACGCAATACTTTTAGACGCCCTTGCACCATACCATAAAAGTAAAGAAGCGAAGAAAAATCAACATGACATGCTATTTGAAATCCCCTTGTACTAAACAAGGGGACACGCTGGCTCCGTATCTCTTTATCATTTGTCTAGACTACGTACTTAGAACATCGATTGACAAAATCAAAGAGAATGGCTTCGAACTGACGAAGAAAAGAAGCAGAAGATACCCCGCAACAACAATTACCGACGCCGACTACGCCGATGACATAGCGATAATGGCAAATACACCTGACCAAGCCGAAACACTTCTGCATAGTTTGGAACGAGCAGCAGCAAGCATAGGCCTCCATGTTAATGCACACAAAACGGAATATATGTGCTATAACCAAACGGGGGACATCTCCACTCTAGAAGGAACCCCTCTTAAACTAGTAGACAAATTCACGTACCTAGGAAGCAGCGTCGAATCAACCGAAAAGGACATCGAAACGAGGTTAACGAAAGCATGGACAGCTATCAATAGGCTATCGACTATATGGAAATCAGACCTAACCGATAAAATGAAACGCAGTTTCTTCCAGGCAGCGGTCACATCGATACTGCTATATGGATGCACTACATGGACGCTAACAAAACGGCTGGAGAAGAAACTAGACGGCAATTACACAAGAATGCTGCGTGCAATCCTGAACAAGTCCTGGCAGCAACACCCCACAAGACTCCAACTGTACGGCCACCTGCCCCCTATCACGAAAACTATTCAAGTTAGGCGAACCAGACATGCAGGACATTGCTGGAGAAGCAGAGATGAACTCATAAGAGATGTACTTTTATGGATCCCCACACACGGCCGCGCAAAAGCAGGACGACCAGCACGAACGTACATTCATCAGCTATGTGAGGATACAGGTTGTTGTCCTGAAGACCTGCCTAGGGCGATGAACGATAGGGAGGAGTGGCGAGAGAGGGTCAGGGATATCCGTGCTGCCAGCACGATATGATGATGATGATGACTAAACAATTAAAAAACCTGAGAGCTAACGACTGAGAACGCAAACATAACCGCCACATGAGCTTGTCTGGTGCCAGACAATTGAAAGTGAGAACAGAAAAGCCTAAAACTTATATGATAAATTGAGGGGCCTTGTGTCTGACTTTGCCGAGAATTGACGGACTGTTAATTCGTGAACTGTGTCTCCGACAATAAACTCCCAACCTTTGGGGTGGGTGATTATATATACAATTGTTAAATGCACTTTTTAAAAAACTAAATATCATTATTGTTACAAAACCGTGTTCTGTTCTCTACTTGTTGACGTCAATATTTTTTCCTTCTCTTAATTGTGTGGTCTCATCCGTTTACTCATCGACATGCAATTCCGAATAGCGATTGGTCTGCTGCCTGGATCAAAAATACAACGTGGGCAGATAAGCGGATTGACCGTGTCATCCGAATACATAACCAACCAAGCGGAACAGTCAGCAGATTAAAAGCGGAATCACCCTAGAGTTTAGGGAAGGTGAGTGTACTGCTATATATATATATATATATATATATATATAACCCATAATACCTTTATAATTGTAGCATTCTGAAAATATAAAATAATAATGGCTTCATTAGATCCCGAAGAAAAATATTATCATTTGATCCTAAGGGGTAAAACTCCAATAGAAAATACTCAGAATTCTGTTTAATGTTTTAATACATTTTCTAGTGAATGATATTCTAGTGAATGATATTCTAGTGAATGATATTCCTATATCTGAAAAGAAAAGAAAACGTAAAACACCATTTTTGAGTTGCTTCCACAAATAGTGTTAAAATTTGAAATCCTTTGAACATGAATTGATAAAGTTTACGAAATGATATCAATTTTTCTGAAACACCCTGTATATCAAAATCTCTGCCAACGTAATTTCGCTTCGACTTAATGGACAAATTTTCGGAAATCAATAAGGTGTCGTTTGCATTGATTTGATTGGCAGCTTTTCAGCGCTACACAATATGGCTGCTGCGATAATTCGTATTAATGAAAAGTTTCTTGGAATTTATTCAAGAGATTCAAGACAATAACAACCGGCCTTTACTGCAGAGCATTGGTATATCTCACGCTTATTCCAATTTATACAAGTTTTTCCAACTCTGGCACAATGATAGATTAAAAGTCCCAGATCAATTGCTATTGTAGTATAAGGGGTATTGGCTACCTTTTAATATGGAAGTACACAGCAGGTTTCCCAGGTGTTTATCAAAGAAAAACCTCTTTACTGAGCGGTGCAAACATTCGTGTGATAGAGCTGTAGCGGCGGTGTGAGGAGAGAAGAGAAACAAATCATCATCATCGTCATCATTATCAAAAATAACAACAAAAACTACAACAAAAACTACAACATCACTGAGAAATCAAATAATGTTTAAACTCCTTTTACTCGCCTTTCAAATCTCATATTCTTTCTTTCTTTCTTTCTTTCTTTCTTTCTTTCTTTCTTTCTTTTAACTGCCTTTTCTTTCTAATCTCATTCTCTTTCTTACAGTCGTTTGTTTTTCTTTTACTTTGTCTTTAAACTCCCCTTGATCGCATTTCTAATCTTATTCTCATTCTTTCATTCGTTTCTTTTCTTTCATTTTGACTTTAAACTACTCTTTCTTTTTTTGACATTCTTAATTTTAATTTTTTTTCTTCATTCCTTTTCTTCACTTTGTCTCCAAACTTTCATTCTTTTTACACGCTTTTCTAGTCTCATTCTATTTCTTTCACTGTACCTTAGGTTATTATAATTCAATTTTCGATTCTATAGATTGTTTGAAAAGGTTGGAGGTTTAAGATTTTTCGGTCAATTGTTGCATCCACGAATACTCGGTATGTTTAAGGCGAACATTTTAACTTGAGTCATCCCCAAAAATCTCAGTACCAGACCAACAACCCACTTGTTTATCCTCGCTGTCTCATCTTGGGGATATCGAATGTAAAGAATAGATTAAAGAAAAATTTGTCACATAAAAAGAAAAAATAAATAGATAAACGAGAAACAAAAATACTAAAGGAAAACCTGGAATTGGAACATTGCAAGCAAATAAAAAAGTGTTGGAAAAATGAATGCATAGGGTTACTTCACTTTTCGTCGGAACATTTTGGTCATCCATATTCAAAAGAAGGGTAACTTTTGTTATACGCATATTAGTATTGATGTCATTTGCACTTTCATGGAATGTCAGAACCACGCCCGGAATTATTCCAGAGACAGGCAGTATGAAAGACTTGCAGTTTCTCAAGTCATAAATTTTACCAATCAATGTCTCTGATATTTTTGAAAGAGAAAGACAAAAAGGCAATACAAGTTTGGTATCAGAATTCTCACAGGAGTTGTCAGAAACAAGTTGACTATGTTACGTTTCATAAGGGATTCAAGCAAAAGGAATAGAATTTGGCGTTATCCTTCTCCTAGATGGGTTACACTTCAACGTTAGAAAAACCAGTCTTACCTTCTGTTTTACTCATAGCTGGAGGGAGAAGAGGTAGAATCTTGCCTTTTTCAAGGACAAGTGTGGTAAGTGAATGCAATCTTCAGGGTGGAATTCGAACACGACTCGCCGATTCTAATTTCCACGCCCATAGCCACCCGGCCATCTGCTCCTTTTTATAAGAGGTGATTTATTTGTGAACAGATCGAGTGGCGGGTGTTTTTATCAAAGGTAGTGTCATACTCATAGCTGGGTTTCTTCAAGCCTTGGAGGAACTGGCACCAAACTACAGGTGGTTCTAGTCAGTCTTTTAAAAGGCTTCACTTGTCAATCGAACCGTTCACGTGTCTTTGAAAATCACCAGTCATTTGTTAACTGTGAAGAATATCTTGACTTCTGCATAAAAACTAGCACCAACGTCTTTCATTCTGCTAAATATTTGATCGTTGCTAAGGAAACAAAATTGGACTCGTGTATATTCAAATGAGTATGCAAATATGTGTGTGTGTGTGTGTGTGTGTGTGTGTGTGTGTTCATTTGCTTTATTTCTAAAACCTCAAGAACGATTTGCACAAATGAGTATACCCCTCAATTTTTTAAAATAAAATTTTCATTTCCTTCTAAAATAAAGATATCAGGATATAACTATTTTAAACTCACCTTATCTTTCCAAATTGATTCTTTTTCTTTCGTTCGTTCTTACTTTCCACTCTGTCTTTAATCTCCTCTCCACCCACCGGTATTCTTTTTATTGCATGGGACTTTGTCAATGTGGAATTGCAATTTGATATTCATCGGCATAAAGATATCTACAGCCATTATTAAATCAAAACGGATATTTTTTTATATTATTTATTACCAGACTTCCAGCATTGAAAATCTCAAAACAAAAAAGAATATTCCAAACCTCCCCCCAAATAACAAAAAATAAAAAAAAAACTTAGTGTTGAAAAGGAACTTATTTTTTCGTCTTATAAGACCCATGGTTTACAAAGCTATTTGAGAAACTTCCCCTCATTGCAACACTTCCAACTTTTATTGCTGCCGATTTCAAACTTTATTCGATAAACTTCTAGTCGTAATACTAGCGAATGGGACGCTATGTCATATTAGCACATAATTATTTCGAAGTTAAATGCGTGTCTTATATGTTCACAATTACAGTACTTACAACTTATAATTTTGTGTTGGAGTATACTTACTTTTGGAGGTGCCCGTGGTGTAATGGTTATCGTCGTAGGAAATGGATACGGCGACTCGAGTTCAAATCCTGCACGAGACTAATTGCATTTCACATAGCACTAATACCCTTGGGAAAGGTATGAATCTAATTATTCTCCCTCCAGCTATGGGTAAATAGTAGGACAGACTAGGGTTCTTCAGCCTTGGTGAGGCAACTAGTCTAGGAGAAGGAAAACTCTTAATTGAAACCAGTTAAACTCCGCTTAAAAATTGACCTTGTGTCATATCATGCCTTAGCGGAGGGGTTGGTAAATACGATACTTACTTTTGGATACTACACAATTCCATAGAGTACAGGCACCTAGCTCACATCTCTAAAACCACCCAAATAAGACGAACAAGACATATGTGGGACACTGCTGGAAAAGTTAGGACGAACTCATTAGTGACGTTGTTCTATGGACCCCTTTATACGGACGTGCAAGTTTTGGCCGACCAACAAGAACTTATGTACAACAGCTTTCTGCGGACACAAGATGTAGTCGAGAAGACCTACGTAAGCGACGGATGATAGAGACGAATGGAGAGAGAGAGAGAGAGAGAGAGAGAGAGAGAGAGTCAAGGAAGTCCGTGCAAGCAGTGCGATATGATGATGATTCTATAATGAATCAGGATTTCTTTGAGAAATGATAGATTATTTCTATCTTTGGTTAAGAAGAAAATTAAGTTATTATTTAAAAAATTGGTTGGGTGTACTGATTCATGGAAACACTGTATGCTAAATATAAACATAGCTCTATTTGTCTCTCTGAAGCGAAAGTGAAGTGAATAGTCATGAGAGAGGAATATATTTGATTATATGTAATTACTGAAACCCTCAACGGACAGAATTCGATACGAATCAATTCAGAGTTTTTTTTTACTAGACAGCTATAGAGCTCAGCCTGCCCTACTATTTTACCCATAGTGTATCTAGTCATAAATATAGAACCTCATCATTCAGGGAATTTATTAACATGACACATTCAGCATTTTATTTTATTTCCCAAACCTTAATAAATAGACTTTGAAAAATATATACTAAAACTTTTTAGATATATAAAGTAAAATATTAAAAAAAACAACATAGAATGAGACTTTTGTAATTATTGAATTTTGAAATAACAATATTTTATATATATAACCGTCCCATTAGTCGAGTGGATAGTGTTCGCCAGTTGCCCGGGAGACTGGGGTTCAATCCCAAGTCGAGATTCAGAAAATGGTACTTGATATCTCCTAGCTTAACACTCAGCATTAAAAGGTACGTATCAAGGATAAAATGGAGAATTATCGGAAAAGAGTAACACGTTCTGCTACATCTCAATGTAGTATCCATTGAAAAGAGAAGCTTCGGGTCACCCTCGGCAACTGTAGGCAACTATATATATATATATATATATATATATATATATATATATATATGAAAAAAATGTCGGTGTTCTCAGAGCCATCTCATTCTGATTCATGAAGCCATCCATGTTATGGACGATGCTAATTTAATTTACCATACTGTCTTCTTTTTTTCATTGCATCAGATTTTATTTCAAGACACACACATATATATATATATATATATATATATATATATATATATATATATATATATATATATATATAGCCACACTGAAGGATTGTGATATAACGAAACAGTCTGTGGATGACAATATATATATATATATATATATATATATATATATATATATATATATATTTGTGTGTGTGTGATTTATATTTAATTTATTTATACAATTACACACATAAACATAAAATGCCTACGTATATAACGTTTGGTTTTACAAATAAATTATGTTTAGATTATATGCAATAAATAAAAAAAATATATCATAAACATATATATTTGATATATGTGTATGTGTGTGTGTAATGGTTAGTTAACGAGTCTAGCAGAGAGATCTATCCTCACTTGGTGCCCCATATTTCGAGTCTAGAATAAACTTAGTAAATAACTATATATTTTCTGTGAAGATGCAGTACCTACCCCGACTAAAACTATCTGGATTTATTATTGCTTATGAAATGCTAAAGATTTAAAATTCCTTCTGTATTTGTAACTTAATCCACTAATTCAGCATATCATTTAGTCTGAAGCACAATGATCCCTTAATCTTTTTATCATCCACCAAATGTCCGTTTGCCCCTCTGTACAACTAAGTTTTCACTGTTTTCGCTGCTATTTTAGTGAACCTTTGATTATATATTTTACTCATGTTTGGAAAGGTTTTAAATTGTATTAGGAGATACGGTTCAAACTTGATTTTAGGTGAAACCTACTTCTCACCCTCTATATTTTACAGTCCGCCTCACAGTAAAAAGGGTGTTCGTTGCAGCGTAAATAACCCATTCTCTTGTTAATAGTCAAGAGAGGAAGATAGCTGTTTTCTGTTTTAGATGCTGTCACTGCCAGTTATTGCCAGTAAGGGGGAATCCATTTAATCTTAATGGTTTTCATGCCTATTCAATGAGCTCAGTATTACTGCTCTATATCTAGGAAACCATAAAATAAAATAAAAAAAAAAATCATGAAGAATATCTACTAATTTTTAGGGGTCTCTGAATAAACCGGAAACCGTCTCCCCTACGCCGCCCTCGGAGTAAATAAATTAGTAACTCATGGTAACTAAAGAATAAAAATCCCCCTGTCGACGGGGCTTAGAATACGCTGTGTCACCTGTTTATCGGTTTGACTCTTCAAAAAGAGGTGTCCTGGGTATGACACTTAACTGCATCTAACCGTGAGGCTGCAGTTCTAGAAATCTAAGAAGTGCTTAGTACCCTTTCATTGCCACTACTCCCAGGTTCACTTTGACCCGGATTGGTAGATCTTGTTAGAGTCCTATCTATGAGTTAAATAGGTATTAAACCTACTCGTATTTGGACAGTGTGCAAAACCGAGTGAAGAAACAAGACACAAAAATGTAAACATAAACATATAACGAATGCAATTCTCGAACCTCTTGGCATAGAATAGCCCTAAACAGGTTGACATACCGTTGAAATTAACCAATCGATCAATAAATAAAGAATAAAATATCATTTGGATACGAATAATCATCCTGAATTTTGATAAAAGCGTCTCGACATCGTTTATTTCAAGTAAAAGACGCCTTCCAAGCCGTATATAAAATGGCTATTTTCTGCTAGGACCCATCACATAAGGATTTATAATGGGAAGGATGAGACGCAAAATCTTTCATAAAAAGAGTTGATATTTACCAAACATAGCTTAGTCGTGGAACATGGTAAGAAGCATGAAGCATCAATGAGAATCCAATTCACCCAGAATTGTTCGCTAATCTAGCTTGCTAAGTATTACATTACCTGAAGGGCTTTCACTGATACAAAGAGTATTTTTATTTGCCAATTGGGCCTTGCAGCTTACTGCACCACGATCATCAACTTTTTAAATCAGTTACTTTTTCTTTACTTACGTAGTATAACTTTTCTTATTTTGGATTCAATTCAAACACTCTTAGACATGACGTAATCTTGCAATTAATTTGAGTCTTACTTTCAACCATTTTGATTTCACCTGATTTTCATCCCAGCTCAGAATGATGATCTACGACCACAAGGAATTTTGTGGAGAAAGGATAAACAGAATCTAGTCTCATTCTCTTTTTTTCATTCGTCTTTTTATTTCACTTGGTCTTTAAACATCTCTTTCTTTGACTCTTTCTTTCTAATTTCATTTTCTTTTTTCCTTTGTTTCTTTTCTTTCATTTAGTCTTTTAAACTTCTCTTTTTTTTTTACTCTACTTTCTAATCTTATTCTCTTTTTTTCATTCGTTACTTTTCTTTAAACTCTTTTTAAACTTATATTTTTTTATCTCATATTCTTTCTTTCATTTGTTCCTTCTTTCCTCTTCTGTCTCCCGACTCCCGTACCCTTTACTCACCTTTCTAACTTCCTTCTTTTTCTCTTTGTCTTCAACCTCCCCTTCTCTTTACTCACCTCACAATTCTCATTTTTATATTCGTTCCTTCTCTTCCAATCTGTTTTCTACTTCCCCTCTTTCCAGCAGTATGCTTTTTATTACTCTGGACTTTGTAAACGTGGAGTCGCAGTATTTTGACATTCTGTCGGCGTAAAGATGTCTACAGCCAATCTTCGCTCTTGTCCAGTCTGTTTCGAATTATTAGGTTGTTAGTCGGCATTCAAGTCCCTGACATTAAGATGTGTCCTCACATGGCTGGAAACTCATTACTTTTCTGCGATTAATATCGATCGCAGTTCGGATGTTACTCAATTTGGTCGTCTGTGTATCCATCAGCATACTCAACAGGCAGTTATATCTATATAATGAATTAAAGTTTCCTATATACTAGTAAGATTACTCGGTGTTCTTCGGGAAAAAAAGTGAGAAAATATTTGATTAAATAATTCTGATATATATATATATATATATATATATATATATATATATATATATATATATATATATATATATTCTATTTAATCCTACTATCAAATTCTTAATGCTACAAGTTTTTGAAGTTTGTAGTGAAAACTACATTTATCAATATGGAAGTGAATAATGAAAGTGAATCCGACAATATTGAGAAAAATTGATAAACATGGTAACCCAAGAAGAAGACTTCAATGTAAAAGACTGTCAGCGTTATTATGTTTAATGAAATATCCATCATTGATTTAACATCTCTAAATTTCATTCTTCCTAGTACTGATGATTGTTCATTTGAACCGAAACGTTACAACATTGACTTTCTTTTACATTAAATTCTTCTTCTTGGATTACCTTCTTTATCAATTTTTTTGTATATATTGATATTTAATATTCAACCGCACAAAATTACTCGGACGAATCAAAAGTTTTGCAATATTTTGATAACGGGAGACGCAATTTGGTAGTTCCAGATACTTTTGCTGAGATCCGGAAAGTGACCAACCACACTGGATAGTGATATGCTGATACTCTCCTCGTCACTACTCGTTGGATTTGTCTCTATGGCATGAAGCACGACATCGGAATCCACGATTTTAGCTCCACCTGACACGTCTTGATCATGGAAGTTCTTGAAACTAATGCAAAATTTTCTGAGCTATCCCATAAGTGTACTGTGAACAGTTGTAACTTCTCTTTTTGCACAACAAATATTTTTGGTTACTTCCTTGGTGTTCGAACTCGGAAAGCATAAATTCGCAATTTAGACAACGTTGCACCGTTCATCTATGGAGCTTTCAAATCGTACACGGAATGAAGCAATGCACATGGTGTCAGTGTACCATCTACCGCGATACTACCAACCACAGTGGGTACCATCCACGGCTTGAACTGCTTCGGTCACCTGATATACAAAGTAATACGTATCAAGATATTACAAAACCTTTTACTCATTCCAGTTGTAAAATTCAAGCAAGAATAACATTTTTGGATAAGAAAGCATTTAAAACAAAGAAAACAGTAAAATTAAGGATATCGCTTACCGAGTCCAGTTCCTGTGTTTTTGCTAATAATTTTTACTTCTTTCTTTTCGCCATTTTCTTTTGTTTTATAATCTTTTCAATTTGAGAATCAACGTAGATTTCATTTTTCATAGAGTGAATCATGAAGTAGTCAAGAAAGGAATGAAGTGCGAAAATCAAGCATTGGTTTTCGTTTAACTGCGTGTACATTATGTCTTAGCTTCTTCCTTAGGAAGTTGGGAGTGGTCACAGGATTTAGGTAAATCCTTGCCTATTAAAAAAACCCACTTTTCTGTTCTCTTTCTTTACCATATTTTCTTTTGGATCTTTCTATTACGGGTTGAATATCAAAGATACGCAGTAAAATCTTAAAATCACGATTTAAATAGTCAACAAAGACGATTTAAAAGATGATTTCAGACTTAAACACTTTCTCGTCGCTACTTTCAGTTTCATGAAGTTTTTTAAATCTTCAGACACATTATGGGATTAAAAAAGGATGACTGGACTTTTGCGTGCTTAAAGATGCTTAAAATTTCCTCAAAAGTAATCAGCCTCATCACAATGAAAAACTGGAAGGTGGAACTAACAGCAGGAGGATAATGCCTTGAAGAAGTCAACAAAAACGTATCTTCCAACGAGACTCATTTGTTCTTCACTATTAATCGTTATGGTGATGGTTTATAGAAAATAAATATCAAAATAATCTGGGACTTTCAGATAAAAACGTTCTACCCAATCCTGGCCAGAAGATCAGACCTTTTGATAATTAAGAAAAAAACTAACATATCAACTAGTGGACTTGGCTTTTCTTGTAGATCAAAGATTTAAAATGAAGGAGAAGGAAAAAAACGTTTCACCCAATCGTGGCCAAAAGATCAGACCTTGCAATAAATAAGAAGAACCTAACATATTAACTAGTGGACTTGACCGTTCCAGTAGATCAAAGACTTAAAATGAAGGAGAGTGAAAAAACGAGAGAAATATTGAGAGAGTTTTAAAATGCTGCCTTATATGAAGGTGACATTCTCGGATATCATTATCCAAAATATTTCTTTCTTTCTCTCTCTCTCTCTCTCTCTCTCTTGCGAACACACACACACACACACACACACACACACACACACACACACACACACACACACACACACACACGCGGAAACACATATGTATACTAATGAAATCGAAATTAGAACTCTCAACCTTCGTTTAAAACTAAAACGGCTGCAAATTCAGTCAAATATGAAAATGTTCAATTCATAAAATATTAGAGAGAATACAATAATATATAAAAAAAAAAAAAAGAAAAAAAAGAAAAGAAAAGATTAATAGCTCACAACTGTGAGTTTGACGATACAGATCATCAAGGGGAAGTAAGTCGAATCGCTACTTTTATTAGCAACTCAATTTATAGTACGGTTGTAATCTAACAAAAGGTTACTGAATGAGAAATAAGCAAAAAACAGAGTTAGGAAATGAAATGGAAATCTTTCTAACATACACTCGCCAATAGAGCTAAAAAAGTACCCACCAAACGGGCGAGTATGGCACAAGGCCATTTTTACGGTGGGTTTGGGTGCTAGGCCGTAGCCCACACACGCCCAGCAGCTCTAGCATTCCCCTAAAAAGAGGCGCCTCAGGCGCCAGGCGATAAACCTAGCTAGATGTGGGTTAATGCCTGGGGGTACGGTCCCCTGAGGCTCGAGAAGGGTTGGTCACGTGACGTGAATGCTAGGTATCCTCATCTCCCACGTCTGGCAGCCTTGACCGAGTAACCGCCACCGTCAGAGACAGCAAAATTACCCTCCTTCACAATTGTGTGTAACGTATTTATGAAGAATAGAACACACCCATTAATGTTCTCCGGTAGGGTATATAACAAGTAACCTCTTCAAATGGAGGATACAAAACATAGGTTACGTATATATACGAGGATCATTAAATAAGTTTCCAGACTTTTTTCGAATGGGCATTTTTATTGATAGTACACATATGAAACCCTAGTCCCCTTCGAAGTAATCTCCTCTGGCTGCAATGCAATTGTTGTACCGTTCCAACAACCTCTGGAAGGCCACATGGAAGTCCTCTTGTAAGAGCGTGTCAATGACCTTCGTCACAGCCTCTTTCATCTCCTCAATTGTCTCAGCTTAGGGAATAACCAAACGTCACAGGGAACAAGGCCTGGACGATAGGGAGGGTGAGGAACTGTCTGGATGTCAATCTTGGTCAAAGAGTCTGTGACAAGGATTGAGTTGTGGACAGGTGCATTGTCCTGGTGGAAATGCCACTGACCCGATTTGAAGAGTGCTGGCCTCTTCCGACAGAATCTCTTCCTGAACTCCCTTAAAACCTCAACATAGTAACCCTCACTGACTCCCTACCTTCCTTTAATCTCTTATGCCACTCATAAACTGATGCTCGATTCATGCAAGATGGTCGAAAAGATCTCTGAAGCATTTCATACGTTTTGCTGGCATTTTTTCCAAGTTTAAAACAGAATTTAATTGCATATCGTTCTTCTAAAGTGTCAGATTGCATTTTTGAAATTCACCAGCTGTGACAATCAGACTTTAGTAGGGTGTATTCTAATTCCTGCTGTAGCTGTTCACTTGAACCTGAAATCATAGAAATTGGTCAGTCATCTCATAATATGTATAGCAATGACATACTGAGTTCTCAAGTGTCTACAATAATTTTAAATGCCTGTATCAAAAAAGTATGGAAACTTATTGAAGGCACCACGTATATATATATTCTGACCCATTAGCTTAATTTTGATTTGAAAATTTCTTTTTTGAATAATTGATCTATGTGATCGATGTTTTAACACAGGATTATGTGCATTGACAACGAAGATTATGAAAGGAGCAAAATGTTTTGAGTAAAATAAGTGCTTCTTCATAATTCGGCACTCTACTAACTGATAGACCGATATGTATACGTGAATATATTTAATGCAATTCGTTATTTTTTTATAAATGGAGTGTGCTCAATATCGGTGATAGAGGATAGATACGAGGTCTGTCTGAAAAATAACGGAACTAGGTGTGCTGTGTGAGCTATGTGCGAAAGAGGGATAACAAAACATGATATATTGGGACCATATATCTGTAATCTAACTATTGCACTATTTCACGTACTTTTGTTTACACTTCCTTTTTTCCGGTCATTCACCTATGACAGCCGAGGATGAACAAACCTGAAATTTTTGGTATTGTCGGGGAAAACTACGTCACAAGTACTTGAAATGCATCAGCAAGTGTGAGAAGATTACACCATGTTGCACACACGTGGTTTTAAGAGGTTCAAGACGTTCAAATAGGGTCATGATGTGGTGAAAGTAAACTCCAGGAGTGGGAGCTCTTTAACTTGCAGGACTGAGCTCATAGTTGAGCGGGTAATACAATTGGTAACAATCATCGGTTGACCGTTCAATGATCGCAAGTCAGTTGGATGGTGTCCTCGTGGAGTAATGGTTATTGCGATGGACTACGGAATCGTAGTAAGTGAGTTCGAACCAAAGCGCATGATTACATTAATTTTAAGTCTAATATCCTTGTGAAAGGTATGAACCCCCTTATCCCCCAGCTATGGGTTAAATAGTACCACTACTGTTCTTCTAGAAGAATGGCTTTGGCATTTAATAAACTACAAAGGTTGATATGCCATTAAACAAAGAAACAGAAACCAAAACAAAGTCAATTGGACTGGGAAAAAAAGCTAAAATAAAAACAGCTTTTGGAAGACTATCACCGAAGATTGCATTTCACATAGCACTAATACCCTTGGGAAAGGTATGAATCCAATTATTCTCCCTCCAGCTATGGGTAAATAGTAGGGCAGACTAGGTTCTTCAGCCTTGGTGAGGCAACTAGTCTAGGAGAAGGAAAACTCTGAATTCAAACCTGTTAAACTCCGCTTAAAAATTGACCTTGTGTCATATCCTGCCTGAGCGGAGGGGTTGGTAAATAGTATCACCGAAGATTTGGGTATGTCTAAAAAGTAAAACTGGGTGTACCGAGCATCTGAAAGTTCTAGACCGAAGGCAAGATCACCGTACTGGAACATTCTTTCTGTTCTGATATTTTTTCGTTTAACTTTTTTCTTTTCTTCCAGCTCAAGGGGATCATCAAAGGGAGCCTTTTTTTAAGGTGTGGAGGTCATCAAGAGGGCCGTACCGTCAGGACTGAAGAGCATCTCAGAAGAATCCTTTCAGCAGCTCGTGGCAGAGAAATATGGGAAAGTACATTAGACTCGAGAGGAATTACTTTCAAGTAGAAACGAGGTAGTTTGTTGTTTGGAATTGAAATTAATTGTTTGTGACACTAGTCCTATTACTTTTCAGACACAACTCGTAGATCTAAGATAAAATAACATAGACAGAGGCATAAGCACTTATTGACAGCCTTTTTTTCACCAATGAGATCATTAGAACATGTCTTACATCTGTCTGTCGGTCTGTCTGTCTTTCTCTCTCTCAATATATATATATATATATATATATATATATATTCACTGAAAAAACATCTGCGTGGTCAACATAGATAACTGTGTCATGTACGATTTCGGGGCAAAAGCATCATAACCACTAAACCAGAGCGCTCCGACAGTATCTTACAATACCACCAAACTTTGTTGGGTTTCCGTCATATCGTGGAAATACGAGATCGAATTGCCGTCTCTCGGATTCTATTCTCGTACACGTTCAGTGTAATGACATATCATCTTGTCAGTTAATTTAAATCTTATATCATTGAATTAACACCTCGTTACGGAAAAGTCGTGAATACAACGAAGGATTATACTTATAGTCCTTCGTTGTATCCCCATCGTGTACTAGAATAGAGTCTGAGAAATTCACGTGTGAAGACAGAGTCCAAAATCTCAATAATAAGTCGTTAATTCAGTGATGTTTATTTGAATTGTATGGCATCACTGGAAAATCGAGACAACATCATTGGAAAATCGAGACATCGTCGAAGTTCAAACAACTGATCTCTAAACTGACACCCCATATCAATAAACGAAGAAATCTTGTGTACGGCGCACAACTCCTGAATCTGGATCTATTGAGTTGATTTACAATTTTGATATGAGCTTTACACCATAATAAATACAGGCATCTGATATTATCGAAATAGTTTTGCTTTGTTTTCTGCACTCGTTCGAATGTTACCGTAATAAAGAAAAAAAAAACAGCATTTCATAATTTAATCGTTAATAGAGCAATAAACATGAAGTCCTGTTACGAAATAAAACAATTTCAAATTCAATTTTCAACTGAATAACAATTTTGTGAATGCGCAGTTGGCTGGGGCTGTAGAATATATCGACTGTTTCTCTGTAGAAGGGTAACCCCCTCCCAACAAGTGTCCTGTATGTGACATTAAACAATCTAATGGTGAGGTTCCGGTAATGCTGGAGCCGTGGAGAATGCAGAGTACTCCTTCATTGCCGTCACTCCCTGGACCACTCCGACCCAGAGTGATAGCACCTGATAGGGTTCAATCTATGGGTCAAAGAGAACTAAACTGTGTACTTATGCTGAACTGAATTGCTTGAAATAGAACTTTTTAGACATTTAAACTGCGTACTTATGCCAGATTAAATTGTTTGAAATATAACTGCTTATATGTATGAAAATTGATTTGGCATTAAATAACCAACAATGGTTGAAATGCAATAAAACCCAATCCAACCCAACTAAACCAAACCAATTTTGTGAAGTCCGCGATTTCCTTTACTCCTCCAAATCCTCGATATTGCGGAAATAGCAATGAAATGCTAATTAGAATCGTTTTGTCAATAATTATCAATATCATTAGGGACCGCTATAACAACAGGAACCAAACTTGTCCAAGGTTCGTCTATTATATATATATTAGCTAATTGGCTAGTGAGTAGAGTGTTCGCCGATGAACCGGGATACCTAGGTTCAATCTCAGGTTGAGTTATAGCAAAAACTTAAAAATGGTACTTGATACCTCCTTGTTTAAAACTCAGCAATATAAGGTACATATAAAAGGTAAAGTGGAGCAATCCAGGGAAGGGAGTAGTGCCCTCCCCAACATCTCGGTGTTGTAGCTACTGAAAAGGGAGCTTTGTGGTCACCCTCGACTAAAGGTCGCCAACTTTATATATATATATATATATATATATATATATATATATATATATATATATATATATATATATATATATATATATATATATATATATATATATATATATATTGATATTGTCATCCACAGACAAAATGTGAGACTCAGGGTTTTAAATCATCTCCAGCAGTTTGAAAATGCTCATGAAATAAGAATAGAAAGTTATACAGGAAATACAACTGTAACACAAATTTATCGTTTTCAAGCTTTGTTTCTTACCATTTCATCGGATACTATATGTAAAACAATTATGACATTATATATATATATATATATATATATATATATATATATATATATATATATATATATATATATATATATATATATATATATATATATATATATATATATATATATATATATATATATATATATATATATATATATAATTGTTTTCCATACAGTATATAAATGTGATAAATGCATAAGAAAATCTATCAAATCAGCTGTCTGCCTATTTTTTGTGTGGGGGGTATTAAATTGTTTTATCACATTTTATCTCGCTGATGAAACAATTTTTTCTGAAAGTTTATCATCAGATATTCTTAAATAAAACCAAAGAAGTCAAATATCTTATGACAATATCAGTAACATTTTGTTGTAGAAATATCTATTGATATTCCTAAGCGGAAATATAAACATTTGTAAGACTGCACGCAAGGCGAAAGACGTGGAGCAGGTAGAAAGAAGCGTTGATTAATTCCCTCGTAAATTGCCATAATTAATGCCTTTTTGAATGACTGACTCCTTACTGACTTTTGACAGGCTGAATACTTTCAGAAATAAAAGAGCCGTGGGAGTAAAAACGTTCTACCACATGTGTCAGAGATCTCTATTCTTAAAACTTTAAAATTTAATTTTGTTTAAAGGATAACGATCCCTAAATTAGGGACAGATAAATTACAGTTAGAGCTTGACTTTCGTTGCTTCCGATTATCACAGAGTTAAATTGTCAATTTGAAGTAAATATTTATAAAGAATATTTTTGAGAGAGTACTTTTTTACAGGAAATAATATATATATATATATATATATATATATATATATATATATATATTATTTTCAGTAAAAAAAGTACTCTCTCAAAAATAATATATATATATATATATATATATATATATATATATATATATATATGTGTGTGTGTGTGTGTGTGTGTGTGTATGGTGGTGCAAAAGTTTCTCAAAATTTATAAAAATGAATAATGATTTATTTGTAATATTTTAGTTGAGGGCTATTAAACTCCGTAATTTCAAGGTTATTTCCAAAAGTCCAAATGAATATATTTTAAAAGAAACAATTATTTAACCTTTGTTATTCAAGTTGTTATAGTTTGAAAATGATGTATTTTGCGCCACTATATATATATATATATATATATATATATATATATATATATATATATAGAGAGAGAGAGAGAGAGAGAGAGAGAATCAGAGAAGGAGAGAGGGAGGGAGGAAACGTGATTCTGAGACAGAAATAGGGAGTTATACAGACATATACATGCATGTGGTTATATGTGTGGACCCATGAACTCATATATAAGCACGCTTGAACATACTCCCCCCTCTCTCTCTCTACATGCAGCCATTCCTCAACACTTGAACCTCTTCTTAAGAGAAGCAATTCTTGTCGGCCATGAAATACTTTATTCAGAATCTGACATTTTTCTCAAATCAATCAAAGTAACAGAACATTTCTCCCTTGAGGACCTATCTGCATATCAACTTTTTTTTAATACATTTGTTTAATTTTTCAGAGAGTTGAGTTGACAGAGGAGTGGATTTGGAAGCGAATGTGATATTGTTAACAATTCATACCTTCTTCTTCTTCTTCTTCTTCTTCTTCTTTTTCTTTGTCGATTTATTTTCCTTTTTTTTCGATTCATGTTTCCTAATTAATTTTTCTACTTTCCTCGCTTCTCGATTCCCTCTGCTGTTTTTCTGTGTCGTTTTATTTTGTATTTAACCATCTCTGTTGCCTCCATGATTTCATTTTTTTTCTTCCCTATATTTCTATCTGTTTTACTTCGTCTTTTAATTCACTTCTTTCTTTCTTTCTTTCTTTCTTTCTTTCTTTCTTTCTTTCTTTCTTTCTTTTACAAGCATTATTTGCCCTTAAGTATTGTTCCTGCCACGAGATGACCAAGCCTAGTTGTAATAAAGAAGAAAAGAAGATGTCAGCTTTTGGAATTGGCTGTTACAGATTTATAATTTATCGAGTTATAATTAAGAAAAACGAATAAACGTAAAGAATATCTGGACCTTCCCAGAGAGTTTTAAAAAGTTAAGTGAAACAAAACTGACAGTAATACCAATCATATTGAGAACGCGTTGAACATTTTTTCCTCCAAACACTTCTCCTCTATTTTACTTGGTCGTTTAATTTCTTTCTTTCTTTTACATATTTCGTGTCATTAATGATGGTGATGATTTACTGATGAAATAATCCTCATCGTCAAGGCGTGTCGACAGCACGGATTCCTTTGACTGTCTTGTCATTTGTCATTATCAGCCATCCAGCTGGGCAAGTCAACGAGACGACACCCCTTGTCGGCACAGAGCTGATGAAAGTAAGCTTTAACTGATCGGCCAACACTAGTGTGTCCATGTGTAGGAGTCCACAGGAGAACGTCACTTATAAGTTCGTCCTTACTTCACCAGTAGTGTCCAGCATGTCTTGTTCATTTTTCTTCGGTGGTTTGCAAGATGGAAGTAAATGACCGTCCGTCTGCTGTTTTATAGGCTGTTGCTTGCAGGAAAAAAAGAATAAATAAAGAATGAATAAAATTTAGTTACATAGAAATTTGAAGAAAGTTCTGGTGAGGAAAAAAGAAGCACAAAGCATTACACCCCCGAGACGACGTTGACAGACTATATGTACCAAGAAAAGAGGGAGGAAGAGGACTTGCCAGCATCGAAGAATGCGTTGACACATCCATACAACGACTCGAAGACTACATAGAAAAACACAGACGAGGACTGATTACGCCCATCAGAAACAATACTGACAACACGATCGATAACAGAATGACAAAAACTAGGAAACAAAAATGGAAAGGAAAATAACTCCATAGGCGTTTTAAACGACTAATAAACAACCTCTCACACGACAAAATCTGGACATGGCTAAGAAAAGGAAACTTTAAGAGAGAAACAGAATCTCTCCTAATGGCAGCACAAAACAGCGCCATAAGAACCAATCATATCAAGGCGAGGATAGATAAGACGCAACAAAATAGCAAATGTAGACTATGCAGTGACAGAGATGAAACCATCAATCACATAATAAACGAATGCAGCAATTTGGCACAGAAGGAGTACAGGGCTAGACACGACTGGATGGGCAAGGTGATCCACTGGGAAATATGCAAGAAGTTTAAATTTGACCTTGCCAACAAATGGTATATGCACAACCCAGCACCTGTCCTGCAAAATGACACACACTCCTATGGGACTTTGACATACAAACGGATCACCTAATCTCGGCCAGAAGACCAGATCTCATAATAATCAACAAAAAAAAATTGTTGATTTTGCTGTCCACAGAATAAAACTGAAAGAATGTGAATAGAGGGATAAGTACCTCCACCTTGCTAGAGAATTGAAAAAAAACTATGGAACATTAACGTGACAATTATACCAATTGTGATTGGTACTTTTGGCACGGTAACTAAAGGATTATTAAAGGTCCTGGAGGATTTGGAAGTTGGCGGCCGAGTGGAGACGGTCAGAATACTGAGAAGAGTCCTGAAGACTTGAGGAGACTTGCTGTCACTCAATCTCCAGTGAAAGACCATCAGCTTACGCTGATGTGAAAACCTCTAATGAGTAAATAATAATAATAATAATAACAATTCCCAGAGCTGTAAAATGCACTCTCAAAATGTAAAACTAACCGTCGATGTCATAAAGTTTATCGAGAAAACCACGGAAACCTGGAGAGTGGAAATGACAACAGGAGGAAAAAGTTTAGCGGAGATGAAAATGTCGCAATCTTTCTGGGAGATGCACTATCACCGTTACTATTTGTTACCACGATAACGCTACTTAATCACATACCCAGGAAATGCACAGAAGGATACAAACTTATGAAATCGCAGGAAAATAGTTCTATCACTTAATGTACATGGACGGCATCAAACTAGTCGCAAAAACCGAAAAAGATTGAAAAGCCTAATACAGGCAGTGAGAATATACACTTAGGATATAGGGATGGAATTTGGCATAGAAAAAAATGCGCCATGCTAATAATGAAAAGCGGGAAATGATACATGACAGAAGGAATCAAAAAATCAAATCAAGATAAAATTAAAACAGCCGGAGAAAAGGAAACATACAAATACTTGGGAATATTGGAAGCGGACATCATCAAATAGATGGAGATGAAAGAAAATATTAAATCAGGGTATCTCAGGAGAACGAGAAAACTACTCGAAACCAAACTATATAGCAGGAACCTCATCCAAGGAATAAATACCTTGGCTGTACCCCTTGAAAGATACTCGGGATCATCTCTAAAGTGGTCGAGGGAAGAACATAAACAAATAGACCAGAGAACAAGAAAACTCATGGCGATGCATAAGGCCTTATATCCCAGAGATGACGTTGACAGACTATATGTGTCAGGAAAAGAAGGAGGAAGAGGACTTACTGGTATTGAGGATAACGTTGATGTAACAATACAATGACTTGAAGATTACATTAAAAAAAGTGCGGACGAAGTCGGGTTACATCGACCAGAAATAATACAGACAACGCGAGGATCAACATAGCGAAAATAATTAGAAAACAAAAATGGGAAGGAAAACAGCTCTATGGATACTTCAAACGACAAATAAACGGAACCTCACACGAGAGATCTTGTGGCTAAGAAAGGGAAATATTAAGAGAAAAACTGAGTCTCTTCTAACAGTAGCAACCCCCCAAAAAAAAACAAAAACAAAAACAACACAATAAGTGTTATATTGTCATATGCAAATTCATGCAGAAAGAATCACAATAACAACGAGCGAAGACTTCTTTAGAAAATTATGTACCTCACACTTTATTGTAAGGGTTCGGAAAAGTTATTCAAGGTTTTATGGTGAGAGGGAGTTGGAGAACGAACAGAATTGCAATATATTGTCCCCCACTCTTATGGCCGTCAACGTTGTGTCTTTCTCGTTCTCCAGGGCTGCTCAACCGGAGGCCCAGGGGCCCAGCTCTCTGCTGGATGATGGCTTTCTTTACTGCATCTTATCACCAACTGGTCTCCAAAACTCCATCGGAGGTCCCGAGGGCCCCTTCGGTCGGGTGTGGCTTTCCCTACCACATCTTGTCTGCAACTTCTCTGGACCCCAACTCATCAGGGGCCCCAAGGGTCCCCTCCGCTGTCTGACGTCTTGTCTTGACTGAGTTATATAATAGTTCAATGTCCACTCAATCGTCCACTCAATCCTTGGAATGGCATGTTTGATCGTCATCAAGCGGAAATAACTGTCATGCAGTACACAGGTCACTCTCTTCCGGTGCATCAGTCTATGAGTGTACCAGGGGATTTTTTTTTACCTTGTCCCATTTCATCAGCCAAATCCCGCCTACGCGATTTCTTTCGAGTACTGGCCATTGAGATGTGTCACTTCCTTCCGGTGCATCACTTTGGAATGGCATATTTGCCCGGGTCGAAGGTAACATAAGGACCAATCTTATCAAAGCAAAAATAAATAAGACGCAACAAAACAGCAAATGTTGGTCATGTGGTGATAAAGACAAAACGATTAATCATATGATAAGTGAATGCAACAAATTAGCACAGAAAGAGTATAAGACTAGAAACGACTGAGTGATGAAGGTGACCCAGTGGGAATTGTGCAAGAAATTAAAATTTGACCATACAAACAAATGGTATATGCACAACCCAGAATCTGTCCTGGAGAATGAGACAAACATAGTTCTCTGGGATTTTGAGATACAAACGGATCACTTAATCTCAGCCAGACAATCAGACCTAATGATAGTCAATAAAAAAAGAGAACTTGCCGAATTGTAAACTTTGCTGTCTCGGCAGATCACAGTGAAAATTGAAAGGAAATGGAAAGATAGATAAGTCCATAGACCTTGCCCAAGAACTGAAAAAACACTGGAATCTGATGGTAATACGAATTGTAATTGATTTGCTTGGTACAGTCACCAAAGGATTGGTACAGGGACTAGAGGACTTGGAAATAACAGGACGGGTAGAGACCATCTATACTATGGCATACGGCCAGACTACTGAGAAAAGTCCTGGAGACTAGAGGAGACTTGCGGTCACCCAAAATCCAGTGCAAAAACCATCAGCTAACGTTGGTGTGAAAAACTCTCACAGGAGTAAAATGAAAATACAAAGAGGAATGTAATTAGAAAAAACGATTAAATGAATGTAAGTTACAATGGATTTAGAAGAAAGAAACAAAGAAAGAAAAGAGAAAATTATTGTGATAGAAGGAAGACATTTGTAACTAGAGAAAAACTAAGAAAGATATAATGTATTCTCGATCATATTTGTATATTTGAATTTTTAAAATGACTTGTATTACCATAGTAATTTACGAAGCTTTTTTGCTTCGATGCGGCACAAGGCCGAATGAATGGGGTACCCAATGAGACTTGTATTACCATAACCACAAAATTTCTCAATACTCTGTGAGATCAGGCTACATGACCGATATAAATATATATATATAATCTCACAGCCCAGTCGACTGGAGCTGTAGAATACGCCGATTGCATCTTTATAGAGGGGTAAGACCTCCTCCAACGAGTGTCTTGGATATGACTCTAAACTATCTGTGAGGCTCCATGGGGAGCTTTGGAAAATGTAGTGTACCCATTCATTGTCATTACTCCAGATTCACTCTGACCCGGAGTGATTATACCTGTTAGGATCCCATTTATGGTTCATATAGAACTTTAATCATTTACTCTACTTGAAACCATTAAACCGTGTTCAAACAAATGATTAATATCAAACTGAATAATTAGAATTAGATTGCAATACTTTAAATCATTTAACTGTGTCCTAATAGTACTATTAGCGTTTGACAGCAATACCCGAAACCATCTGTGTGCAAACAATAAATAGCAAAAATTGAAACCATTCAACTGTGTGCAAACCAATCAGCTATAGCTCGTCCAAAAATAGTGTTGCTTACAAACTATTCGCCTTCAAATCGTTTATATAATATATAGGTATAAACTGGATTTGGCATTAGATAACCTATAAAGGTTGATATACTATAAAAGTTAGAAACCAATCAAATAAAATCATATATTATATTGTTCATTTAGTCTTTGGCTTCTTTTTATTTTCTTTCATTCTATAACCCTTCTTTTTTTTATCAATTTCATTTGTCGATACCAACATCTGATTCTTTCTATATTCTTTTTATAACAAGGACCTTAATTATCTTACAGTACACGTATCTCAACAACAAACATTTAAATCCCTTATAAATTCCGCTTAATCAGCATAACACCGAACATCTCAGTATGTATTTAGCCAACCTCTCCTCAATAGACATGATGCGACTCCAAATAAATTTTTAATCAGAGTAAATCTGATTTGAACACAGAATCTTCCTTTCTACTCGACTAATAACTGTAACAAGTTTAAAGAGTCTGGTCATTATTATTATAAGCTCATTGCTAGCTGAGGTGAGATAAACTAGATCCACACCTCTTCCAAGGAGACTTGTACGAAGGGAAACACATTATTAGCCCATAGTTAGCTGTGGTGTGAAAAGTTGGATTAACGCCCATTTCAAAGACACTAATATGAAGTGAAACACATTGGCCCACGTCTAGCTGAGGTGTGAAAAGTTAGATTCACGCCCCTTACAAGGAGACTTGTACGAAGGGAAACACATTATTAGCCCATAGTTAGCTGAGGTGTGAAAAGTTGGATTAACGCCCATTTCAAGGGGACTAATATGAAGTGAAACACATTGGCCCATGTCTAGCTGAGGTGTGAAAAGTTAGATTCACGCCCCTTACAAGGAGACTTGTACGAAGGGAAACACATTATTAGCCCATAGTTAGCTGAGGTGTGAAAAGTTGGATTAACGCCCATTTCAAGGGGACTAATATGAAGTGAAACACATTGGCCCACGTCTAGCTGAGGTGTGAAAAGTTAGATTCACGCCCCTTACAAGGAGACTTGTACGAAGGGAAACACATTATTAGCCCATAGTTAGCTGCGGTGTGAAAAGTTGGATTAACGCCCATTTCAAGGGGACTAATATGAAGTGAAACACATTAGCCCACGTCTAGCTGAGGTGTGAAAAGTTAGATTCACGCCCCTACACAAGGAGACTTGTACGAAGGGAAACACATTATTAGCCCATAGTTAGCTGCGGTGTGAAAAGTTGGATTAACGCCCATTTCAAGGGGACTAATATGAAGTGAAACACATTAGCCCACGTCTAGCTGAGGTGATAGAGTTAGATTCACGCCCCTTCCAAGGAGACTAGTATATAGGGAAACACATTATTAGCCCATAGTTAGCTGGGGTGTGAAAAGCTGGATTCACGCCCCTTCCAAGGAGACTAGTACGAAGAGAAAAACATTATTAGCCCACAGCTAACTGAAGTGATAAAGTTAGATTCACTTCCCTTTTCAAAGAGATTCGTACGAAGGGAAACACAAACAGCCTCATCCATGATTTGAACTCAGTTCGCCGAGCCCATTTTTTTTTAATGATATTTTCTTTTTATTCGAGAGATTCTGCTGTTAAGATCCTCAACTCTTGTTTTGTGATACGTAGCGAAACTGGAGGACCATTTTTAGTTATTTCTATTTTTCCTGAGTAGCCCATACTCTTCTCTACACCGACTGCATCTCTGCAGAGGGGTAAGACCCCTCCAACGAGTGTCCTGGATGTGACACTAAACAATCTGATGTTGAGGTTCCAGTGATGCTGGAGCTTTAGGGAATGCGGAGTACCCCTTTATTGCCATCGTTCCCAGGTCCACTCTGGCTCGGCATGTTAGCACTCGATAGGACTCTATTTATTGGTTAAATAGAACTAACGGCATACTTATACTAAACTGAACTGTTTGACTAAAATGAATAGCTTAAAATAGAAATGTTTTTGACAATTAAACCGTACTTACATTTAAACTGCGTGCTTATGCGAAACTGATCTATTTGAAATAGAACTGTTTTTGACATTGAAACTGTATTTACTCTAAACTGAATTGTTTAACATAGAACTGTTTTGACATCTAACTGTGTGTAAACAAAATCTGTACTTTTACTAAACTGAATTAGCTGAATTAGAACTGTTTGAATAAACTGAATAGTTTGAAATAGAAATGTTTTTGACAATTAAACTGTGTACTCATGCTAAACTGAATTGTTTGGAATAGAACTGATTATTTACATAAAAATGGATTTGGTGTTAGATAACCTACAAAGGTTGATATGCCATAAAACCCAACCACCAAACCAACCATTCTCTTAGCCTTTTATTAGACCAGGCTAAGCTTAGTAAATGAAAAATCACCTGTTTACTTTTCAAAACGCCAAGAAATGTATTCATATTTGTCCAACCCCTCTTTACTGGTTAGGATATAACACAAGGCCAATCTTTAAGCGAGATACAGTACGTTTGAATTCCATTTTCCTTCTAGAAGAGTTACTGTACCGAGTCTAAAGACTCAAGCCTGCTCAAGTGTTTATTTGGGTAGGGAGATGGATTCATGCTTTTTCCAAGGGCATTAGCGCGAAGTAAAATGCTATCATACTTAGAAGGGCCATTTCAATTAGAGATGAAATATTTCTTACCCTTAATCGCATGTAGAGTTTCCCTTTCATTCTTTTCTTTTATCATATATATATATATATATATATATAATCAACAGTAGTATTTTTCCTCTATCCAATACAGGATTCAAATTGGTTTTGTAAGACGCCGGTAACGTGCCTTATCGAAAAACTCTGATCCATGACGTGTTAGTCGGTTGTTTGAATTTAGAGGTGTTTATCTTGACTGGGTACTCTACTAAAGCAAGCGACCTCAATCTGTGTTACTATTCTACCCACAGCTGAGTAGGGTAGTAAGATATGGATGCATGTCTCAGTAGATCAATTTTCATGTTTCCAATCAGCTTGTTGAATCCATTACGTCTATTGTGCATCCATCATATATATATATATATATATAAGAAGATTTTCTTGGCATGGTAACAACAGTGGAAAAAGTAATTTCCATTTGAAGTTTAGAATTCTTGACCCAAACTTTATTTGGATTCCTACACAATGATTGGATGATTCCCGGTTTGGATGGAAACGTCCACAAAGAAGATATTTTTGACGAGATATTATTACGACGACCGGTACAATTTGCAAGATAGGAAAAGAATTTCAAGCCTGTTCAATAAATCATATCACTACTTGGCGTGAGAAACTGAAATCCATCTCTATTTGAATATCTATCTATTTATGGTCTTCAATTAATATCTATCTATCTATCTATCTATCTATCTATCTATCTCAGACAGTTGGCTCATATCTTTCTTAATCTTCTTAATTGTGTACAGAAAAAATCTAATTAAAACTTTACAAAACTTGAACTTTTAGTCAAGATGTTGTTCGTTTTCTTTAAAATCCAATGAAACTTTTATAATTAAAATCTGTCATGCGTTTTATTCAGAGTTTAGAGGTATTTTGTACGCATGAAATTTTTCTATAGCATTGTGTTGCGTTAGAACTTTTCTGGGAAGAAAGTATTTTAGAAATAAAAAATAAAAGTTTGTGTGTGTATAGCCCTAACGTATATGTATGCATGTATGTATGTTCAGAGATATGAGTGCATAGTCTGAAAAAGAGCGGGTAAACTAGTTCAGATTTTAATGGATTATTAAACAAAAAGAGAAATATTTCTCGATAGGGATGAAAGGATTAGATATTTTATGTTTTTCATACTCCGAAATATTCAGTGCAAGAGATCAGTAGGCAAGGGTATATCTTTTAAGGTACTTTTGTTCTGGAAGGTCTGTGTGGGAAGAGCGTTTTTTTTTTATCCGGAAGCCATGGCCCCATGTATTCAAGAAGGCAGTACGAGTTGGAGAGCGTAGTGGCGACCTAGAGCAGTGGCGATTGTATTTGCTGTTGGTTCGGAATGAGATCTCTATCTCACCCACCAGCCATTATCGTTTGTCAAAAGAAGCGTCAAGTTCATTGGCATTTCGGAACGAGGATGTACTCACTTAGGCTGATGAGTGAAGTGTCTCATAACCCCAGTATATATACAGTGTGGAAAATAAATATTTCATCCCCTGCTGACTTTCTGAGTTTGCCACCTTACAAAAATAGGAATGGTCTATAATTTTCAGGGTAGGTCCGTCTTAAAAGTAAGAGATAGAATATGAAAAAAAACCCAAAAAACTCTAGAAGATTACATTATAAAAAGTTTTGAACAGTCGTTTGTATTTAATTGAAAAAATAAGTGTTTCACCCCATAGCAAAACACAACTCTGTACTTGTTGAAGAAACCCTTGGCAAGTCCAGCAGCCAGACGTTTCCTGTAGTTGGTTATCAGGTTTTTACAAATCCCAGAATGGGGGTGGTGGATTTTGGCCCATTCCTCTTTGTAGATCCTCTTCAAATCCTTAAGGTTTGTAGGTTGTCTTTGAGAAATTGAATCTTCAGTTCCCTCCAGAGATTCTGTAAAGGATTAAGGTCCGGACACTGACTAGGTTACTCCATTACCATTGCTATATAGGCAAGAAACATACAGTTACAAAGTGCCATTACTGTATCTACGCCATCATATCTATATAATTAGTAGACATTTAAGTTTGAATCGCTTTTCTAGTGCAGATCACATTGACGAGATAACTTATGAAAACTGGATGTTGTTTTATTTGTTCTGTTTTAATAATGATAATAACACCAATGATGGTGAAGAACGATTAAAAAAACATTCGTAATTACGTTAATTAAATTGCTATAAATACTACTACTACTAATAATAATAATAAAGGAATGGGACTACCAAATTAAAGAATCAGAACGTTTGGAGAAAAGTAAAATTACAAGTATTTGGGAATATTGGAAGAGGAGATAAAGGAAAAAATAAGAAAAGAGCACCTCGAAAGTTTTTAGAAAAAAAGCCCCGTAACTGAAATTTCATCCAAGGGATAAACTCCAGAGGAGTCCATCTTGGAAGATTCTCGGGACCATTCTTAAAATGGATGAGTGAGAAACTCAGACAAATGGAGCAAAAAGACACGAAAGTTGATGACGCTAATAAGACTAAATGTGTCTAGAGAAGAAGGAGGAAGAGGACTTACCAGCATTGAAGATCGTGTGGATTCATCAATACGAGCATTCAAGGACTACATTAAAAGGAGTAAAGATAGACTAATTATTGCGGCCAGTAACAGCAATTACAACATAAGGACAAACATACCGATAATTATTAGGAAACAGGAATGGGAAGAAAAACAACTGTACGAATATTTTAAGTGACAAACTAGCAAAATCCCACTCAAGATGACCTTGACATGGCTACAATAGGGAAATCTTAAGAGAGAAACTGATCTCTTCCAATAGCAGCACAAAACGATGCCATACGAAACCATTATATAAAAGCGAAAATATATAATACGCAACTGAAGTGTAGGTTACATTGTGTCAAAAATGAAACGATTAATCACATAATAAGTGAATTTCACAAACTAGCGCAAAGGGAGTATAAAACTAGGCACGACTGGGTGGGGAAGGTGATCCACTGGGAATTGTGCAAGTAATTGAAATTTGATCATTCTACCAAATGGTATATGCACAAACCAGAATCCGTTCTAAGAAATGTGATGCTTAACATTCTCTGGGATTTTAAGATACAAACGAATCACCTCATCCCGGTCAGAAGAAATGAAATTATTATTATTTATGAGTCAATCCAGTTATAAATAATTTTTATTTCATTTCAGTAAAATAAAATGTATTCATGAATAATTCAAACATGAATTAATTTGAGTCAATATTATATTCGCCATTATTTTGAAGGGTCTCTTGTCATTTATCAGGTAGCTTGTTGATTTGTCTCCAGTAAAAAATCAGCTGTTTACGAGCACAAGAAGTTTTCCACAAACGTTTTCACCTGATCTTCTTGAGAAAATTTTTTGTCATTCAGAGCATTTTGTAGCAAACAAAAAAGATGGAAATCATTTGATGCAAAGTCTGGTGAATATGTTGGACCAGCCTAAATCCAAATTTTTTCTAGCGTGATTCTTTTTGAATGTGGCCTTGCGTTATCAAGCGAAGCACAATTAACGTGTGTGGGGTGGTCTTCTAAGAAGATTTTCCTGTGCACATTGCAGCTGTTGAGAGTATACGTCAGCATTGAGTATTTGATTACGGTTTAAAAACTCAAAATAAATAATACCGCGGTGATATCACTATGCACACAGTTTAAATTTTCTTCCATGGTCTCCGCTATTGGGGTAGGCTACAGAGATTCATCGCTATCAATCCACTGCCTTTTTTCTTATAGTAGTCGAGGGTGACCCGAATGCTCCCTTTTCAATAGCTACAACACTGAGGTGTAGGGGAGGGCGCTACTCCTTCCCTGGATTGCTCCACTTTACCCTTGACCCTTATCTTATAATGCTGAGTGTTAAGCAAGGCGGTATCAAGTACCATTTTGTGAGTCTTTCGTATGACTCGACCTAGAATTGAACCCCGGTCTCCCAAGACCCAATTCTCGTCACCTATAATAATATTCTTGAGAAACGGGTAATTTTTCTACTTTTAAAGAAGACTTGTCACTATGGATATACAATATTCCTTAGTTTTTTCACTCGGCGCATGAGGAAACCAAACGCCCAATCTACTCCCTTTTCCTATCTTTTTAAGTAGCGGCACATTTTGGATTGGGATGTTTTGAGGTCAAGTGCCAATTCTTGAGTACTTTTGTGCGGATTGTACTCCACCAATTCCATTACGGTGTCTTGGTTGAGATATGATGGGCGTCTCCTTTTGGGTTCATTTTTGAATGACCTATCACCAGAACGAAACTTTGTAAACTAGTTTCGGACTTGGTGGTCAATAGTGACACCGCAGCCGTAAACATTAGATATTTTCTTAGCTGTTTCTGTAACATTTTTGTTATTCTTAAACTCCCACATTACGTGTCGAATATGTACCTTCAGTTCCTCCATTTTATCATGATAGAATCTATGATCATGATACCATTGATTAAATAATGATGCATACTCTTTCACTTCTGAGATAAGAATGTACAGTGAAGACACTCTTTAATCAGACAATTTCCGTTTGTGTTTAAAACATTAGAAGTTTAAAATGCGTCGTTACAACTTGCTTTTAAAAATCGGAAATTATTTCTGACTCAACTCAATATATATATATATATATATATATATATATATATATATATGTGTGTGTGTGTGTGTGTGTGTGTGTATGTGTGTGTGTGTGTATATGTGTGTGTATTTTTAAGCGTATATATTTCTCCTTGTCAGTCAATAAATCTCATAAGTGAACTCTTATTTAAAATTGAATGACACTATTTGCAGTTATTCAAGGATCCTTCTTCCCCTTAGCCTCTCACACACTAACCTCCCATAATATTCTAATTTGAAAGCACAACGCCATCGGAGCTCTTCCTAGCTTCACTTGCTTTAAACGTTAACGCTATTAGTTTCCCGAAAACGTCTTCTTTCCTAGAAACCAATTTAAAATCCAATTTGAATTTTTCATCGGCTGGGTGGCCGCTGAATGATCCGAATTTCTCATCCTCTGACATTCTGACGGATAAATCGATTGCCATGATCACTGACTTATTGATTCCTTAATTGTTGTAATGGTATTAATAATAAATCGGAATTCGGTAGAAATCACTTGTGACGTTAGCAAATCGCCAACGTGCTCTTTTGGTGAGGCAAGAGAAAATAGAAGGAGACAGACACTTTGCTTCGGCCGATTCAAAATCTAAAAGTAGACTCTAAAACGATACTTAAAATTGTTCCGATTTTAGTCGTGTAAATTAAAATGGGAATATTACTGTGCGACGTTGTAATCTGAGGTATACGGGCTCCAAATCCTCACAGATATTGAAATCCGTGGATAACAGTGAACAGTATCTAAGTATATGCATGTAGAAACATTTTCACAGGGAAATCAACTTTTTATTTTAAAAACATAAACAGAATTAAAAAAAAACGATTCTTACTGAAATGAAAAAAAAATGAAAATTTCTTCCTGAACATAAAAGAAATCATTCTTGAAAGGAAAAAATAATTCTTTTTTTTTTTATCTAAAAACAAAAAAAATTCATAAGATAAAAAAAGTATTCTTCGTAAACTATAAAGTAAAATAAAATTTTTTCTACTAGAAATAAAAAAAATTCATGTAGAAATAAAATTAAATAAAAAAGAATTCTCCTGAAAACAAAAATAAGAATTTTTCCTGAAATAAGAAAAAAAAAATTAATCTTAAAATAAAAAATAATCTTCCTTAGATAATAATAATAAAAAAAAATTCTTCTACAATCGACCCCCCGCATCGAAATCGTTGCCTTAAATTATTACAACTTTGATGGAGCTGTTACAAATTCAGTGGTCACCAAATAGACATTGATTATTTTCTGATTAAAAATTTAAAAACAAGTATTTAGATTGGGATACTTTATTAGGTGAATTTACGATCGTTTTTGTTTTTTGTTTTTACTGGAAATATCTTATCTATGGGTGGCGGAATCAAGTACCATTTTTAAAGTCTTTGGTATGACGCGACCTGGGATTAAACCCAGGTCTTCCGTACTTTTGTGTATATACGATTTGTTATTAGGGTGAAATTTCCAGTTCGCAATGGATCACTTTCCCGATCCAATCACATTTGTTTTTGTATTCTTTTGCGTTAGCTGCATTTATTTATCATGTGATTATTCGGTTCATATCTGTCTCCACATTAAGAAAGTGAAAGAGGGCGAAAATCGACGGAACCTTAAAGTGACAGTGATATTAATTGAATTTGGGGTCTGGAGACCTGAGGAGACTTGTTGTCACTTAGACTCTTGTGAAAACCTATCAGTTAGAGTTGGTGAGAAAAACTCACAAGGAGTCAAATAATTATGATAAAAAGACTTTTTTTTTTATACCTATGCAAATGTTTATTCATTTATTACACAGACGAATACATTATAATAAATAATAGTTTTATAAACGAAGGTTTTTGCAAACTGAGCCAATCGTTGGTAAATAAAAGTACGATTGGGTGGAGAACTTTTAATGTATGGCTATTTTGTAAGCTTTGCTTATTCTGGGACACGGGCCTGGTGGGGCGTGGAACAAATACCGCTGGGACACGGGCCTAAGGTTGTTCACCGTACTTTTTGGTCAGCCATTTGAGTACTGGACAAGCTCACTACTGCTTAACTTTCGTAATCTGTCTGGAGAACCAGAACTTTAAGTGCGACTTGACCGTAAGTTAGGTTTTATACATTATCGATTTGCAGATAGCTTAAAAAAATGTCGTACGTGTGATGTTTTCTTTTATTGAAAAAGCTTAAGTTTCTTCCGGCCAAGAAAAGCGGAGTGGTAAAAAATGATGGAAAAGAAAGATAAAGATAGAAAACCTGGCTTCAAAACAAAATTTAATCAATAGGCCTTAAAATCGTATTAGAAATCCTGGGTTTTTTTTTTTTGGTGGTGGGTATCTGCTTTAATTTTCTCCGTTCTTCACAAGTTAGATCATCATCATCATCATCATGTCGTGCTGGTAGCACGGATATCCCTGACCCTCTCTCGCCACTTTTCCCTATCGTTCATCGCCTCTGGCAGGTCATCTGGACTACATCCGTATCCTCACATAGTTGCTGAATGTATGTTCGTGCTGGTCGTCCTGCTTTTGCTCGGCCATGTGTGGAGGTCCATAAGAGTACATCACTTATGAGCTCGTCCCTGCTTCTCCAGCAGTGTCCTGCATGTCTGGTTTGCCTAACTTCGATAGTTTTCGTGATAGGAGGTAGGTGGCCGTACAGTTGGTGTCTTGTGGGGTGTTGCTGCCAGGACTTGTTCAAGATTGCTCGCAGCATTCTTGTGTAATTGCCGTCTAGCTTCTTCTCCAGCCGTTTTGTTAGAGTCCATGTTGTGCATCCATATAGCAGTATCGATGCGACCGCTGCCTGGAAGAAACTGCGTTTCATTTTATCGGTTCTTTAACCGAATTTCGGTTATTGCATGAATGTGGCCTAAATTCTCGATATTGCGGTATTCTAGGGGATTCGGGAAGAATCATATGACCAATTTGTCGTTAGATATTATACAAAGTACATTAATAAGAAGAAACCAAATCTTGAGAAAAAAAAACAACAAAAAACAAATATTTTCTAATCCTTTCACAGCTTCTTACTTATTACTTGAGTAAAAAGTTTGTCCATTAAATAAATGAAACAAAAATGTGAATATGCTAATTTCAAACAAGTGAAAAGTAGCAAGACTGAATTTTTAGATAAAAAAAATTTAAATGAAGGCGTATACACTTGAAAAATAAAGAAATTTATTGATGTTAAGACATCAGTCACGACCTGTTGACAATATATAGATGAGTCAGAGCCAATTCCATCACTATGATCAGCAGTCCCGACCTTTCAATCATCAGTTCTTGGCGAAAACACAGGGTTATGCAAGAGCTGCAATCCTCCATACTTACTAGACCTTCAGCTCTGCGTAACTTTTTCTTCTTTCCTAAATTGAAAACTCATCTCGAAGGCAAGACTTGAGAATATTGACTGCATTAAAGAAAATATTACTCAGCTTAACATCATATCAAAAAAAGATTTTTCAGAAGTGTTTTGATGAATGGAAAACTCATTGGAATAAATGTACTGAATGCCAAGAGGACTAATTTGAAAAAAATCTACGTCTCATCTATTGTTAATTTCTGTCTTGGTAAATATAATTTCAGTCTCTATACTTTTTGAATATATGAAGTACATGGTGGTATGCAACTATTCATTAAATGATTATTTTCTTTAAAAATGTTTCGAACACGCATATACCTAATTAAAAAAAAAGAAGGAATTATATATATATATATATGTATACGTGGTGCCTTTAATAAGTTTCCAGACTTTTTTGTACTGGCATTTAAGATTGTCGTAGACTCTTGAAAATTCAGTATGTTATTGCTATACATCTTATGAGATGACTGAAAATATTTATGATTTCACGTTCAAATGAACAGCTACAACAGGAATAGGAATACACACTACTAGAACCTGATTGTCACAGCTGGTGAATTTCAAAAATGCAATCTGGACGGGAGGACACTTTAGAAGAACGATATGCAATAATGTGTTTTAAACTTGGAAAAATGCCACAGAAACGTATGAAATGCTTAAGACTGCCTTTGGAGCATCTTGCATGAATCGAACATCAGTTTTTGAGTGGCATAAGAGATTCAAGGAAGGAAGGGAGTCTGTGAGGGATGATAAGAGGCGTGGGAGGAGTAAGGAAGTCAATAGACCAGAGTTGATTGGCCAAAGGGTTAGGGTTAGGGTTACTATGTTGAGGTTTTATAGGAGTTCAGGAAGAGATTCGTCTGAAGGGGCCAGCACTCTTGAAATCGGCTCAGTGGCATTTCCACCAGGATAATGCACCAGTCCTTGTCACAGACTATGTGACCAAGATGGGCATCAAGACAGTTCCTCAGCCTCCCTATAGATCAGATCTTGTTCCCTGTGATTTTTGGTTATTCCCTAAGCTCACATGCGGTCGTTATGAGACAATTGAGGAGATGAAAGGCGCTGTGACGAAGGTCATTGACACGCTCACACAAGAGAACTTCTATTGGGCCTTCCAGAAGTTGTTGGAACGGTACAACAAATGCATTGCAGCCGGAGGAGATTACTTCGAAGGGAACTAGAGTTTCATGTGTGTACTATCAATAAAAGTGCCCATACGAAAAAAGTCTGGAAACGTATTTAATGATCCTCGTATATATATATATATATATATATATATATATATATATATATATATATGTATATATATATTATAAGTTCCATTCTCACTTGTGCTGAGGCATTGAACAAATGGATATAATATGTACAAATGAATTTCCTTCCGTCTATTTACTGCTTGTTCATAATTGGATGTACTATCGATACTGCTATATGGATGCACTACATGGACTCTAACAAAACAGCTGGAGAAGAAGCTAGACGGCAATTACACAAGAATGCTGCGAGCAATCTTGAACAAGTCCTGGCAGCAACACCCCACAAGACGCCAACTGTACGGCCACCTACCTCCTATCACGAAAACTATTCAAGTTAGACGAACCAGACATGCAGGACACTGCTGGAGGGACGAGCTCATAAGTGATGTACTCTTATGGACCCCCACACATGGCCGTGCAAAAGCAGGACGACCAGCACGAACATACATTCAGCAACTATGTGAGGATACAGGATGTTGTCCTGAAGACCTGACAGAGGCGATGAACGATAGGGAAAAGTTGCGAGAGAGGGTCAGGGATATCCGTGCTACCAGCACGACATGATAATGATGAATGCCTATATTGGACCTTACTGAGGGTGAACGTGATTAAATATATTCTTTAGCATCCCATCCAATAGTGTATATAGATTTGTTTCATTATTATTCCCTTGAGGAGGTGCCCGTGGTGTAATGGTTATCGTTGTAGGAAATGGACACGGCGACACGAGTTCAAATCTTGGACGAGACTGATTGCATTTCACATAGCACTAATACCCTTGGGAAAAGGTATGAATCCAATTATTCTCCCTCCAGCTATGGGTAAATAGTAGGGCAGACTAGGTTCTTCAGCCTTGGTGAAGCAACTAGTCTAGGAGAAGGAAAACTCTGAATTAAACCTGTTAAACTCCGCTTAAAATTTGACCGTGTGTCATATCCTGCCCGAGCGGAGGGGTTGGGTAAATATGATTATTATTCCCTTGATTTTGCAAGGATCACTCAATATATCAACAAAACTGATTTTTTTTAGCTAAAATCGAACGAAAAGTTTAAAGAACTACTGATTAAACTTGGCTTCTTTGCCGTTTGTCGATAATCTGAAGCTTTCGACGATCTTGATTTCTATTTTTCTTCTTGTTTTTTGCTTTTTCTTAAGCCTCGCGTGACTTGTATCCGTGTTTTATTTTCAATAAAATAGGTTCATCCAAGTGTTCTCGTGACCATAAAATTTCTTTCTTTCATTGTTTTATTGCCATGATCATACTTTTGCCGCTTTTCCAATCGACCGTTCATTGATTTTCGTGGTTTTCCAAATTCCTTTCTTGAGACAAATTTTGAACTTACTTATATTAAGTTTCACTTACTTCTTTGTTTTAAGCTGATAAGCGATTAGAAAATGATTGTTTTATTATCAAGAAAATGAAGTCCTCGCAAATCAAATTTCCTTCTTTGGCATTGAACGATTGATATTTTTTCAGAAAGCAAAAGGCAAAACAACAACGACAAAACTCCTAACAAACAAACAAACAAACAAACAAGCAAAATTTTTAAGTACATCTTATCGGCAAGAAAATATTCATTTCAACACCTAAAATAAATGAATTGAAAAATTCAAGATAAAAAGCTTGGTATCTGTGTCATCCAAGAATTGACAAAATTTGTCTGAAGTCAATGTCAAACTCCCAAAGATTTCAGCTTTGGTAGAGCGATCAGTCTTGAAAAAGGAAAAATCGGAATTAAAAAAAAAGCAGCTGGTGTAATTAAGACAGTCTAAGCTCATATTGATAACTCCTACAATAATACTAGTGACAAGCTTTGTCGTCCCTCGTTCTTTACATTCTATATTTCTGAATTCAAAAGCAGAAGCTGGAGGACCTAAAGCAGTCTAAGCTGATGTTGCTAGTTCCTAAAATAACCCTGAGGCCAAGCTGCATCAGTGGCATAGAGAGAAGAGCCTTACTGCATAGGCAACTGACAGTCTTTCATACAACCTTTCCTAGATCTGTGTCCAGACTAGTTGCAGATTCATAGTCTTGCAAACGTATGGATGTAACTAACCAATTCACTAACAAAAAAAAAAGTAAGTAAATATTAAGTCGATTTTATTTAAGTTCATTGTATTAAAAAAATCATTATTATTATGGTTTGGTTAGGTTTTATTTTATGGCATATCAACTATTGTTGGTTATTTAATGCCGAATCTTCTTTATATATATATATATATATATAGTAAGTAGAGTGTTCGCCAATAATACGGGAGATCGGTGTTCAATCCAGAGTCATACCAAAAACTAAAAAAATGGTACAAGATACTTCCTTGCTTAACACACAGCATTATAAGATACGGATTAAGGGTAAAGTACAGCAATCAAGGGAAAGGAGTAGCGTCCCTCCCAACACTTCGGTGAAGTAGCTATTAAAAAGGGAGACTTTGGGTCACCCTCGACCAGGGTCGCCAACTTTACTTTTATAAATGATTTGTAAACACATTTTGTTGGGAACATTTTAAAAGAGCATAAGCTTATTTTTTGTACACGGTTGAATGGTTTATAACCGTTACAATTTAGTATCAACCATTGCTTTGCACATATATATATATTAATGAGTTAGATCTATTTTGTTTGCATCCTAGTATTAATATTGATTATACCCTGTTAAATAGTTTCAATTATTAATATCTAACACTACTAATTCTATTCAATATTAATCATTTGTTTGCAGACAATGAAGTGATTACAAGTATTACTATTTATCACAAATTATTCTATTGAACATTCATTCATTCATTCATTTACTCAAACAGTCAAATGGTTCGAAGTAGTTCTATATTATACTAATATTTCAATTTCGGCACATATTTAAAGAGTTTCAAGTATTGCAATGTATTACAAAGAATTCAATAAAACAGTCATTTGTTGACACAGTTAAATAGTTAAACAGTTCAATTTCTAACAATTCGGTTTAAAGAAATCCATTTGTTTGCACACAGTTTACATGTAAAGCAGTTCTGTTTGTCTTATAGGATCCTGTAAGGTAAAACCACACCGGGTTAGAGTGGACCTGTGAGCAATGGTGATAAATGGGTACTCCATATTCCCCAGAGCTCTTCTGACTGTAGCCTCACTACTAGATTGTTTAGTGTCATATCTAGGACACTCGTTGGAGGAGTCTTACCCCTCTGTAGAAATGCAATCGGTGTATTTTACAGCCTCAGCCGACTAGGTCAGAGCAGTCTTACCCTTCTGCAGAGATGTAGTCGACGTATTCTACAGTCTCAGCCGATTGGGCCACAGGACACTCGTTGGCGGGGTCTTACCCTTCTGCCGAGATGCAGTCGATGTATTCTAAAGCCTCAGCCGATTGGGGCAATAGATAAATGAGTAATTCAAAAGAATGGAAAAACTTCTCAAAATTAAGTTAGCCAAGTCCTGGGGACGCCTTCATGACACAAATTTTCCTTCTTGCCAAATAGACAACATTAAATTGACCATATGTCACTTACTGCCCTCGAATGGTAGTATAATTAAATATATATATATATATATATAGAGAGAGAGAGAGAGCGTGTATGGAAGAGACAGAGGGAGAGGGAGAGAATGAGGAAACTCTTTATGATTGTTTCTCTTTTTCCTATGTCGTTCTTTGCGATACAGAAATTGATCATTGAATTTCTTTCTATTATACTGCCTCCGAGCGCCATGATATATTAGAGACAAGTCATATATCCCAGATAATAAAATGTCATCCTCCTGAACTTGGATTGAACGTTTCGAAGTAAGATAACAATGGAAATTCTTATTCGAGAAGAATATATTTCTAACTTAGTTTGCCTCACCCGACAAAAAAATTGAAATTGTCACCCTCCCCCTCTCTCTTTTTCTCTTTCACATACACATACATATACACAGAGTCGCGGACACCCACATACGCACATGCCTTGTTGGGTGTTTTATAATGATAATACACTTACAGTATCACACATAAATAAGTACACCTTTCACACATATAAAAAATTTGCGTAAATTTTCTTCTGAACCCAAAAGACCAGGATTTTATAATTTCTAACGGAATTTTATGCAGTAAAAACGGATATTACAAGGTATTATTAAGTACCAAACTCTACAGCACTGAAACCGTAACCAAAAGTATGGATATATAATAATTAAAAATAAATACACCGGTTACACACACACATATATATATATATATATATAAGAACTGCAAATAAAAAATGTTGTTGCATAAAAAGAGTGCCCTACGCGATCAAAGGAAGTAACGGACTTACAGTGTCTATAATTCTAATATATATATATATATATATATATATATATATATATATATATATATATATATTACTCTTAACATCTAGTCTATAATTCTTTTAGAGTGAAAAAAATCCGGATTGTACAATTTGCAAATCCTATAAACTGATACCTGGGGAAAAATTTAGTAAAAAAAAAAAGAAAAGAAAAGGAAAAAACGAAAAACATACATGCTACTTGAAAATAATCAAGCGGTGCGTATGTCAAGTCAAAAGAAAAAAAAAACACACCGACAGAATTACCTATGCTAAAACGTAAGAAAGTACTCAATACGCGAGATAGAGCTAACGTTATTAAAATAATTCCTACATGGCCAAGAGCGCTCTTGGCCATGTAGGAATTATTCTCATTATATATATATATATATATATAGTATCACAGATAAATAAGTATGGTCTACACAGTTCATTTCATAAAAGGGCATTTTTCTCTTAAACCGAAAACAATATATGGATTATTCATTAGCGGAATATTAGACTATTTCGGCAATATTAATTACCAAGCTCTACGCCATAGAAACTCTATAAACCAAATTATGAATATGTAACAGTTAAAAAATAAGTGCCCTGTCATATATATATATATATATATATATAAATTCTATTCTTGATTTCAGTTGCGTTTAACTTTTATTTTTGGTTACCGAGTTTTGATACTGAATGGGTCTGGAATTAATAATCCATAATCGTATCACTTTTGATCGTATAATATTCCCCTTAAAATGATAAAAAAATACTAGTATCTTTTGTTAAGAAATAAAAATGTAGCAAATTTTGAGAATTTTATGCACTTATACGCACTATGAATAAAATGTTAGGGTTGTTTGTTTGTTCCCTTTTCACGCTTTACCCACTCACTGCAAGCTCTACTTTCAAAAATCCTCTAATAATCATTATATTTCAAGGAGTGTTTATTGCGAAAAACCTTGGCGACAAGAAGTGTTACTTGGTATTTCCCATGTCCCAAAGATGTCATAGTAATTTTTTTGTTTCTTCTAAATCACGCAAACATACACACACACACACACACACACACACACACACACACACACACACACATATATATATAGAATAGAATTCGAGTAGAATTTGACACAAGATCAATTTTTTGGTGGAATTTAACAGGTTTGAATTCAGAGTTTTCCTTCTCCTATATTGGTTGCTATACAAAGTTTAAAGAGCCCAGTCTGTTCAACTATTTACAAAAATGCAGGAGAAAGAATAGTTGGATTCATACCTTTCCCAAAGGTATTAGCGCTATGTGGAATGTAAACAACCTCGTCCAGGATATTGAACTCGAGTCGCCAAGACCATTTCCTGTACAACAAATGTACCCGTTCTTCTTACTTATAGCAAGTTTTTACTTATTTCTTTGCATATAATCATTTGTATGAATGTTAAATTATAGATGGACTATTTTTTTTATTTAGCATGTAGCGTAGAATTTAAAGGGTAATTAAAAGCTTGGCTGTTAGTGGAGGATTGCAAAGTCAGATGACTAAAATCCAAGAAGTTAGAAGTTAGATTTCCACTTTAAATTAGTTTAGTCAGAGCTGCTGAAAACTTCAGACCTTATATATTCATCAGTATCGCAATGGCTGACTCCTGGCTTTTCGTACGAGTCAGTTATATAATTGCAAAGACATCTAGATGAATAAAGTTTTGTATGCATACAAAAGAAGACTGCAAAGAGTATGGAACTGCCATTGAAGAAGATAAAGCAGCAAGGCAAAGAGAAGAACCTAATCAGGGCGAAGAAGAACAAGACAACACAAATTCTAGCTGAAGTACCTGTCTACGTTGGATTAAAGATGAAGATTTCGATCACTGTTGGTTATAATGTCAGCAAAACTATTTCTTCGTAATGATGGCGAGGTGTTGAGTGTTATTTTTCTCAGAGTCAAGTTATGTAGACACGGCGACACGAGTTCAAATCTTGCACGAAACGGATTGCATTTCACATCGCACTAATACCCTTAGGAAAGGTATGAATCCAATTATTCTCCCTCCAGCAATGGGTAAATAGTAGGGCAGACTGGTTTCTTCAGCTTTGTTGAGGCAACTTGTCTCGGAGAAGGAAAACTCTGAATTCAAACCTGTTAAACTTCGCTTAAAATTTCACCTAGTGTCATATCCTGCCCGATGGAGGGGTTGGATAAATATAGGAACTGCTGAAAAGCCCCTGAATTTTTGTAAAAAATCATTGCTTGCGCTCAGTTTTAAACAATTTTTATCATTCAGCAGAAGCTCAGGGAACCAATGCCAATAACCGTTACGCCGTGTGTCGGAGGACACATCGGCCGAAACGTTGTGAATATAACAATAAAGACAATAGCCAGAAAAACCTGAATGATAAAAATCGTCAACCTCCGTCTAAGAAATTCAGACAATTTAAACAATGTATTTTCAATAAATTTAGTCGAGATCCGAATTCATTTTACAGATCTACTACTCGGATCTTTTTTAAAGAATTTCAAAGATTATAGCTCCGACCTCAAGACGAATACTTCAGCAAGTGAATTATAAATCAGATATCTGTATTTATAAATAGGATTGGAAACAAAGTCGCCTATTCATAAATCCATATAAACAATAAACACATTATTAAAATATCTACCTATATATAAAATAAAATATAGCTTGTCTATTTATTCATCTATACGGGGAGTTCACGAGATGTAAGGGATAACGTGTTGGATTTATGTCTATCTATGAAATACAAAAAGTTTTAAAATGGTAAAACGTTGATTTTTTTTATCTCTTAAGAGAGCAAATAGTCTTTCTACGACATCAACGAAAAATATTTGAAATCAAAATTTTGAAATGGGAAGACATTGCTTTTCGAATGTCTTAAGAGAGCAAATATTCTTTCAACGACATCGACGAAAGAAAATTAGAATAAAAATTTTGTATTGGAAAAACATTGATTTCCGAATTTCTTAAGAGAGCAAATATTCTTTCCACAATACCAACGTAAGAATTTTTTCTCTAAAGTACAAACAGAAAAGAAAACCCCGAGAATTTCTTTTTAGAGAAGTGTCGGACCTGAAAATTATTGTGGATGCAATAACCTCGGACTTTATTCAAACTCTGGAGATGTACTAAAATCTATCGCTTTTCCGCTATCCTGAACAATAGGTTAAATAGTTGTGTAGACCGGAGTTCGGTAGCCTTGGTGGGGTGACTAGTTTAGGAGAAGGAAATAATCTGAATTCAAAACACAATGGATTTTGTGGAGTAAACCCTGATCCCAAATTTTGCTAGTCTATGGGTTGCAGTAACTCTGAAGGGTGACAGTATGGTAAAAGAGTATTGTAGTCCCGCGGGAGAACATAGCTGCTCAAGTTAGAAGAGCACCATTGTAAGAATGAAAACTCATTATATCCTACAGTGATTGTCATTTCTAGTTACTGGAGTATAATTAAAATCACCCAAACTGTGGTATTTATGTTGCGTAAGCGTTTGCCACTTAAATCCTCTGATGTACAAATGTTTCTTTTTCTCCTTTATGAGAATTAAGAGACGGTGATTATCTGTGAAGACGGAGCAATCATCATATTGATTACATTGCGAGTTTAAAATGACATCCGTGTAACAAACCGGCTTTCACTGGGACTGCGATAACTGGCACGTAACGAGAATAATTAAAAAAAAGTATAAAATTACGAGAATGTCCCAAGGTTCGATTAAAAAAAGGGGAACTATGGGAAGGGAATTTCTCCAATCGAAGACTCTCGGTAAATCACAGCGGAATAAGCGACAAGCACTCAAAAAACCAACATAACACAATTTGAAGATTTAACGACAAAATTTATTAAAACGTAATTAGGGATAATTAATAAGAATAAAAAAAAGGCTTTAAGAACAGAAGGGGATGGAAAAATAACGTTACTATTTATACATAAAATCCGAGACGAAACACAACTCAAACAGATTTGCAAGGTAGACACTTAGAGGCAAGAGAAATATGAAACTCACTGAGGGTTTAGGACTTGTTAACACTCTTATTTTCTTTCGTTCTTTTTTTCTTTTTCTTTTTTTCTTTTTCTTGAAGAGGCTTGAATTTAAGTGCCACGAGGTGTTGTTAGGTTTCTGCTGTCTTTTTCTTAGTCACATTTCGGGTGTATTGAAACGGAGCTCTTGGATGGATGTTGAAGCCTCGAAGTCAGGACCGCTACTACTCTCGTCACCTAGCAAGAGTCAAAAACCAGAAGGGTCTCTCCCCTGACTCTTAGAGCTGGAAACGTGGTTGATAAGGTCACCCAAAGTTAACTCCAAGAGTTCAAGGCTAGCTGAGATGGGTAAATAGTGGAAAGGGGTTGACTTGCAATTCCATTTCTTGTCGTCGTCGTTTTTCTTTTCTCTTCCTCCTTTAGCCCCGTGAACTACCGAGCAAATCATGCGTGATGAGTGTTGGGGGTATGTAATTTGGTTATTTCAGTAGATTGCTCTCTAAATCATTCCCACCACAAATACAACACAAAACTTTACAATCGCGCAAAAGAAATGGAATAGAACACAACGAACATTAAACAACAAACAATTTAATAAGCATATAACAGAATATGAAAACAAATAAAATATATGATGTGTAAATGGCCTTTTGGAAAATAAAGTTTGACAAGAAGAGAATAAATTTGTTTAAAGATGTGTGTGTGTTCATGTTAACGAAGTCCGTAAATAAGTCGTTCTTACTTACATTAAGTTTATAGCGGGTTTTATGACTGTGGCGACAGCGTGTCGCGTTGATGAAAGAAGGTTTGTCGGGTTTTTCTTTTGAATGTAATTCTCTGAATAATAACAAAACACACTTGTAATGTACATAAAAATATATTTCTCCTATTTTCTACCCCACGTAACAACCGATACTTCACAATAATCTTTTCCTGTTACACCATTAACTTTCTGTCAGACAGAGGGAGTAATCCATCCAGCACCAACCACACTTCAGTTTCAGATTTCTAACAGACACTTTCAAACTGACATCCAGTATTTCACAATAAGCCCCTTTTGTCGTTACATCATTTACTTTCACTTAACTTCCTGTTTCTTTTATAAAGAAAAATCCCGGAAGTATGATCTTCTCCATTCCATGTTTTATTGTAGGAATAGGGTTCTTTGGATCGAAAGCCCTCTCCTTTTTAAGGCTCCCAAAGAAATTGCTTCTCTTTATCCAAAAGTAGTGATTTTGAATTCCGAATTGTCTTGACTTGTATCGAAACCAAAGTCAAATAATATCATATTATACTTTTTCCATAGCTGAAGAGAAGGAGGATTCACGCCTTTCCAAAAAGCGCAAGTTCAAACCACACGCAGTCAATCTCATTATGAATTTGAACTAAGTTTGCCGTTTTCATTATTTGTACAGCAACACGCACATCCATCTAAAAGATTGTAAATATGATCTTTCGGATCCTGAAATCTCTATAATTTCGTTACGGCGTTAGCAAGATGAGACAAGAAAAAAAAAATGACGATTACCAAACAGGAATAAGGCCACGTGCACTACGCACCTTTTATTTGGAATTGGAGAAGACTCTGAGGTTTTCAATTTAAATTATAGATTTCAACTTTGGTTTTACTGTTACTTGTAGTGGATGGAGCGATTTCTCTCTAGCGACTTTCTTATTACACAACTTGTCGCCACGAAATACTCACACAATAGATACGTTATAGAAATAAAACAATTTTCAATTAAAACCCAATAAAATATTTGTTTTTGTTGTTGTAGTTGTATAATTGAATATATTCTTGTCTTGAAGATTTTTCGGATGCAGCTATGAAGCGAAAAGAACAGAGTATGATTATAGGCTGTCCATATAGATGGAAAACAATACACACTGGCGTTAAGCGTATGTATGTGTGAGTACAGTCTTCGCTTCTAATCAGTGTACTTTATCGAATTAATATGTGTAAAAGTCTTTTATCAGTGAAGTGAGACTTTTACATAATGAAAAAAAGTTGGTGTTAACAAACATTAAGAGTTAATGGCTTTTAATGGGTGTATTAGAAACTCAATATAATGGTAAAGAAGGGAGAAAAATAAATTAGAATGAAGAAGAAGGTGGACGAAGAGGAGGTTTGAAATGAGAAAAAGACAACGAAGTTTATTAAGAAGAAAGGAAAAGTTAAGAACCAAAAGCTAGTAGAACTGAATAAGAGATTGAAAAGAAAGAAAGAAAAAGAGGCAGAAGAAGTTGCAATGGAAACGAATCGCTGGGGAAAGGAAATGAAAATATCTCGGAAGAAGAAGAAGAAGAAGAAGAAGAAGAAGAAGAAGAAGAAGAAGAAGAAGAAGAAAAAGAAGAAGAAGAAGAAGAAGAAATCGTCAAACGAATCAAGGAAAGATTAGAAGGAAGAAAAAAGAGGAAAAAACAAAACAAAAGAAGAAAAAAGTAGAAAAGAAAAAAGAAAAAAGACAGTATTAGAAGTAGTAAAGGAAAAAAGGGGAAAGAAAGAAAGAAGTAGGAAAGCCAAAAGAAAATTAAGAAAGAAAAAGCAACTGATGATGATGATGATGATGATGATGATGATGATGATGATGATGATGATGATGATGATGATGATGATGATGATGAAATAGAAAAGGGTGGATTAAAGCCGCAAAAATTTACGAATTTCAAAATTGGAAAACTGTTGAGAAATAAGAAAAAAACAGTGAAGAGCAGAGAGAGGCAAAGAAGAAGAAGAAGAAGAAGAAGAAGAAGGTAAAAAAACAGGGAAATAACTACAAAAGAAAGAGGGTAAAGAAAAAAATTATCAGGACAAAGAAAAACTAGAAAAGAAGTCACACAGAGACGAATAAAGTGGCGAATAAAGAGGGGGAAAAAGAGAAAAAATAGAGCTAGTAGGAATGGAAAAAGAGAATGAAAAGAGAAACTAAAAGAAATAAATGGACTCAAGTTGCTAAAGAAAGAAAAAAATTGGATAGAAAAAAAAATTAAAAAAAGAAAGTTGAAGAAACGAATGGACTGAAATGAGAAAAAAAAAATTAAATAATAAAGAAAAGAAAAAAGAGAAGTAAAATCAGAAGAAAGAGAAGAAAACAAAAATGTACTTATACAATATTTTTAACGAGAACTGAATTTCTAATGAGACGAAAAAACCAAACCAAACCAAACAAAACAAAAAGACAAAAAAAAAAAAAAGGATAAAAAGGAAAAACAGATATAAAGACAAAAACCCCAAATAAACGAAAACCAAAATCTTTTAACTAAAACAAAACTTTTTTGAGATAACAAATATCCAATAAACCAAACAAATAAGAGTATCTTCGTAAATAGTTAAATTACTTGCTTATTTGTTGTTCTTTGTATTTTCAAAAGAAAAATCACATTGCCAACATTTGAATAAATAAAATTACCAAGTTGAAATATTTCTTAACAATTAATTTCATTTAAATGTACTGAGTAAATAATTTCTGTCTCGTTTTTATTCTTTCCTTAAGTTGATGTAATATTTATTGTAAAAACAAATTTCGATGCATCCAATTGTTTTATACTAGTTAAAAATCTGCCTATGTTGTAGAAGAAGCCAGAAAACTCCGGTTGCAACTGATTACAATGGGACTAAAACGATTCCTTTGTACTGAGTGTGAGTATCCTCATGTGAGGGTCTCTTAAGCAATTACTCAACAATTCACTCACTTTCGCCATGTTGCAATAGATTTTTTTGGACAAGAAGGTGGCTCATCAAAGTTGGTCGAAGTTACAAAAGCACAGAAGTAGTTTCATCAAGTAAGAAGGTGAAGAAAATGATCGTATCTTAGTGACAGCAAGAAATGAATGATAGCAGTCGTCTTGAATGTTTAAGATGCTTTTATTCGCGTTTAGTTACAGCTTGGATGAACGCTTTCCCAGGATATTCCCTCGGCTAGCTTCGTTTCTGCCGGGTTTTTGTTACAGTAGCCCTCCTACCTGAACCTTAGTCAATAAAATAGGCGGATAGATTAAATTAATTTCAGAAATCAAAACTATTCACTGCCTGAATAAATTTTTGAGAAAACATATTTACACTTATGGGGAAAAGACATCTAAATATTATTACCCACATTTTTGCTCGGCCTAAGAGGGTTTAAAAGCAGGGTATTTTCGCTGACTGTTCGTGCTGGACGGTCAATGCTCCATGGCAGACTTGAGGCCGAAAGGCCCCCGGCTTCGGATGGGCTACCTTCGAGTCAAAGAGCTGCATCATTGGCACCTTTGTCCCCCCCCTGTATAGCACTGGACCTTGCTGTCCAGTTTAAGCTATAATCAGGCATAGGTGCCTGGACTCAGATTTGGGTCCATGTCCGGCTAGGCTCATCAGGCCCACATTGCACTGAATGGGCCGATGACCAGCAAAGTCCGACAGGGCTCGAGCCTCGGCTCGTTCCAGACTTTCCTTTCCCCCAAATCCCCACTATAATTAATCTTCGGGTCACTGACCTTGTGTCAAGTCCTGTCTGGTGGGAGGTAGAAACAAATATTTGGCTTAAAAGCAGAGTGCTAAATATCTGCAAAATATCTGCCCCATGCTTTTCTGATGACTCGAGAAATGTCTGACCCAGTAGTCGTACTGTCAGCAAGCACATAGGAGCAGTGTCGGTCAATGTCAAGTAATATGAAACTGCTAGATATATACCGCCCTGAAAAGTCTGAGAGTGTCTATTTGTAGGGATTCTTATGAAGTCATCAGACAAAGTATTTCGATAATTTAAGGATGGATATAGAGAAAGAAGACCATAAGCATCAGAAAGGCCTCTACTTCCTTCTAAATTGGTCCGTGTAATCCAGATTTGGCTGTCCGAGAAATTTGATTATCATTTTATCATGAACAATAGCTCACAGAATCTAGAGCTCTTGGACGAGCATCTGGGGGGAGGCAACTATTGTCGACATGATAGTCAACGCAAACGAGAATCATCTGATCGAGATATGCAGCCGTTTCCGGTTGTCCTCGAAGCAAAAGTCGCTATATATAGTAATTTACAAAGCTCTTTGCTTCGATGTGGCACAAGGCCGAATGAATGGAGCGCCCAATGAGACTCAAACTCACTCGTGTAGGTTTGCTAGTCTAGCTTGCTAACCGTTACACCACCAGAGGTGACCAAGGTCGATATATATATATATATATATATATATATATATATATATATATATCATCATGTCGCGCTGGTAGCACGGATATCCCTGACCCTCTCTCGCCACTCCTCCCATATCGTTCATCGCCCTAGGCAGGTCTTCAGGACAACATCCTGTATCCTCACATAGCTGCTGAATGTATGTTCGTGCTGGTTGTCCTGCTTTTGCACGGCCATGTGTGATATATATAGATATATATATATAGCTTTTTTTGTTTTTCTAACTTAGGTATTATTTTTCTATTGAATTACTTTGTTTAGAAAGAAATTTCATCTCGTTTTTGATAAATTTCTTGAGAAATCCAGTGACCTAACACACATTGTATTAATGGCATAACACCTATCTACCTATCTACCTTGAAAATACGCGTATATCCATAAAAGAGAAAATTTATAGAAGAACAGAAAGAAGCATAATACATCTGCCACTTAAGATCTCGAGCCCATATAATGTTAAAGTGAAAGTAAAAAGTCTAATTAATTTTATAGAAAATATCATTGATCATTAAATAACTGACGAGATAACAAAGTCAAATTCGATTGGGAAGTCGAGTCATCCTTACACATTGTTAAAATTTAAATGACTATTTATTTAAACTGGGGACTCGTGTCGACAAACAAGGAAATTCTCTTTGTTTTGATAAAATCCTGACACTGATTCTTTTCAATTGATTTGCAATTTCCATCAGAGATTTAAGTCGTTATCGACACTAACAAACAATTTAAATCAAATTTCTTTGTACTTTTTTCCAAAGTGATGATGTTATTTCCAACGTCATGGGAACATGTCCCATTCCTTTTTGACGTATTAGCGATTGCGTCGTATTTTCCATTAGATACCAGTATTTCCTAGTAGTGTCATCCGAAATTTCCTGGAACTATGTTGTAGATAATATATAAACATCCTGCAAAATGTTCATCAGAGGAGAACCCCCCATCCCCATAAAATGCAAAACATTTGGTTGTTTGGTTGGTTGGTTGGTTGGTCGTATTTTATGAAATATCAACTCTAGTTGCTTAGGGGGTGTCCTCGAGGTGTAATGGTTAAAGCGATGGACTGCGGAATCGTAGTACGCGAGTTCGTACTCCAGCCGCACTATTACTTCACTTTCGGGCAAATACCCTTGGGAAAGGTATGAACCCTCTTATCCTCTCAGCTATGGGTTAAATAGTACTACTACTGTTCTTCTAGGAGAATAGCTTTGGCATTAAATAACCTACAAAGGTTGATATGCAATTAAACAAAGAAACCAACCCAAACCATCTAGTTGCTTATTTAATGAAAACATATCAAATAAAGATCAATGAGAGGTAAAGCCGGCTAAGATATACACACTCTAAGAAAAAGAAAAGTAATCTCTATATAAACCCAAAACCAACTGAAAACTATTCAAACTGCAAACACGAGTGAGTTCAAGTTTCATTGAGTACCCCATTAACCTTGTGTGTCATATATGTTCTCAAACGAAAGCAACAAGCTGGAAACATACACATATGTAAGAACAAAATAAATAAATACTAAAATATACAAATCGCTTCGTGGACCTACTCATTTCAATATATATATATGATTTGTCAGCGAATAGTTTATAGGTAACATAATTTTAAGCAAGCAGGAGATCATATGCACACGAATAAATTGTTTCAAGTACAGTAATTGATTAAAAAGTTCTATTTGTTCCTTAATTGATTAAAAAGTTCTATTTGTTTCTTAAATGAAACCTACGATTTCGGGTCAGAAGGATCACGGGAGTAATGGCAATAAAGGAGTACTCTCTCAAGTCATATATTGGACCATAGATAGTACACCTTCATTACTATTAAATTACTCTTTGAAAATTTTTAGCTTTAGACAGGAGTACTTGAAACAATATCAGTGCGAACAAATTATTTATTTATAGAAAAGATATTCGAAAGTTTATTTGTTTACAAAGGATTATCATTATTAGAAACTTAAAACGATATAATTTCTTGAAATAATTCAGACAATGTCCTTGTGTGCAAATATTTGGATACTTGTAACCATATTAATGTGTTCTCACAAATTATAATTATGTTTTTTTTTTACTCCTTCGAGAGTTTTTCACTCCAACGTTAGCTGATGGTTTCTCATTGGAGTTTGAAGGACAACAAATCTGTTCAACTCCCTAGGACGCTTCTCAGTATTATGACAAATCTAAAAAAAAGACTGTAGTTTTGATGTTCTCTAGTTGTCCTCTAATCATCGAATGTTCCAGTCCCTTTACCAGTCATTTGGAGATTGTTCCGAGTGCTCCTTTAACAATTGGTATCATCGTTACCTTCATGTTCTATAGCTTTTTAGTTCACTAGCAAGTTATAGGTACTTATCTCTCTTTTCGCTTTCTTTTATTTTCACTCTGAGGTCTGCCGGGACGACAAAGTCTACTACTCGGCAGGTTCTATTTTTTTTGTTGTTGTTGACTATCATTAGGTCTGGTCGTCTGGCCGAGATTAGGTGATCCGTTTGTATCTCAAAATCCCAGATAAATTTGTGCGTCTCATTTTCTAGGACAGATTCTGGGTTGTGCATATGTTCGTATGGTCAAATTTAAACTTCTTGTACAATTCCTAGTGAATCTCTTTGCCTTGCCTCTCATGTCTAATCTTATTCTTTCTAGTGCGCTAATTTACTGCATTCGCCTTTTATATGATTGATCGTTTCGTCTCTATTACCACATAACCTATACTTGCAGTTCTTTAGAAAAATATACCTCTCACTTAATTTGAAAGGGTTCGAAAGGGTTACTAAAGGTTTTACTGTGTGAGAGGTGAGTTGGAGACCGAACAGAACAGCAACGTATTGACCCCCACTCTTATGGCCATAACAGCGTTTCTTTTCCGTTCTTCTGGGCTGCTCCTCATTCCAGCATCTCCTCTCCAACTCCAACTGCTCAATCAGGGGTTCTGAGGGCCCCCTCTACTGGGTGCTGGTTCTCTCTACTGCATCTAATCTGAACTTCCTGTCGCTGGGGTTATATAATAATTTGACGTCCACTCTTCTTCCTGCGAGCATCACAATTTCGCACTAAATTCAATCCTTCGACAGTCAAGGTCGCCCCGGATCTCCTGATATCTTCGACAGGATGTACCTGTTATTTACACCGGTGCATTTCCTATTTTGACAGCTCGGCCGGGGTCAATATGCAACACTTTGATGAAATTTCTGCAGCATAGTTTGGTTTTAAGTAGTTTTCTCGTTCTCTTGTGGTATTCTTAAAAAATCCCTTCATCTAGGCTTGTTTGATTGCATCCGCTTCCAGTATTCCCAAGTATTTGTAAATTTCCTTTTCTCCGAGCATTCGGATTTTTTTTTTGATTTGGTTAAGCAATCTCTTCTGTCATTTGTCGTTTTCTAATTTTTATTATTTTTCGCTTTTGAAAGTTGTTCACACCAGCACTAGTTGATAGCTTCTCACTGGAGTTTAAGTGACAGCAATTCTCTTCAATTTTTCAGGACTCTTCTTAGTATTCTGGCCAATCTAAAAAAAACGTTGTAGTTTGGATGGTCTCCACTCGTCCTCTGATTTTCAAGTCCCCTAGTCCCTTTACCTTTGATGACTGTACTGAGCGGAACAATTACAATTGGTATGACTGTCACTCTCATGTTCCGGATTTTTTCAGTTCTCTAGCAAGGTCTAGGTAATTATCTCACTTTTCGCTTTCTTTCAGTTTTACCATGTGGTTAGCCAGAACGACAAAGTCCATTATTCGGCAGTTTCTCTTTTTTTGTTGTTGACTATCACTAGATCTGGTCGTCTGGCCGAGATTAGGTGATCTGTTTGTATCCCACAATCCCAGATAAATTTGTGCATCTCATTACGGATTCAGTATCATTCTTATGTAAATTTATTCAAATTTAAACTTCTTACACAATTCCCGGAGAAATACCTTCCCCACTCAGTCGTGTCTTGTCTTATACTCTTTTTACGCAAACTTACTGCCATCGCTTCTCATGCGATTGATCTTTTCATCTCTATCATCACAAAACCTATGTTTACTATTTTGTTGTGTCTTGTGGTGACTTAGAAGTGTATAATTGACTGAAAAAAGACTGACTTTGGCAATGAATGACCCATTAATGTTTGACATGCCATAAAAGTAAACCAACCAACCATGAATAAAAATCCTGAATTATTAGAACAATTCTGAGAACAGATTCAGAATCATCATGATTTATTTCAATTACATAGCGCCATAGATAGAAAGCTTTTTCATTATCATGAAAGAATAATATTGACACGTTCGTTGGTATAAAAACGTTGCTGGGGTCACAATTGTCATATAATCTATTCTAAAAATAATCAGTTTGTCATTTTAGATATAAAGGCGCTGATTTTCATCTTCCCTAAGACGTTAACGAAACTGAAGACTCGAGGAAATCTTCATTGCATTATTTCTCTCAGAAGAAAAAATCTACCTATTTTCAGCCAGCGAAGATTCATGTTTTCACCAGCTTAAACAGAACCAATTTTAGCTGTAAACTATATTTAAGGAACATTCTGTAAAGGTCACAACAAGCGGACTTTTTTTACTTCTTCTTCTTAACCTAATCACTGGTCGTACTTTTGGAACACCAAACCAATTTCTTCTAAGAGCAGAAAGATTCTCATACTGAAATCATAAGTTTCTTTTCTGAAACGTTAATACTTATCGAGTTTTTAAGACTTTATTTTAATATAAAGTTTATGTGTCTTTTTTGTGTTATTATTTATAATATTCAATAAAATTACATTTTAATTCTTTTGTCAATATATTTTCATCATCTTAAATCAACGGAAATAAATAGATTTATGTAAAATAAACATTCTATCAACTATCAAATAAAATAAATAAAATGTTAATTGTTTCATCAGGTTTTGTTTATTCAAAGTCAATTTTTTAGGGGGACTTTTCACCGTCTATAATTGTATATCAATCGCCCGTTGAAGACCTAGTTTTTAAGCTAAAATGACTGACGCTGATAAGTGTAAACGCAGCACAATTTTTTCAAAGTCTTTGTTGGGTTTGCTGAGGTCAGTAGTACAGGGTGGAATGATAAAATTGTCGTCCTAAAGAAAACAACACTACAGATTTATTTTAAAACTTTTATTGAAAAAACCAATTCAGGTAACTTGATTATGTAATGGAGCTGACATCTATTTAATGTAGCCGCCTTCAGCCTCAATCACCTCCTCGATACGGATCTGGAACTAGGAGCATGCCTTTTCCACAAGCGTCAGCGGGAGCTCAGCGAATATTCGGCGGATGGCGACGATCAGGCTGGCTTTAGTGTTGTGGGAGGTCATGTTGGTGATGTTCTCGATGTATGACCAAACGAAGTAGTCCAGCGGGTTCAGGTCGGGGAATGAGGGGGGCCAGTGAGAGAAGGGTACAAAGTCGTAGCACTCCTTCTGAAGTCAAGTCTGGGTCTCTTTGGACTTGTGGGCCGGCGCCGAGTCCTGCTGCCACACCCAGGGTCTGCCACCGGCCACCTGATTGCACCAGCGGATCATGACACTCTTCAGCACATCCAGGTACACTTTGGTGTTGACTTTCAAGCCGATTTCGAAGATATGAGGTGGCATGATGTGGCCCTCACTTGAAACCACACCAAAGACCATAACCGTAGCCGGAAACTTTGTTTTCACCGTCTAGGCAAATCCCTGTTATTCGTGGCAATCCAGATTTGTATTTTGAGTGTGCTGGCAATGGTCCTGTTTTCATAACTTGGATCAGTAGAGAGCATGTGTTGTACAGCGGCGCATCTCCGATCTCGCTCGTTGAACATTGTGTCACTTTCAGACATTATAGAAGGCTCCTATCACTCTTGGGATTTGTACACAACTGGCCAACGAGTAGATGGTCTGCAACAAAAAAAGAAAACCGGTTTTCATTAAACAGAAATGGAATCATGTCGTCTTTTCTAGGGCGACAATTTTATCGTTCCAACCTGTATTAGTTGCATACATCAGTATTCGTCACACGCCCCACCAAAATAAGCCAGTATGGCACAAGGCTGAAATTTAGGTGATTCCAGGCGCTGGTCCGTTGGCCAGACCCACTTGGCGAGCACAAAAATGTGTCAGGTACCGTCAGCATTCCCCTTAAAAGGAGTCCTTCAGGCGCCAGGCGATAAACCTGGCCCCTCCGGAAACAGAGCCTGGGAGACGGCCCCCTGAGGCTCGAGGTGGGTTAGTACAACTCCAGGTATTTGTTGCACATCACACCAAACGGGTGACTGCGGCACAGGGCTTTTTAAGGTGCGTCCAGGCGCAGAGCCGTAGCCCAGACACGCTTTGTGAGCACAAAAATGCATCGGGTTCCGTCGGCATTCCCCTTAAAAGGAGCGTCTCGGGCGCCAGGCGAAAAACGTAGCCCCTTCGGAGAGGGTTTGAACCTGGGGAAATGGGCCCCTGATGCTCAAGGTGGGTTAATACAACTACAACTGCCGTACTGCTATTCGCCGCTTATGTATCTTCTATATGTGTAATGTATAGCCATATTTGTATAGCACTTGTGTGCGCGAGCAAATATGCATATTCATAAGCCACCGGTGATACTTCATCGAAACGTCCCCGAATAATATTCTTCCACAACCATACAGTCCTTTTCCTTTCGTAGACAAAATGGTCATAACTATATTTTGCCCTGTCGGCTGGGGCTCTAGATTACACCAGATATGACACTAAACAATCTGATAGTGAGGTTCCAGTATTACTGGAGCTTTGTGGAATGCAGAGCACCCCTTCATTGCCATCGCTCCCAGGCCCACTCTGGCCTGGAGTGGTAGCACCTGATCGGGTCCTATCCATGGGTCAAACTGAATTGGCTGAATTAGTACAGTTTGACTAAACTGAATATCTTGAAATAGAAATGTTTTAACAATTTAAACTGTGCCTCATGCTAAACTGAATTGTTTGAAATAGAACTGATTATTTTTTTTATAAAAATGGATTTGGCATTAAATAACCTACAAAGGTTGATATGCCATAAAACCCAACCAACCAACCAACCAACCAACCTAACTGTATATCGGTGATAAGCTTTTCGGCAAAATGTCCTTTTTATGTTGCTAAAAAAGGATTAAAATTTGGTTTTACTTACTTTACACAAAGTTTGACGCGTTCCTGATGGATTGGTTACTTTCATAGGAAAATGGACACGGCAAACGAAGTTTTAGTCCTAGATGAGATTGTTTGCCAATCATATAGTATTAATTGGGTAAGGTATGAAGCCAAATATTCTCATTCCAGATATGGGTAAATAGTAGGGTAGACTGAGTTCTTTAACCTTGAATGACCATCGGTCGAGGAGGAAGAAAGCTTTAAATTCAAACCTGTTAAACATAGTTTAAAAATTGACCTGGTGACAGATCCTGCTCGTGCAGATGGTGGGGTGAATATATACATATAAAAAGTATGAATCTAGTTTAGTGCTATACTTACATTGTAAGTGGAAGCCTTCCCTAATATGTTTAATTGCTGGGGGAGTCCCCGTGGTGTAATAGCAAAAGTGCCCAACTGAAGCCTTGAAGTGAGTTCGAACTTCAGTTACGCTATTACGTTCTATTTCCTATTAATAACCTTGGGAAAGGCATGAACCTCCTTATCCTTCTAGCTATGTGCTAAATGATATCATTACTGTTGTTCTACAAGGATGGCTTTGGCAATAAATAACCCATGATATACCATTAAACAAAGAAACCAAGCCAAGTTTTTAATAGTCCAAAAGTAAAATGCGAAAATGAGTTTCGATTTCTAACGACAGGAAATATGGTTTAGCCGTTATTCACTATGTTATATTTTAGACGTAATGTTTTTAATACATTTGTTGTAGTACTTGGATCCCATTGGTCAAAAAGTTATCTACCGTAGGTATGAACTTTTCAGTCTATTAAGTTTTCAGCATATCCTCATATATACAGATTGGAAAGAACTTTGTATTTGATAAAACTTTTTTAAAAGATGAATTATTACCCTGATATAGTTTAATCAAATATTGTCGACAAACGCACCTGGAGTTATTGTAATCTATTCTTGCCAATACACCCAAAAATAAAGCCACACACACACACGCACACAGATTCGCAACATAAAAAAGTAAAAAACAAACAAGCAAAAAGCAATGACTACTGATTTAAGAGATGAGTGAAAGAATCTTTGATGTAAAAATGAAATGATTTATAAGTTTTACTAAAACGATTTTCGAACATTATCTCTTTATTTATCTTTTGAGGTCAAACAGAAGCTTTTTGCACTTTTAAGGGCATTTAAATCCAGGAAATTGATAATTTTTTATACGACAGGTTTTCATTAATGATTAGAAACAGCATCGAGAGCCATTAAAACTGCTTAGAAGTAACTGGTAGTAGTAGTATTAAAAGTAGTTGGATTATTATCTTTATTATTACACTCCAGTGCGAGTTTTTCAATCTAGCTTTAGCTGATGGGCTTTCACTGGAGTTTGATGCGACAGCAAGTCTCCTCAAGTCTCCAGGACTCTACTCAGTATTCTGGCTGATCTTAATAATCTTATTGTTTGGAGAGTCTCCACTCGTCTTCTCATTTCCAAGTCTTCCAGTCCCTTTACCAATCCTTTGGGGATTGTTCTGAGTGCACCAATTACAACTGGTATCACCGTCACCTTCATATTCCATAATTTTTTAGTTCTCTGCGAGGTCTGGGTACTTATCTCTCTTTTCGCTTTCTTTCAATTTCACTCTGAGGTCTGCCGAGACGGCAAAGTCGTCTATTCAGCAGGTCCTCCTTTTTTGTTGATTATCACTAGGTCTGGTCATCTTGCTGAGATTAGGTGATGTTTGTATCTCGAAATCCCAGAGACGTTTGTACGTCTCATTCTCTTGGAAGGTTTCCGAGTTGTGTATATACCACTTGTTCGTTGGGTCAAATTTAAACTTCTTGTACAATTCCCAGTGGATTACCTTCCCCACCCAGTCGTGTCTTATCATATACCCTTTTTGCACTAATTTGCAGCATTCACATCATATGATTGATCGTTTTGTCTTTATCATCACATAATTGCTATTCTTTTGTATCTTACCTATTTTTGCTTTAACTTAGTTTCTTTTTATTGCGTTGTTTTGTGCTGCCATGAGAAAAGATTCGGTTTCTTTCTTAAGGTTTCCCTTTCTTAGTCATATCCAAATCTTTTTGCTTAAGATTTCACTTGTTTGTAGCATGCAGTTGTTTTTCTTCCCATTTTTCTTTTCAAGTTATTGAAGTTCTGTTGATGCTTGTGTTGTCTGTGTTGTTTCTGGTCGCTGTCATCAGTCTTCTACGCTTCGAGTTGTCGTATGGATACATCAACGCTATCTTCAATGCGGGCGAGTCCTCTGCCGCCTTCTTTTATTACCATATATAGTTTGACTATGTCATCTCTCGGATGTAAGACCTTATGCAGCGGCATGAGTTTTCTTGTTCTCTGGTCTATTTATTGAAGTTCTTCCGTCGTCCACTTCAAAAGTGGTCTCGAGTACCGAACTAGAAGAACAGCCCAGGTGTTTTTTAGATATATTTTAGATTATATATATATATATATATATATATATATATATTACATTGTACAGTCTGGGACCCTGGGTTTCATGCATTCAGAAATTGTCCGACGATTGCAGAATGCATGAAACCCAGCATCACAGACTGTGCCATGTATAGTTTTATATATATATATATATATATGTGTGTGTGTGTGTGTGTGTGTGTGTGTGTGTGTGTGTAAATGCTCTATTATTGTTATTGAGCACTATTTTACAATACTGCAACATTTGGTCAGTCATTAAATAACCAAATAAGCTAGGAAGAAACATAAACCTCTTATATATATATATATATATATATATATATATATATATATATAAGTAAAATCGTAATTCTGAGTTTCAGTCTTCTGATCATCATTATAAATTTGTTTTCTTTTCAATTCTTTAGTATTGTTCAATTTCCTGCAAAATTTTTGTGTTTTTATTTTTTACTGAATTTACAGCTGGTTGAGTTTTTACTGAACGTATTAGTAGCTAAATCTAACACGCACACACACACACACACACACACACGCACGCACGCACGCACGCACGCACGCTCGCAGTTTCACACACACACACACACACACACACACACACACACACACACACACACACACACACACGTATATATATATACAATAATCAAAGAAGATAAAGCTTAAATAATATTTGGTAGAACAGGTCTAAAATGTCAAATATCTAATCATGTACTCTTAAATTTAGTTTCTTAGAGTTTCTTGTGGATCTCTCAACCGTCAGACGGATCTCTCTCTCTCTCTTTCTCTCTCTCTCTCTATATATATCATCATGTCGTGCCGCTAGCACGGATATATATATATATATATATATATATATATATAATCTCAAAATGGATGAGTATTTACTCAGTGGTTCAGTCTCGTTGCTATTATTTATTTATTAAGCTATTTTTTGTGAGACTTGAAATCAGTCGTGAAGGTTTGCAACACAATCTTGCTAACTATTACACCATCCGAAGTGCCCCTCATTACTACTAGTTTCATAAAAAAGTACACAATACTGGCACAGAAGAGTGAGTAAACATTTATTCCTTTAATAGCAAGTATTGTGCACTTTTTCGATTCATGAAAACGTATTTTAAAATGATTTGTTTATTCAACTGTATGATGTGATGGGTAAATTGATGTCTAAATATAGAAATAAAACTAAAACTAACTCTTCACTTTAACGGATGCATTTACCAAAATTATGTGAAAATATCTTTAAATACTGTAGATAAAACTTATATAAATAAATTGCGATTAGCTTCAACCACGGCCTCTAGATGATTTTGGAATCCCCCACAAGCCTTGCCGACGGTCTCCTTGTTTAAATTACTAAATGCCGCTGTTATCCTTGTCTTCAGTTCCTTTTTAGTGTTGCATGGTATTTTGTTGGTTTCAAGCTTAACTGTGTTCCACTTATAAATCAAGGAAATTGCAATCTGCGGTGTTAAGCGGCCAGATGTTAGTGGTGATGGAGTCGCAGAATCTTTCCGATAGACAAGACTAGGTTCTTTTACCTGAGTTGTATTGCGTAGAGGCTTGTGACCTGACGTAGGGCCTTCCAGCGGTCACACTCTCTATCTAAGCCAGCACTGCATATTTCGGTCAATTGATGGAAGTCTCTGTGTTAAGTCTGAAGCCATGTAAGAAAATGAGTGGAGGCACGATGTCACCATTGCTAGGGACCATTCCAAATACCTATATGTGGACTCGGCGTTTGGTTTTCATCGATATGAATATAAGTTTGTCCTCAGATTGATGCCTAAACTCGTATTGGGGGTTCCGTCGGGAATTCAAACAGTACAGCATGCTGTTTCCAAATTTCTGGAGGGCTGGATGACGTCATGTGGCTGCTCTCTTTACAGACAGTGCCCAACTGACTCTAATTTGCGGCACAATAGACGAAACATGAAAGAAAAAAGGGCAAGCAATTAATTCTAAATTTACACATCATACAATATATATATATATATATATATATATATATATATATATATATATTGTGCGGAATCAAAACTAGGAATATTCTAAACGACTCTATTATAAAACAAGATTAATATAAGATTAAAATAAGAAGATAGACACAAAACAGTAAATTTACTTAATAAGACTGCCATTTTTTCCCCCAATTATTGTATCAACACACCATCGAAACGACTTGCATGCCTTCAAAATAAATTCTTCAGACATTTTATTCCATTTCTCCTCAATAACAGTCTTAAGCGAACCAATATTTGGATAGGAATTTGCATTTGTTTTGTTTTCTAAAATGCCCCATACAGCGTAATCAAGGGGGTTAAGGTCTGGACGTAAATCTTGTTTAATTGCTGTCCTTAGTTTTCTCGTGGATTTTTAATTCCTTAACGTGATAGAGCGGTTAAAAAACCTTCTTTTTTGTTTTTTGTTCAATCCTCCACTCCCCATTTTCATTAAAAAGCTGTTTTCTGTAAATAAAAAAAAAGATTATTTGCTTTGATTATGATTGACAAAGAAACTTTGGCTTGGTTTCGGCGTTAAGCAAATAATAGATTCTTTGTCATTTTATTTCTTGCTCACTCATATTTGGCTGAATTTTAATTTCAAAAAGTGCTTGAATAATAGGGTTTATCATGGAAATTTAGATCTATCGCGTCCTTTTCAAAAATTGGACTAATCAGACAAAAAAAACAACAACAAAAAACAACAAATAAACGAACAAACGAACAAACAAAAAGCAAAACAAACGTTTTAAAAATTGTTTCATATTTTGCTTCCGCACTCTGTATATATCTTTTGTTTAAAGGAGATGCAGGCTTGATAACTTGACTGAAAATCAAAATATTTTAACAGTATAAATAGCAAAAAGCTGCTATTTCTCCACAAATTTTAACTTTTTTGTTATTGAAAATGCTTTCATTTAAAATTTTTTTTACTCAGATGCAGGTTAGTTTATTATATATGTTTAAACAAGTTTTACTGTTAGCCTTCAATTTTTCAAGTGAATGAAAAATACTTTGAAGTAAATTGCACCTTTCAAATTTTCCAAAGGAAGAAATCTACCAGATTTATTCGAAGAATATGTCCTAGAAATTTACTTAGGTTTATTCTTGGAAAACAGTATTGCTGTCCCAAACAGAAAAGAATTGATGAAATTTCCACTTGTTCTATATTAGTTATACGTGATGTAAGGGAACAAGAGTGGGAGAACAGGTGCATGTAAAGATTCAAATCTTGTATGTGTGTGTGTGTGGGGGGGAGTGCGTGTATGTTAGGTGCGCACATGCGCATATATTTGTGTATCTGTGTTTTATAAGTATTATATATGTGTGTACATATATGTGTGTTTGTGTTACAGTGCATGAAAGACTTTTTTTTATACCCATCTTTCTTTCTTTCTTTCTTTCTTTCTTTCTTTCTTTCTTTCTTTCTACAGTTTTAAAAACTGACAACTGTATATTTTTCTTTGCTTCTTTTCTTTTTTTATTTGTTTTTTTTTAGCTTCTTTCTTTCTTTCTTTCTTTCTTTCTTTCTTTCTTTCTTTCTTTAATTCCATATTCACCTACTTCTGTGGACTTAACCACTCACTGATTGTATAACTTTTACTGTGGTTGGTTGCTCAACAAGTCGGTACAGTTTTCACCAAAATTAACAAATATTTACTTGTGTTAATTGTTGATGTATTATTTTTGATTTTAGGAGTTTTCGTAGCTTTTGTTGTGGTGTTTATGAATATAAATCAAACCTTAAAATAAGCTCTAAATTGATAAATACAATCGGCACTCCGACAGTTTTGAAGTTTGTAGGATAACCCCAAATAAAGATGTGGTTGTTATATAATTTCATTTAAAAATTTATATCTTTTGACATTCTCTATAATCTTTCTTTGTTCTAGTTCTAGATATTCATTTTAGCCTTTGCTAAATCACTAATTTCTTTATCTAATTTCTCGTTTCAAATCTCATTGGTCGTTACAGCCATTACGTCACTCTACATATCCACCGACTAATTTATATAGTTTCATTATTTATTCGTCTCTCTTTCATTTTTTCTTTTGTTCCTCCGCATATTCATTGATTTAGTCGTTCATTCATGTTGTGATATTGCTGTTGAGTAATCACACCGTCTATCCACCGATTTGTTGTTTTTTCACAGTTCTTGGAGAAACCTTTTGTAATTTTCCCAACATAAACACATGGATGTTTTATTTTCTGCATTTTCATTCTTATCTTCCCCAGGAAATTAGTTTTCGGTTTTCACTTCTTTCTTTCTTTCTTTCTTTCTTGGTATTTTCTTTCTTGGTTCATTCCTTCCATCTTTCAACCTCTCAGACATTCACGCACTTTGTCTTTTACTTATTATTTTTATCTGTCTTTGTTCTTCCTAGATTATTTAAATTTTTCTTTTTCATTTATAATTTGGTTCATAATTGCTTTTCTTCTTTTTCTTTAAAATGATTGTTTGTTTGTTTCTTTCTGACTTTCCTTTTTTGTCCAACTTCAAGTATATTCTTTCTTTCTTTCTTTCTTTCTTTCTTTCTTAGCCATAAGTCACTTCTTTTTTTCTTAGCCATAAGTCACTTCTTTCTTTCTTTCTTTCTTTCTCAGCCATAAGTTCTTTCTTTCTTTCTTTCTTTCTTTCTTTCTCATAAGTCATTTCTTTCTTTCTTTCTTTCTTTCTTTCTTTGTCTGCCATAAGTCACTTCTTTCTTTCTTTCTTTCTTTGCCCTAAGTCACTTCTTTCTTTCTTTCTTTCTTTCTTTCTTAGCCATTAGTCACTTTTTTCTTTCTTTCTTTCTTTCTTTCTTTCTTTCTTTCTTTCTTTGCCATAAGTCACTTCTTTCTTTCTTTCTTTCTTTCTTTCTTTCTTTCTTTGTCTGCCATTACTAGTTTATTTGTTTGAATTTTGTTTCTTTTCATTTTCCTTTCTCACTTTCTTCCTTCTTTACTTTTTTCTTTAATCTATTGCATCCACATAATCTTACTAATCTTCATTCTTTACCCACCAAACATAGGTACGATTTCTCGGCTTAATCTCTCCTTTTTTCGTCGTTATTAGTATTTATTTTATTTAAATCGCTTCTTTATCCGCTTCGCAAAAAAGCCGTGAATCAACTGACTCTTAATCCATCTCTTATTCGCTTCTTTGTTCTCTACTCAATAAACCTGTCATTTTAGTCATCAGTTTGCCCTACTAATTTTATTCCGTTCAACCTTTTAGTTATCTATCTTTCTCTGAATTAAGCTTATATATCACTCTGATTCTCCTTGTTTGTGCCTCCGTCCGTTCATCTGTCTCACAGCAAACTCTGACTTATCACTCTTTTTTTCTCTCCTTTTCAATCTATATTCTCTTATATAGATTTGTCTTTTTTTTGGCTCTGTACAGGGTACACAGAATTCGACCGTATTTTTTATTCTTTTTATTTTTTAGAAAAGTCCTATTTAAACTATTTCAACTTCTTTGTAGTACTGAAAACACTAGTTATTGTTAGCCCAATCTCCAAATATAACTTTCAAGAACATTTTCTGTGTGAACGACCTGAAGACACATCATCAAGAACTTTAGCAGTAAACAAATATAGCCAGGTTTTCGGACTATTGTCTTCATCTTTATTGTTATTTCCACAACAATAAAAATCATCAAGCTTCGTCTAAGAAATTTAGACAATAAATATGGCCAGTTTGAACACTTTCGATTCTGTCCATGCCCAGTCTCACACCAACAATCTAACGCTGCCATATTTTTGACATGGTGGGAAGTATAGACTAGGGAAGATTCTCATAAAATTCGTATTTTACCATTCATTTAGATTGATTTTATCAGCATATTAACCCGTCTGGGGTTATTTTATCCCAAATGGTTTGAAAATTGCGCACGGTTATATCAATATTTTTTGTGTAGTTTTTTTAATATTTTTTTTGTTCATGGATATCAAGTATTTCTATATAATACAAATAATTTGCGAACCAATCTATTTGATCCATAAATGGAACCCTAACAGGTACTACTACTCGGGGTCAGAGTGTGTTTAGTAGAAATTGTAATGAAGGTGTACTCTATACTCCCAGATCTCTAGAACTGGAGCCTCACAACCAAATGTAGTTTACTATCATATCCCAGAAAACCTCTTTTTTTCCATGGGGTGTCTTACTTCTTTGCAAAGGATGCAGCCAGTGTATTCTAAGCTCTGTTGACAATTCAATTTTTAATACGTGAAATACACTACTCATTGCGAAATACCAGACATAATACAAATGAATGGATGCTTGACTGAGACTAGCGACTGATGCAATTTTTTTAATTGATAAATATTATTGTCTAATATTTTGGCATTGTAATCAAACTTATCAGATAAAATAAAACGCAATTTTTTCACGCAGTGGTCCTGTCAATTCTTCTATATGGATACACTACATAGACGCTGACTTAGTGTATGAAGAAAAGGCGAGACAGGAATTGCACAAGAATGCTACGAGCTGTATTGGTATATCCAGGAAGCAACATCCCACAAAACAGCAGCTGTAAGGCTACCGACCGACCATCTCTAAAACCACCCAAATAAGACGAACAAGACATATGAAACACTGCTGGAGAAGTAAGGACGAACTAATAAGCGACGTTTTCTTATGGATCTCATTACATGGACGAGCAGGTGTTAGACGATCAACTAGAACTTACCTGTAACAGCTCTATACGGACACAAGAAGTAGTCTGAAAGACTTACCAGGAACGATAGATGATTGGGACGAATGGCGAGAGAGAGTCTGGAAAATCCGTGCTAACATCACGACATAATGATGATAATGATTATATTATAAAATCTAGCTGCACATAAATTATATCCTCTTCTTACATTCTGTCGGCTGGGATTGTAGAATACACTGACTTACCTCTGTAAAGAGGTAAGAATCCCACCCCAGCGAATGTCCTGATTATGGCCTTAAAATATTTGATGTTGAGGCTCCAGGCCTGGAGCTTTGGAGAATTTGAGTAAACTTTATTGCCATTACTCCCAGGTCCACTCTAAACCGGAGTGGAAGTACATGTTAGGGTGCCATTTATGGGTCAAATAGAACTATTCAATTATTTACTATACTTGAAACCATTTAACTGTGTGCAAACAAATCTAACACTCATCTATCAAAAATAACACACAAGGGTTCATATGACACCAAACCAAATAACTAACAAGTTTTTGTCCTTAGAGTCACGTCCTGTATGTATAATTTGTCCATAGTTAGTCTAGAGTAGAGTAGGTGGCCTAACAGGGAAACGATTGAATTGGCAGAGTTCTAATTCAATTCATGCCTTATTTGTATTTTTAGAAAAAAGATGATTTCATTTCGTGAACTCACTTCTATTGCCTACTATCTTGATAAAAATGCTTGGTCACTGGCATGGCATTACCGGCTCATTTGTCAAGTGCGTAGTGTGTTCGCCAATAGCCCGGGAGACCGGGGTTCAATCCCAGGTCGAGTCATACCAAAGACTTAAAAAATGGTACTTGAAACCTACTTGCTTCACACTCAGCATTATAAGGTACGTATCAAAGGTAAAATGGAGCAATCCAAGGGAAGGTGTAGCACCCTCCCCTACACCTCGGTGTTGTAGCTATTGAAAAGGGAGCCTTCGGGTCGCCCTCGACTACGATCGCCAACTTATTTACAACTCGCTATAAGTGCTCAACAGTTTAAAGTAGGAAAAACTATATAAAAATGTATGTATGTAAGTACAACAATAATTCTGAAGAATTTTTTTTATTTGAAAATAATACTATTTTGACATCATCTCTTGTTTTTTCAATGCACCTAAATCAGTGGCAAATACTAATCACACAGACCGAACATTGTACAGCGAAATTTTCCAATTAGAATTCATCTAATAACGATATTTCATTTTGGAGAATATTGATTTATCTCTGTACACTTATCTCTGTCTGCTTGTCTCCATATACAAGGTGATTAAAAAATGTTAACACACTAATCAGGATATCTTTACTCTCCCTATCTCTCTCTCTCTCTCTCTCTCTCGCTCTCACACACACATATATATAAATATACACGTATATATATATATATATATATGCACACACATATATATACACATATATACACATAGCGTCAATTGATATAATAAAAGATAACAGTTTCACGCTGGCAAAGGAAAGAAGCAGAAGATACCCCGCGCGAACAATTACAGACGCGGACTACGCCGATGACATGGCGCTTCTGACAAATACACCCGCCCAAGCCGAAACCTGGCTACATCGTCTGGAACGAGCAGCTGCTGGCATATGCCTCTATGTCAATGCACACAAGACGGAATACACGTGCTTTAATTAAAGAGGCGACATCTTAACACTAAATGGTAGTTCTCTGAAACTAGTGGACAAGTTCACCTACCAAGGAAGCAGTCTCTCATCAACCGAGAAAGACATCAACACGCGACTAGCAAAGGCATGGACAGCTATTGATTGGCTATCGGTCATATGGAAGTCAGATCTGACTGATAAAATAAAATGCATTTTTTCCAACCTTATACTTATACTAAACTGAATTGTTTGAAATTTGATTCGGCGTTAAATGACCCGAAAAGGTTGATAAGCCGTTAAACAAACCAACCAACCAACCAACCGTTGCACTGGCGGAGGAAATGTTTTAGTTTTATTGTATTTTAATTTTACAAGTCAGGGCAGATTTCTTGCAAGGAAAGTGTCACTTTTAGAAACATTTAAAGATTTGAATTCTCCGAGGAGTTATGTTTAAAAGAAATAGAAATATTTTCCCATTAAGAAATCTGTTTTCTTAGAAACTTCAATTTAAAAAAATGTAAACGTTCAAAATATAATAACAATCATTACTGAACAATTTCCGAAAGAGAAATTAATTACCAATTTATTCAATTATAAAGAAAATAAAAGCAATCATTATAAGAAAAGCTTATGCAAATAATGAAGAAAATTGGGCGATTATTAAGAAAATAAAAGCAATCATTATTAAGGAAAGCTTATGCAAATAATAAAGGAAATTAGGCGATTATTATGAAAAGAAAATACAAAATTATAAAAAAATTAATTGTTGGTTTTCAAAAAGCAGTATATGAATATCTAAATAAATAAATAGATTCGTTTGATCCTACATTTTTTTTACATAGAAGATAAAATATGAAAAACGGAAATATCAATAATGCTCCTCATTTAATAGTCAATTCTTTTTTCGCAAATTGATAATTTATTATAAAAAAGAAAGAAAAACAAAGAACAAGTTCCCTTGATTTATCCTCTGTTAGCAATGCAACGCATTGTTTAAATTTGATTTTGTATGAGTGAAAGCTAAAAATTATTGTCTTGGTGTAAACTAGCACTGAAAATTATCTTAGTTCATATAGCCAAAAAGTAGCCATAACTCGGCTCCTGATAACCGAATAGACACCAAATCAATCTCACTGTCGTTGACGAGCAAATCTAAAATCACCTCATTTTAGTTTGCGCTAAAATGTCCCGTTTACACAGGAACTCTCTAATTAAGACTCAGACGCAGAAATTTGATCTTACAATAAAAAGAGGATTACTAACGACTTTGAACAAAAACGGAGACAATTTTATTGAACTTCTTAAAAGCGTTTTCAGCGGACACTCATCTAATTGATTGATTGATTTTTAGCGCATGTCACTCCGTTAAGGGGTATTTTATGCCTACAAGTAAGGGAATTACTTTAAGTGTATGTTTATATTTACATATGTGTATCGTTGTTTAAGAGTTCAATTTTTGCAAATTATTCGTATTCGATAGGGACTACCGAATACGAATAATTTTTAAACTAATCTCTTTGACTCATAGACTTGACCCTGTGTAACACTATGTAGGTGGTCCGCCAAGCAGACGATCCCTTTGTCTGTTTTGGTGCGAAACCAAACAAAGGCCTGATCCCGCGACCTCGACGCGACCGGAAGTGGGAAGGGAACGCAAGTCAGGAGTTGGAAAAAGGAACGAACAGAAGGCAGTTGGCGAAGGGTGACGCGAGTGGCCAGTCGACACCGGACAGCAGAAATGACCAATTGGCATGAGTGAGTCCAGTACCAGTGAGTGAAGACCGGTCAAGATAGGTTGGCATTCCTAGTAGCTTTGTTGAAATTTCGCTAGAAATCCACGCTAGCGTTAGTCTACATATGCACAAGGGAATGCAATGTTACATAACTCCCCCCTTGCACTTTGAGTTAACCCAAGCATATTGTTCGTTTGTTCTTTTTCTCCCACTCCCTTGATTGTATTTCTGGTAACCGTAAAGAAATGCGCGATACCCCTATCGGAATCACTAGTTGATCACCGGCCAAGAAGTGAAATGGTTCGAAGAAGTTGACGCATTCGGGGGGTCGAGGTAGGTATCGTCACACCTGACAGATTGAACTATTTCGGATTACAATTGACTGGGTAGTTATAGAAATGAAATGGTAGATCATACACCCTATATCTCCATCGGTGGAGCTTTGTCATTTGATACTGTTAAGTCTTACAATTAGGACCCCCACTTTCTGAGGAAGGTGTCTTACCCCTCTGTAGGTGATACATAAGCATATTCTACATCCCAACGACAGGGCTTTAATACTCATCATAAGAATACTCAGAATAATAGGGGGTGTCCTCGTGGTGTAATGGTTAAAACGATGGTTAAAACTGCAGAATCGTAGTACGCGAGTTCGTACTCCAGTCGCGCTATTACGTTCACTTTCGGGCAAATACCCTTTGGAAAGGTATGAACCCCCTTATCCTCCCAGCTATGGGTTAAATAGTACCACTACTGTTCTTCTAGGAGAATGGATTTGGCATTAAATAACCTAAAAAGAGTTGATATGCCATTAAACAAAGAAACCATCAGAATAATAATATTAGCATTAAATAATAATATGAGATTCAAAGTCAACTGTAGTAAAAACACAAGGACTGCGAAAACAAGGGTTCTGAAAGACAATTGGAGTAAAAACGATAAAAAAGCTTAAGGAAAAGACATCGGCACGCGACTAACAAAGGCATGGACAACTACGATAGACTATCGGTCATATGCAAGTCAGACCTGACCGATAAAATGAAATGCAGCGGTCGTGTCGATACTGCTATATGTATGCACTACATGGACGATAACAAAACGGATGGAGAAATAGCTTGACGGTAACTACACGAAAATGCTGCGAGCAATTTTGAACAAGTCCTGGAGGCAACATCCCACAAAACAGCTGCTATACGCCCCCCCCCCATCACGAAAACTATCAAAGTTATACGAACCAGACGTGCAGGACACTGCTGGAGAAGCGGGGACGAGCTCATAAGTGATGTTCTCCTATGGATCCCCTCACATCCCAACCAAAAGCAGGGCGACCAGCTCGAAGCTACATACAGCAGCTCTGTGAAGATACGAGATGTAGCCCTGAGGACCTGCCAGGAGCAATGAACGATAGGGAGGAGTGGCAAGAGAGGGTCAGGGATATCGGTGCTGGTGGCACGACATGATGATGATGAAGGAAAAGACAAAACAAAACAAAGCAACAAAAGCAACAACAACAACAAGAATAGCAAAACAAAAACAACAGCAAAAACAAAAGAAACATTCGAACATTTTTTTATTAAATTCATGGAAATAATTTGTCTTGTGCCGACAGAAGGCAAGGATTTACGGGTGTGAATTCTGAGAGATTCTGATATCCGTTGCTGGTTGTTCATTTTGATAAGTGGAAAATTTCAAAACAGTTCTACTTATTGTATCTTGAACTGCCAATATTATCAGCTAAATATTGACCAATAATACAGTCAGCTATCGGCCAGGAAGAACTAAATAACCAATGCACCTCGTCGGACAAAAGTTAGATACGCTTCTTTGTTGTGGTTTTATTATTATCACCTGATGATTGTGAAAACGTGAAACTGACCGTTGAGATTAATATACAAGAATTATATATATATATATATATATATATATATATATATATATATGCACACACACACACATATGTATATAAGAATTGTGTATATATATATATATATACGTGGTGAATTCAATAAGTTTCCAGACTTTTTTGTAGAGGCATTTAAAATTGTCGTAGACTCTTGAAAATTCAGTATGTTATTACTAAAAATCTTATGAGATGACTGACCAATTTTTATACTTTCAGGTTCAAGTGAACAGCTACAGCAATAATTTGAATACACCTTACTAAAGCCAGATTGTCACAGCAGGTGAATTTCAAAAATGCAATCTTGACGTGAGGACACTTTAGAAGAACGATATGCAATGAAATTCTGTTTTAAACTTGGAAAAATGCCACAGAAACGTATGGGATGCTTCAGACTGCTTTTCGACCATCTTGCATGATTCGAGCATCAGTTTTTGAGTGGCATAAGAGATTCAAGGAAGGCAGGGAGTCTATGAGGGATGATGAGAGGTGTGGGAGGAGTAAAGAAGTCAATACACCAGAGTTGATTGGCCAAAGGGTTAGGGTTAGGGTTAATATGTTGAGGTTTTAAGGGAGTTCAGGAAGAGATTCCTAGGGAAGAGGCCAGCACTCTCCAAATCGGGTCAGTGGCATTTCCAGCAGGAAAATACATCAGTCCACAACTCCATCCTTGTCACAGACTATTTGACCAAGCTGGGCATCAAGACAGTTCCTCAGCCTCCCTATAGTACAGACCTTGCTCCCTGTGACTTTTGGTTATTCCCTCAGCTCAGAAGCTGTCGTTATGAGACAATTGAGGAGATGAAAGAGGCTGTGACGAATGTCATTGACACGCTCACATAAGAGGACTTCCATGGAGCCTTGTCGAAGTTGTTGGAACGGTACAACAAGTGCATTGCAGCTGGAGGAGATTACTTCGAAGGGAACTAGTACCCCCCACCAAAAAAAAGTCTGGAAACCTATTTAATGATCCTCGGAAATATATATATAGATCCACGACCTCACAAATATTAACCATCCGTAGAAGATCCACGACCTCACAAATATCAACCATCCGTAGAATCCTTGAAGGTGTACGGGCAAAAAACCTACAAGCGACATTAATATTTGTCGACTTTACCAAGGCCTTCGATTCCATTCACAGAGGAAAGATGGAACAAATCCTACTAGCGTACGGCATACCTGAAGAAACCGTAGCAGCAATAACGATTCTCTATAGAAACACCAAAGTAAAAGTACGATCACCAGATGGAGACACAGAATACTTCGACATTGTAGCAGGAGTACTACAAGGGGACACGCTGGCTCCTTACCTCTTTATCATTTGTCTAGACTACGTACTTAGAACATCGATTGACAAAATCAGAGAGAATGGCTTCGAGCTGACGAAAAAAAAGAAGCAGAAGGTACCCCGCAACAACAATTACCGATGCCGACTACGCCGATGACATAGCGATACTGGCAAATACACCCGACCAAGCCGAAACAATACTGCATAGTTTGGAACGAGCAGCCGCAGGCATAGGCCTCTATGTTAATGCACACAAAGCGGAATATATGTGCTATAATCAAACGGGGGACATCTCCACTCTAGACGGAACCCCTCTTAAACTAGTAGACAAATTCACTTACCTAGGAAGCAGCGTCGCATCAACCGAAAAGGACATCGACCCGAGGTTAACGAAAGCATGGACAGCTATCAATAGGCTATCGATTATATGGGAATCAGACCTAACCGATAAAATGAAACGCAGTTTCTTCCAGGCAGCAGTCACATCGATACTGCTATATGGATGTACTACATGGACTCTAACGAAACGGCTTGAGAAGAAGCTAGACAGCAATTACACAAGAATGCTGCGAGCAATCTTGAACAAGTCCTGGCGGCAACACCCCACAAGACACCAACTGTACGGCCACCTGCCTCCTGTCACGAAAACTATTCAAGTTAGACGAACCACACATGCAGGACACTGATGAAGAAGCAGGAACGAACTCATAAGAGATGTACTCTTATTGACCCCCACACATGGCCGTGCGAAGGCAGGACGATCAGCACGAACATACATTCAGCTGCTATGTGAGGATACGGGATGTTGTCCTGAAGACCTGCCTAGGGCGATGAACGATAGAGAGGAGTGGCGAGAGAGGCTCAGGGATATCCGTGCTACCAGCACGTCATGATGATATATATATATATAAGAATTATATATATATATATATATATATATATATAAGAATTGTATATATATATATATATATATATATATATATATATATATATATATTATTAATCTTTAAAACTATTCTATAATTCTAATGGTGTAAAAAGACCTAATGATAGAATTTGTAATATATATATATATATATATATATATATATATATATGTGTGTGTGTGTGTGTGTGTGCGTGTGAAAGAGAGAGAGAGAGAGAGAGAGAGAGGGAGAGAAAGAGAGAGAGAGAGAGATTAATTGAAGGATAATATATGTAATTCGAACTTGATAAAAAAGTATATATATATATATATATATATATATATATATATATATATATATATAATGCTTTTCTTTTTTTATATACTTCTTTACTCCGTCCTGTTTATTTTTTCTTATTACATTCTATTTGAGTTTATGATTTTCCTTTGTTTCTTTTTCTTTACCGTCTTTCTTTTATTTTACTTAATTTTGCTTACATTTTCCTTCTCTCTTCATTTTATTCATTTTTCAAACTTTTCTTTCCTCTCATCTTTCTGTATTTTATTTTTTTTGTTTCCTTTTTGCTTCTCCTCTTTCTTTCATTTTATAACTTTTTTACTTTCTTTTTACTTTTTATCCTTCTCTTTCTTTCTCTTCATTTTTTACCTTCTTTTTTCCTTCACATGTTTCCTTTTTTGTTATCCTCATTTTTTCAATCCTTTTTTCTCTTCTCTTGATTTTATTCCTTTTTGCTTTCCTTTTCATCTTTCATTCACTTTATTCTTTTTACTTTCTTTTTCCTTCTTAACTTTTCTTCATTTTATTACTTTTTTCTTTTCATTTTCTCATTCTATGCCTTTTTCATTTTCCTTTTTTCTTCTCCCTTATTCTTTCCTTCATGTTATTGTTTTTTAATCACTTTCTTTTTCCTTCGCATTCTATCTTCGTTTTATCTCATTTTTTCTTCTTTTTCCTTCTCATTTCTTGATTTTTTTTTCTTTTTCCTTCTCATCTTTTTCTTCTTGATTCATTTTTTCTTTCGTTTTCCTTCCCATCTTTTCTTAATTTTCTTATTTTTTGACCTTTTTAAAAAATCTAACACACACACACACACACACACACACACACACACACACATATATATATATATATATATATATATATATATATATATATATATATATATACTTACCAAAGTCCTAAGGTTCGACTATCTAACTCTACCAATATTTTCGAATAATAAACATCTACTTATATAATGAACATTACCATTGTCAGATTATCTTCGTAAATTTACCGAGGCCATATGATAAATCTATATTTATTTTAGTGTCTTTCATTGGGAATTTTATAATTATGGGATAACCTAAAATCGATTTTCTTTACCTTTCTGACGTTGAAAATGCCCAAAAGCAACGAAGGGGTTTAAAGATCTAAAATACATTAAATTGTTAAATATTGTAACAATTCCTTTACTTGTAAAGGATTTTAATGAGGTGACAACACGCCCCTAAGCTGTTTTTTTAAATCTATTTCCAATGAACGGTTTGAATTATGCAATTGACCGCAATAAGAGAACATAGATTTAAATCTGACCATCAACGTATCCGTCCAAATTCTATGAATAATAAACATGGGCATAACACCGAACTATACCTTTATGCAGATTAATAAATTAATAAAACACTGTTGAACGGTAAATGAATAAGGGGTCTTAGTGTCGGCTGCTCGTATGAGAAATGTAAACATTTAATTTAAAGGAATTTAGAAAAATTGAGTTTCTGGAAAAATATCACCAGTAAAACGGTATGGGGAAAAGGTATTAATTTTAGCTTTTATCAGGGAACATTTCTGGGTGATATTCTATACAGTTGAAAATAAAGATTTGATTTAGCTTACGCGACAGACATAAAGAAAAAGTCCAGTTTAGAATTCTTTCAACGTTCCATTGATATGATTTAAAAAAAAATCACCCTTTGATTTACTTTTAATAGTGATTTGTTTCCACAGTTTTAGTGTATCAGGTATACTAAACATACTACGGATTACTAAAAAGACAAATTAACTGAGACGAGATATTCCAAGGGATGGCCAGTTGAATTAGAGCAGTCTGATCTTGCGGATTAAATAAAAGGGACTATTCGAAGTTCTACGTACTACGAAAAATCTATCCAAAGAAGGCCAGAGGGCACAGAGATCGAAATGTTGCTAATATAACAATGAAGACATGGCCAATAGTCTTGATCATGTAAATAATGTAATTAAAATTTCATTCATTGTTCATATCTATTTTAGGACATGCAACTTGAAACTCGATATTTTTTTAACGCAATTCGTCGATGTCTTTTCTCTGATGAGTACGCAACGTATGAATGTCCAACACTTCAGATAAAGATGTGAATCAGTAGACTTCTTACATGGATAGTTTGTTTATAGTACTGAAGGCCTGGACCAGCTATAGATTTTGGGTTTAGGTTGGTTGGGTTTTATGGCATATCAATCCTTGTTGATACTAATATATATATATATATATATATATATATATATATATATATATATATATATATAATGTGCAATGGAATAGTTTGTATTTTGTAGACTACGGGTCAGAGTGGACCTTAGAGTAATAGAAATAAAGATTGGTTTGCATTGGTTTGGTTTTATTGCATATCAACCATTGTAGGTTATTAATGCCAAATACATTTTTATACATATAAACTGTTCTATTTCAACTAATTCAGTTTAGCATAAGTACACAGTTTGAATATCAAAAACACTTCTATTTCAAACATTTCAGTTTATAATAAGTGCACAGTTTAGTTCTATTTGACCCATGGATTGGATCCCATCAGGTGCTATCACTCCGCGTCAGAATGGATCTGTGAGCGATGACAATGAAGGGGTACTTCGCATTCCTTAAAGCTCCAGCATTACTGAAGTCTCACCATCAGATCGTCTAGTGTCACATCCAGGACACTCGTTGGGGCGTCTTTCCTCTCTGCAAAGAAAGCAGTCGGTGTATTCTATAACCCCAGCCGACTGGGCCCGACTATAAAGAGCTACTCCACATTCTTTAAAGCTCCAGGACTGGTGTCTCACTATCAGATGGTTAAGTTTCATATCCAGAAGACTTGTTGGGAGGGGTCTTACTCTTCTGTAGAGATGAAGTCGGCGTATTCAACAGTTCCAGCCGACTGGGCTGGCTGTATTTTGAATAATAGAAGTTACCATCTTTGGGAAGTTCTAAAATTCAGAAACTTCTACAAAATATTGTGACCAGGTCGATATGTCAGCTGTTCATTATTTTTGCAAGTGTTTGTGTCCATTAACTCTTCTACTTGTTCTCCCTGTCAGTGGGGCTTAGAATACAGTAATTACATACCCTGCAGAGGGGTAATACTCCTCAAAGGGATGCTCTGACTCTGAAATTAAAACCGCATCAAATGGTGGTGCTCTAGTTTTGAAGTTCTAAGCAGTGTGGTCTACTCCTTTCTTGCATTTATTCTGAGGTCCATTCGTACTACTTCTTAGTACATTCCAGGGTCCCATTTTGAGGTCAAATAGATCTGTTTAAAATCATTCAGATTCGACTGAACCGTATGAAAAAAAGACCTCTTAAGAAACAATTACACAAAAATGTAGATATGAACATAAAAAAGAAAGTTCTTGGCATGAAATAACCTTTGCCAGAGACTCTCGAAAGAGATCTGGGGAACTATACCTCTGCATTGTCATTACTCTCAGGTATACTCTGACCCGGAATGATACTAACTATGAGTCAAGTAGATCTTAGTTGGTTAGTTAGTTAGTTAGTTGGTTGTGTTTTACGGCGTATCAACCCTTTTCAAATAATTCAACTTAAATTAAATTTTAAACAATTCAGTTTAGTATTAGAATAGTTTTTGTTTACAATCAGTTAAATGTCAAAACAGTTCTATTTCAGACAACTCAGTTTAGTGTTAGTACAGTTTCAATGTCAAAAACAGTTCCATTTCGAACAAATCAGTTTAACATACAAAAACAGTTTTATTTCAAACAATTCAATTTAGCATAAGTACTCAGTTAAGTTCTATTAGACTCATAGGTATGACCCTATCAGGAGCTACCACTCCGCATCAGAGTGGACCTGGGAACGATGGCAATGAAGGGATACTCTGCATTCCCCAAGGCTCCAGCATTACTGGAACCTCACCATCAGATTGTTTAGTGTCATATCCGGGACTGGTTGCCGGGTGTCTTACCCCTCTGCAGAGAAGTGGTCGGTGTATTCTATAGCCCCAGCCGACTGGGCAATCAAGTAGATCTATTTGCAAATTATTAATATTTTTAGGACCATGTGCAAAAAATCAAAACAAAACAAAATAAAAGAGAAAACTACCAAAAATACCCCCACTAAAAAACAAAACAAAACAAAACAAAACAACCTTAAAAATAACTACTCTAAAAATACAAATATGAACGCACAATAAACGTGAATCCGCATAAAATAACCCGAGACGGGTTGACATGCCGTTAATATCAATCAAATAATCAATTATTTCAGTGGAAAAACACTAGCTGAAATAACCCTTTTGTTTAAATCTATAACAAAAACGTGTTTTTCTGCTTTCGTTCACACACACACACACACACACACACACATGAGAATTATGTCTGTGATGCATGTCTTATTATTGCATATTTTCCGGCAGATTTCTTTAAAAGAAAGAGAATTTATTGAACTGCAGTCGTGTGTAGGTTTGAAGTAAAAAAGTAAAGTTGGTGACCTTTTGTCGAGGGTGACCCGAAGGCTCTCTTTTCAATAGCTACTACTGATTTTTGGCAACGAATTGCAATTATCACGTCAGCCCTGAACTCAAGATCAGTCAAACGAGAAACTGAGCTTGGCAAACTGAATACGCGTCTCTGTCACACAAATCGTTGCAATAGTCGTTGTCGAAAATTCCTGGTTTATTGGCTTACGCACCAGCACTCTATCTCAGAATATTAGTAGAAAGAATTGCCATCTAAGGAACTAATCTTATGTGAAGTAGGTGCTGCAACGCATCTCGCTGGCCTTTGTTAGTAGTTACACTGTCTCTATTCTTTCAGTTAGCGCCTTGGATATTTTGTTTTTAATTTTCGATTTTTCTCTTTAAAAAGAAGTAACTTTTTCGAAGGAAAATCATAAAGTTGAGCGTTCGCTTTAAATGGATTTGTAAGCCTGATAGCTTAATTAATCTTGAATTATATTCTCCTTAAAACTTCTTGAGATCTATGCTTCATCGTCAACAATTATAAGAACTCTCAAGAAGAAACAAGTGAAGATGTTAGATTAATACTTATTCCAGAGTAGTAGACCTAGTTTGGTACTACACACTGTGATAATTACATTATACTACTGGTTGTTAGGGTTTTAATTTAACGGGAAATGGTTTTACTCTAGGAATCTATTGGAATGGGGTTTTATTGTGGAATGCATTCGAAAGTATTTTGCCACAGAATACATTGGAAAGGGTTTTACAATGGAATCTGTTGGAAAGGGTTTTACAAAAGCAGTGTATTTAAAAGAGTTTTACAATATAATTGTATTGAGAAGGGGTTTATTATAAGAATGCATTGTAAATTATGAAATGCATTAGAAGGAGTTTTAGTATTGAAATGTATGGGAAAGGATTTTCCTATAGGAATGCATTGGGAAGGATTTTACTATGGAATCTATGGGAAAAGGTTTTACTATAACAATGTATTCGAAAGTGTTTTACAATGAGAATACATTAGGAAGCGTCTAGAATATATGAGTATATTGGAAAGGATATTCCTATAGGAATACATTGGGAAGGATTTTACAATGGAATCTATTGGAAAAGGTTTTACTATAACAATGTATTGGAAAGTGTTTTACAATGAGAATACATGAGGAAGCGTCTTGAATATATGAGTGTATTGGAAAGGGTTTTACAATAGGAATGCATTGGAAATAATTTTCCCATGGAATCTATTGGAAAGGGTTTAACTCAAACAATATATTGGAAAGTGTTTTGCTACATGTTGAGGTCTTCAGATAAGACCGGTGGAAGAACAACTTAAAAAACGGGTGATAGGTGAACGTTATTGTATTAAAAAAAAAAGGTCATGCAAAAGAAGTACTAGCCGTTCTCGGCTTGCAGTCTGTCGGTCAAATGTCTCGTAAGAAACGAGAAGGTGTCTTCTCCGAGCGAGCTAGCTCGGAGAATATGTTTAGGTCGGAAAAGTTCATCTTTGGGGTATGGTTGGATATGTCCCCATAAAACCCCCTCCCAAGGTTTTTTGTTCCTTAAAAAAAAAGGTGTCAATATCTCCTTTTTTGGGGGTCAATGGTCAAAGGTTCGGTAAATTTCCTCTTCCTTCCCGATCGATGCTGTTCTATGGCTGCTTGTGGAGGTTCGATATCAAACGTATCGTACAACGTTTCGATAGCTTCTTCCTCGTCTTGGGGTGTGCGGCCAGGGTCATCTAGCCGTCGCCTCCTGATTTGGTTCAGGTGTCTTTTATGTGTGGCAGTAGGGCCCAGAATGATGCATGCCGTGTTTCCAATTCTTTTGTCGATTGTTCCCAGTTCCCAAAAGGATGTGTTGTTACTGTAGGCTATGAAGAAAATCTTGTCTCCTGGGTTATATCTTTTTGTGGGAACAGTCGTGGTCCTACCCAGACTTGCTTTGGTAGCAGTTTTTCAAAAACTGGTCGTATCTTCCGCGCAAGCATAGTCTCTGCAGGTGATGTTGCGTCTGGTGTATTCGGGTTCAGTGTGATTCGGTAAACCTGTAAGAACTGTTGTAAAGCCTTTTCTGATGATGTTCCGGAGGCTTTCTTTAGAGCTCTTTTAAGAGTGTCTACGAAACGTTCCACTAGTCCGTTGGATCTTGGGTGGTACGGAGGTGTAGTTATATGTTTTATCTGGAAGGTGTCGCAGAACTCCTTAAAATCAGACGACGTGAACTGTGTTCCGTTGTCGCTGACTAAGCGGTCCACGACACCAAACCGAGCAAACAGTTCGTGGAGGAAGGTGATGGCGACCCCAGCCGTGGGTCTCTTGCCCCTAAGGACTTCCGGCCACTTTGTGTAGCCGTCAACTACAATCAAGTAGTAAATGTCCTCCATTGGTCCCGCGAAATCTACGTGAATCCTGGACCAAGGTTGGTCTGTCTTTGGCCACGGCTTGTAGGTAATCGGTGGCGCCTTTGCTGCCAGGGCATAACCCTTGTAAGCATCAACCGTATTGGAAATGTCCAGGTTCATTTTTGGCCAATACATATAACTCCGCATTAGGTTCTTCATCCTGTTCTTTCCTGGATGATCCGCGGGGAAGTCTTTCAATATCCGTTTCTGTAAGGTCTTGGGTATAACCACCCTTTCCCCGTATAATAGTACGTTGTCGCACAACGAGAAAATGTCCGCAATCCATTGATTTTTGTCCGCAATCTTCTGTTTTGTGGCGCTAATAAATTCGTCTTCTTGGGCTTCGCGTTTTATTTTCTGTGGTGTAACCGGAAGTTCCCTGATCATGTTAAGCATCATATTTTTAATCTCGCAGTCGGTTCGTAGGAAGCGATCACAGAGGATTCTTGGGGTTCACTCTGACTTGGAACCAACCTTGACAATCCGTCAGTATGACCAGTTTGTCTGGAAGGGAGATATTCTAACTTAAAATTGTAATTAAGTGAGATGGTTCCCCACCTTAGTAATCTGTTTGCTGTATATACGGGTTGTCCTTTTTTCGATCCAAAGATAGTTAGGAGCGGTTTAGGGTCAGTTTGCAATTTAAAATATCTTCCATGCAGGTAACGGTGGAATTTTGTTACTGCGAAAATTATTGCAAGGGCTTCCTTCTAGATCTGCGAGTAATGCTTCTCTGAGGGCAATAGGGAACGTGAAGCGTGTGCTACTGTTTTTTTTACTTCCATCCGGCATTTTATGTTATATGCAAGCGCCTATGCCATGGGAGCTCGCATCACTGGCTACTATAATGTCTGATTCTGGATTGTAGTGCGCGAGGGTAGATCTGACGTTAGTGTATTCTAGATTTTGTTGAATGCCTCCTGGTATTCCGGTGTCCATGGAAATGGACACCGGAATTCCATTTTTCAAAAGCACATTCAGTGGGGCTCGTAGGTTATGTATGTTGGGAATAAATGACTGGTAATAGTTGGCTAAACTTAAGAAACTTTGCAATTCGGTGATGTTCCCGGGAACTGGCGTGTTTTTTTTTTTTTTTTTTTTTTTTTTTTTTTTATAGCTGTTGCCCTATCAGGGTCCGGTCTCCTGCCGTCCTTGTCTATTATATGACCCAGGTATTTGATTTCTTCTAAGAAGAATTCGCTCTTTTCTTCCTTAACTTTAAAACCGAACTCCTGTATCCGCAAGAATACTCTGCGTACATGTTCTCGGTGTTGCTTTTTAGACTTGCTGATGAAAATTATATCGTCTAGGTACGCGATTGCAAAATCAAGGCCGTCCAACATGGTATCCATTACCTCTTGGAAAATGGCCGGCGCGACCTTGATCCCGAACGGTAACCTTTCAAATTTGAATAAACCCCTGTGGGTATTTATACAAAGCAACTTCGAGCTATTTTCCTCGACAGGAATCTGAAGATATGCATCACTCAGCTCGACCTTGGAGAAGATCTTTCCTCGATTTATTTTTGTGAAGACCTCTTCAGGGCTAGGAAGTGGGTAGTGGTAGTCTCTTTATGCTGCGTTTAACCCAGTTGAAAAGTCGGCGCAAACGCGTATTTCTTTAGACTTCTTTTTGACGTAGACAGTGGGAGCTGCTCATTGGCTGAACTCCACTTTTGATTGGATGGCAAAAAGTGTTTATGGGTAAATCCCACAAGTTAAATTCCTGTATCCAGTCAGTACCAAATAAGTTCTCAGTATTCTTTAGCACAAATAGTTTTAATTTTTGGCTGTACCGTGAAAAGTAACCTTTGTAATTAACTGTTCCTCGAATTTGATTTTCGTCCCAGTAACTGTCTCAGCAGTTTTAGACGTTTTTTGCATAGTTGGCTATTTCAATTTTTTTTCCACGTATGCAAATTGATTATGGTCAAGTCTGATCCAGAATCTAATTGTAACTTAACTTCCTTATTTAAGATTTTAACCGGCACATATTTACGAATATTATTTTCGTATTTTCGATTTGATATTACTTGACGAGCCCGGTTTTTATTATTTTGTGATTTACAGTGTGAACTTTTATGTCCTACTTTCTCGCAATTTAGGCATTTTTTAGTGTGAAATGGGCAATCTCTCGACCAATGAAATTTTCCACAACGAAAACACGGAGTCGAAGGGGCCTGGTTAGCTTGTTTTTCTAGTTTGTGAGGGTGATAGCGTCCTCTCTTTGTTGTTTTCGGGGAGTAATGAGTAGTTTTTTTTATGTAAGTTTCTGACGTGTGCGACTCCGTATTCCTCAATGTCTCTGGAATCTTTCTTTACACTTATTATCCTTTGACAATCTTCTGCTAATTTTTTCAACGTTAAATTCGGTTCACTCTCCAATTTGCTTAAAACTCTTCGTTGGATTTCGGAGTCTTTTGTTGAGACAAGTCCCTGGACAAAAATGAGGCACTTAAAATCATCAGCACTCAGATCTGCCAGCTTGAATTCGTCACAATGCTTATTGGCGACCGAAGAAAACGTCAAGTAATCCTCGTCGTCTTTTTTGTTAGGTTTAAGCATTTCCACCGTTTGTGGAATAACGATGTTTTGGGACTAAACAGTTCTGTTATTAGTTTAATGGTTTCCGTAGACGTCAAGTCACTAGTTTTCTGGGGTAAATTGTAATCCCCGAATTTGTTATGCTCTGCAGCCCCTAGTTTGCTGAGTAATAGGCGGACCTTTTTTTTTTGATCTGACCAATTGCTGCAGTCAATATTATATAGATCTTCGCACCTGAAGTACGTGGCAAATGTTTGATTTGACTCAGGGCAATAAATAAAATTATTTATAGTATTTAGAACTGCACTCTGTGGGAAAGCTATGTTGCTTTCTAGGGTTTGGTCACTACTTATTAAAGCTTGGAGTAGTGATTCATTTTTCTGCATTCTCTCATCTGCTTTCTGCTGTTGGAGGAGGAACATTTCTTCGGCTCTTTTGTTGGTCCAATTGTAATTTTTGTTGATCCAATTGAAACTCTATTAGGCGTGTTATCGTATCTTTTTGTCTTCCATATTTTGTCCTTTTTTTCTCTTTTTTACCAAGAGAAAGAAAAATATTTTTTATTTTTAAGGGAGTGTTTTATTTTCTCTTTAGACAAGCGAGAAAAAAAAATGCGAATGAGAGTTGGCAAAAAATTAAATTACGATATTCCGCGTAACTTTTTTCTCTTTTTACACAGAAATCACATTGAGGGGGACAAAAATACACAGCAAAGTCATTAAAAAAATCAAATTACAGTTCAGTGTAATCTTTTTTTAAACTTTTCATAGAAGTCAAAAACAGAGGGGGACAGAAAAATGTTTTTTTTAAAAATCTACTACGGATTTTTCTTCTTTCTCTCACCCGTTGAAGTATGTCTTTTTTTTTTTTACTTATGCAAATTCGCCCGGAATAAGTTTTTTCTGAAGTCTTGCAATGAATTGGTTTTTAACGCACATGTAGAGAAATCGGTCACTTGTTCAAAAAAATAGACAAGACTGTCTTTTTTTTTTTTTGGTTATTCACAAGAAGGGAAAAGAAGGGTTTACTCACAATTTGGAGTTTTCTTTTTGGGTTTGTTGTTTTCGTCAAACAAAAAACGTTCTTGTGTAGCGTTTTTAAAACACTAATTTTTTCGTCGCCGTGAGGTGGTATTATTAAATTAAATTAAAACCGAAGTCCAGAACAGGCCCCGGGGCACTCGCCAGGAGCCGAGGAGCCGAGAGCGCGCCCTTACACTCTCATCCTTCTGTCTGTCAAATGTCTCGTAAGAAAAGAGAAGTTGTCTTCCCCGAGCGGAGAATATGTTTAGGTTGGACGTGTCCATCTTTGGGGTATGGCAGGATATGTCCCTATAACACTAGAGGAATGCTTTGGAAAGTGCTTTTGCAATAAGAATGTATTGGGAAGCGTTTTAATAAATGAATTTATTGGAAAGAGTTTTACGATTGAAATGCACAGGAAATGAAGTTACAATGGAATCCAGTGGAAAGCGTTTAACTGCAACAATGTATTGGAAAGTATTTTACTATAAGAATGCTTTAGAAAATGTTTTACAATAAGAATGCATTGGGAAGCGTTTTGAGATATGAATATATTGGAAAGGGTTTTACAATAGGAATGTTTTGGAAATGGTTTTACTATAAGAATCCATTGGAAATTGTATTTGAAAGAATTTTATTGTAATAATGAATTGGAAAAGGATTTGCTATGAAATGCATTTGTAAGAGTTTTACAACTGGGATGTACTGGAAATGGCTTCATGATTGCAAAGAGACTTCTATTACGTAGACGAATGAGAGAAACATTGAGTTATTCGACCACAAAAAGCGAAGGAAATTTTGGAAGCCTACAATCTTAAGAGTACCTTTTATACCTCAAAACATGGTGGATATATTACTGTGGGATTTTTCTGCTGAAGGCTCTGAGAAATTCTTTCGAATTGAAAGGAAGATGTGAAAGGAGAATTAGCGTGATATATTGAATGAACACCTGAAGTCCCCAGCGACGTAATTAGGATTAGGACGCCTTTGAAACTTCCTTCAGGACAATGATTCATACTACAGCTCAATTTGAACCAAGCATTTCTTATAAGATAACAAGATCAATATTCTCCCATGGCTCACTCAAAGTACTGATGTAAAACCTATAGAAAATTCATGCTGGGAGCTCAAGGAAGACTGTCTAAGTTGAAGTATTGCAGTTTGTTGTTTCTCAAGGACTTGTGCTTTTACTGACCAAAAATCTATTCATGGCGACGTCGATGTAAACGAGAAATTTAGAAAAAATATGGAAATGCAAAATAAAACATTTTTACTCCAGTTATTACATGGTGTTTATTGTATATGCTTTTGTTAATAATTGAAATACAAATAGTAATGCCGTAACATTGAAGGAGCATATATATATATATATGCCCGTTAGAGCGCTTACACACACACACGTCAATACACCCCCCACACAATATCTATCTCTGTCTCTCTCAGTTGTTGTCTCTCCGCCTATATATATATATAGTTATTCACAGATAGACTGTTTCGTTGTATCACAACTCTTCAGTGTGGCTGGACGCTTAAAGCTAGGATCGAAACCCGCCTAACTTTACGCTAGACATGATATCTAACCCCTCAGCCACTTCGGTGACATGTCAGTTGAGGAATTATAACGCATATGTATAAGCTTTCGTTTGTTTACATTTTGCGCTATCGGATACCAGAGTGCTCAGTTCGTTAGAAGAACTTTGCATTACACGGATATATATATATATATATATATATATATATATATATATATATATATATATATATAGAGAGAGAGAGAGAGAGAGAGAGAGAGACAAAACTGGGTTTTGTTTCGTTTCATTAACGGGATGTCAATCTATAATAGGATGTCGAATGATGAAATTTAAATCAGTCGTAAATGTTTGATTATAATCATAACTTCAGATTTTCTATATCTTATTGCAATTATATTTTTATATGCACTTTTTAAAAATTTATGTTTAAAATAATCATTTATTTATACTTATTTAATTAAGTATTCCTATCCCATACAAATAATTAGTACACAGTTGTTTGGTTCAAAGTAATTATTCCAATTCAATAATAATTATAATAATTATTATAATACTTCTTTGCTCAAAGTTATATGATTTCAAGTATTCTTATCTAATCTCTATAACCTTCAAACAGACGTAATGGACACGTTAATGGGATTTGAACAGATACTACTACTTCGGGGCAGAGTGGATCTGGGAGTAATGATAAAGAGGTCATACTCCAGACTTCACAGTACACCAGAACTGAAATCTCATAACTGGATGCCGTTTGATATCATAGGTTTGATATCATAGGAAGAGGTATGATATCGAATGATATAATATCTTTTTTTTTGGGGGGGGGAAGAGGGACTTATCTCTCTGCAATGAATCAGAGGGACTTATTTCTCTGGAGTGAATGCGTATTCTAAACCCCACCGAGAGAGCACGAGTTAAAGAGAACATAGATATATTCATGTATATCAATGCCAATATATATATATATATATATATATATATATATTAGTTTCAATATATATTTAATAGCATGGAAGCTTATCTGCGACCACTGGTTTCATGCCGTGTATATACGACAATCATCAAGCTAAGAAAGAAATATTTTGGAGAAAACGAAAAATACAGTCAAAAGATGTTTACGTTAGAATTGAGTATAACTCATTTGTGTGTGTGTGTGTGTGGATTATATTTGCGTATTGTTATATATGATTGTCAGCTGCCTGGAAGAAACTGCGAGGCAACTGTCGTATCGTTACTGCTGTGTGGATGCTATCCAAGTTAGACGAGCCAGACATGCAGGGCACTGCTGGAGAAGCAGGGACGAGCTCATAAGTGATGTACTCCTATGGACCCCCAAATATGGCCGGGCAAAAGCAGGACGACCAGCACGCACATACATTCAGCAGCTATGTGAGGATACAGGATGTAGCCCTGAAGACCTGCCAGAGGCGATGAACGATAGGGAAAAGTGGCGAGAGAGGGTCAGGGATATCCGTGCTAGCGGCACGACATGATAGTGATGATGTATGATCGTAAATGGGATTGTTAGTATGTGTATGTGTATGATGATACATGCCCCACGAGGGAGATTTGAGATTGTCTTCTGATTATATGCGTAGCAATGTATAGCGGAAGTTGCAGGACAGTCACAAACCCATCAAGGGAGATAGTGACAACCAAATACGGTTGTAAAATATATATACTCTAAAGAGATATTCCAAAACTAACTCCCCCGACTTTTTTGCGTGAAAACCACATTATATACAGTAAACAAAATAACACGAGACAAGGTTTCAGCGGCAAAATACTATTTTCCCAATATCTATCTATCTATCTGGTTTCGCTTTCTTTGCTTAGCAGCATATCAACATTCCTGGGTTATTAATTGCCAAACCCATCCTCGCAGAAAGATAATAGTGGTACAGCTTAATCCATACCTGGGAACATAAAAGAATTCATGCCTTTCCCAAGGGCATTAGTCCGAAATTGAATGTAATACAGAGACTAGACTTCGAACTTACTACGTTATTGCAACTAGCACGTTAACCATAACGCCGCGGCAACTCTATCTATCTATCTATCTATCTATCTATCTGTATTTTATATTCATACGTATTATTCCTACAGGAACAATCGAAACTCATGAGGATATTGACAAATTCATCAACATTGAAACATTGCAACCAATATATATATATATATATATATATATATATATATATAGTGACTTTCATTTTTGCAGGGAAAGACCATCTCGATTCGCTTAGTGTAGCCATCGGAGCGCGTGTGACATTCCAGGCCAGTATAACCGTGCAATCCCTATATGAGTGACAAAAGAATTTGCTGGTTTGTCCGCTTATATTGCCTTCGGTAACCATGATATGACTTGTAAAATATGCTGCAGAACCACATACTTTGTTACAAAATTGATAAAAGTTAGATTTCGTTGCTACTGAAGCCCTTTCATAAAACGAGACTTCGATAGGTTGTTGCATGATATCTCACATTTTTGCCTGACAGATCTTAACAGCATGTTCCGGCTGTTAAGTACCAGTGACCGGGGATAAGTCCTGCTTCTAAAATGCTCATTTCTGACTGAAATGTTCGATTCTCCATACTTCAAACGCTTCACAGCTTTCATTGATCAATTTCTTCAAAGTTGTTCGGTTTACCGTCATCTGATCCCAATATTCTTTATCGATACTTAGCGACATGGTGTTGCTTTTGATGACATCCTTAAAACCTTTCTTAGGCTTATGTCTTGGATCTATATTGTGTTGAACCTCTCCGTAAAGCTGCTACTTGGGTAAAGGTGCTTAGCTCATCCTATCTGATTGCGTATGAGGGGTATCTTAGTATTGGTTCAGTGGAGAACAATGGTGTCTGGTGTTAGAGACGCCATTTGGTATTTAGGATCCGCCAAAGACAAGCTTGATGGAATATTTCCAAAGCTTTGATGTGACGGTGATACGAGTTCAAGTCTCAGAAGAGTATAAAAGAATAAGTAAAACACAAGCTTCATTGCTTACCAAAGGCTTTGTTGGCTTTTTCGACCTTTTGATTTTTTATCAGAATCAAGGGATTCAAGAGAGTGTGCTATACACATATAGACACACATATATGGCAATTGCATAATCTTTTACCGGTACTGTCGTCCTTCATAATCTCAAACACACATATATGGCAATTGCATAATCTTTTACCGGTACTGTCGTCCTTCATAATCTCAAACCACTACCATCAGCATCTCCCTGCTCAGAGCCGCCATGGCACATTTAGAGAGAAAAGTTGGTAGATGAAATCATTGTAAAGGAGCAATTGTACATCCTATTATTAGAGTGGCCAATGCTGGTACAACACGAATACCACTCTCTGAGTCTTCATGACTATTATCCAGAGACTAACCAAAGCAAAATAACAAGTAATCAAGTCAACTAAAGGAGTTTTTTCTTTTCCTAGTTGATTAATTTGACAGAGGATAAGGGGTCCAACATTCCCAGGAATAATGTGCTGAATGTCTATTGAACAAAAAGATTTCTCCGCCCTTACATATATATACGACTTACTATGCATCTTTACGACACAAGCTCAATAGCACAACATCTAAAAATACATTCCTACTCTGCAAGAGAATTTCGAAATATTCTTACCGGAAAAAATACTAGAACAGCAAAATAAAGTAAAGTTTTCGACCGTTGTCGAGAGGGACCCGAAGGCTCCCTTTTCAATAGCTACTACACCAATGTGTTGGGAAGGGTGCTACTCCTTTCCTTGGATTGCTCCACTTTACCCTTGATACGTACCTTATAATGCTGAGTGTTAAGCAAGGAGATATCAAGTACCATTTTTGAGTTTTTTGTTTGACTCGACCTGGGATTGGACCCCGGTCTCTCGTGGCATTGGCGAACACTCTACCCAATAGCCAGTGTGAACAAATACCAGAAATTTTCGAAGCCCTAGAAACATACTAGAAACAAATGTCCTAATCTCAACAAAATTAATTTTGTAACCAGTGCTAATTTCCTTGAATGTCTTCAGCTACGGTTGCCATATATATATATATATATATATATATATATATATATATACGGTTGCTTAAGATAAAAAAATAATCCAGTATAAATAAAACACTGTATCTCTGATGAGAGCCCGCGAGAGGCATGAAAGTACTTAGGAATCAGTTAAATACGGAAAGTTTTTAGCCATTTCCAGCCGGATTTCAAAACAACTATACGACGATTTGAAAGGATTGAAACAAAAATATGAACGTAAAGATTGTCCATAATATTCAATCGGATATGTCTCAACAAGGAATTGCTGCCTAAACACACACACACACACACACACAAATACACACATACATACACGCATGTATATGTGTGTGAGTGTGTGTGCGCGTGTGTTTGATTAAATAGGACAGAGACATCGTTTCTGCCTCTTTTATCGTTGATCCGTTCAAGTCTTCGTCGTGTGACTTCTGGATAGAATAAATTCAAGAAGGCCCCGTATTTTTCTTAAATCCTTTCGGCTTAGCTGGTGCTATGTTCTGGGCAGTAAATAATAAAATTACAAATACAATGACGAGTCATATACATTTATATAAAGAGTAGGAGGAAGAACAAGTGGGAGGGGAATTTACGGAAGAAAATGATCTTACTTGAGGAAGAACATAGCAGCCACTTTCTAAAATGCCTTTAATACTTTTTCTGTCAATTCTTCCTCTTATCTCTTGTAACAGTCTTTTCTTCCGTAAATTTCCCTCCCACTTGTTCTTCCTCCTACTCTTGATATTAATCTATATAGCTTGTCATTGTGTTTGTCACTTGATTATTCGTTTCCTTGAAGATGGCACCTTTTGGAGCTGAAAGTGCTTGGGAAAAATACGCCGCCTTCTTAAATTCATTCTATTCAGAATTCAAACGACTCATACGGAGACTAACAAATCAACGATAAAATAGGCAGAAAGGAAATGTCAGTCCCGATGAATCAAACATGTTTTCAAGAGTAAATACTATATATATATATATATATATATATATGATTGCATTAGACTGAGTAGAATACAGTGAAATTATAAAATCCATCAATAGGAAGATAGATATAGACAAACAATTCTAAAAAAGCAATTCACTAAATGAAAGTATTTTACAAGATATAAGCAGCGTGGAGAAGATAACATAAGAAGAGAAAACAGAGTATATGTTTTGATTTCTTTCTTTAATGATATATCAACCTTTTGGGGTTATTTAATGCCAAATCCATCCTTCGAGAAGAACAGCAGTGATGCTATTTATGCCATAGCTGGGAGGATAAAGGGCTCATACCTTTCCCAAGGGTATTTGTCCGAAAGTGAACGTAATAGCGCGACTGGAGTTCGAACTCGCTTACTACGATTCCGCCGTCCAGCCATTACACCACGAATACACCCCGAGCGATATACCGGGATATTCTCTAAACATAGAAAGCCCCGTCTGCGGGGCTTAGAATACACTGATAGCGTTCCCTGCTCCAAACGAAAAAAATGTGTTTTCTAGATACGATTTCGCAGTCCAGCGTTTCTTTAACCATTACATTATGATGACACTCGGCCGAGAGTATATGTCCATGTCAAGAAAAAATATCATAAAGAGAAAGAATCATGAAGGTTTGACCCTCCCTCCCGAGCAGTATTCAGACACAAACATATGTCCTTAAGTGCGTCTTTTAGCCACACGTATGCAGTGATTAAAACATAATTGCTTCTTTTTTTCACAGCATTCCGTAAAAACCATCTCCGAGGCACAGGGTTTATTGCAAGATTTTTTTTCTTGTTAATCCTTATCGACACGTTGGACATTGGCCTCTTCTCAATCTCATCCTATCTCCCTACAGTTGAATCAGAGCGAAAGGGAGAGAAATGCAACCTGTGTTTTCCTCCTCTACCGATGCACGTGCTTTTCCGTTTTTTCTCGACCATTGCAGGCTTTTTTTTGGCGCCGGCTCGCATCCATTGGCATCTTTTTCCCTTTGCCTCCAGCAGACATTTGCCGTTGTTATCAACCTCTTCTTCTTTTTCAGGCTTGTTTTGTTTTTGTTTTGTACACTTGGAACCAGGCGGTATCTTTTCTTCCTGTATCTACACTTTCGTCTAGCCACCGCCATCATCATCGTCACCTGTAGCTTCATTATTAGTCGACGGCAGTTCCGGAATTACGCTTTGTCATGAACAGAGTCTCTTTTTGCCTTCTTTCTTCTTTCTCTCTGAGATTTTTTAGCGACATTAATTTCTATTTTACTTCGTAACATTCTCGCAGACTTAAGAAAGACTTTTTCAATTTTTCTCTCCCCTTATCAATTCGTGCCAACCATTACCAAATGTATACTCCTATTAAAAAAGGCCAAACCCCCACAAAAAAAAAAAAAAAAAATAACAAACCCTCCCACAAAATACCAATGTTATTAACCTTTAAAAAGCACTTTGTTCCTTATCCGTTCATTGAAACAACAACAACAACAACATCAACGACGACAACAACAACAACAACTATGTGCTAATTGCACACCCACATATCCTTTTACCCGAGATCTCTACGATTGTTGTCCTTCAGGTGCATACTTGCATGTGTGTCTGAATGCACACATAGCCGACGGAGAACAAGTCCCTATGTAAGTGAGTACGGTCGCCTGAATGCACATGTATGTATGGGTATGTGTGTGTACGCACGTGTACATCTATATGCGTGGGTACAATTTAGCAAGGCATATGTAAGTGCGAGAGGTAGTTTGCCGAGGGTTTACTTGAAGAGAAAGAGAAAGAGAAAGTTGAGCCGAGATGAAAGAGAAAGTAAAAAAGAGAGAGAGAGAGAGAGAGAGAGAGAGAGAGAGAGAGGTGGAGAGACTGATTGGTTTGCTGTTTTTGTTGTGTGAGAAGCAAAGGGATTTAGTATATTACTACGATTACTATATCAACAAGATTGTTACTACTACGATTAAAATAAGAATGCTATTATTTCCTTAATACAAATACAAACTTCGTTTTCGCTCGATTGACACCTACTACTACTACTATTACTATTACTACTACTACTACTACTACTACTACAACAACGATCTGTTCAATTGAACAGAGCCACTGCTACCATAGCTACTACTTTTACTCATAATACGATTCCCGTTATTGTTGTAATAATTCTTTTTGTTTGTATTTCGATTTGTTACGACTGACCCTAGAATTTCGATCAACTGTTCTTTTTTAGCAGACTTGTCCTCACCATAGAGTCCGATATATATCAGTGCATGTGTTTATATATATATGTATATGTAACGATATAGATATATTTATATATGTGTATATATACATATCTACTCACACTCATATATATTGACGGCGCTACATCACGCATCACTGTTCGAGGATTTAAAAAAATAAGTGAAAAAGAAAAAAAAAAAAAAAGAAAAAGAAAATCTTCAAAGCTATACCAAGCTACCAAAACAGTTGGATTTTACAAGTTTTTGGCCAGTGTTCTCTCAGGATAGCCAAGGTGGGTTTATGAAACATATATATATATATATATATATGCATATTCAATATTCCGTTTAACACATGTATGTAGGAATCTTTGCATGTGTATTAGCGTCTATATGCTTATTATTAATCTCTTAAGAGGTATATAACGTTTTCAGTTCTGTGTATTATAGTTCTCAAGCAAAAAACATAAACAAAAACAAACAAAACAAAAAACATCGAACAAAAAACAACTAACAACTACAAAAATTAAAATACTTATCTATCTATCTATCTATCTATCTATTACTGAGCATGCATTTATGCACACACACACACACACACACACACACACACACACACACACACACACACACATATATAGATATGTGTGTGTGTGTGTGTGTGTATGAATCTATCTATCTATCTATCTATCTATCTATCTGTTATTGAGCATTTATCAATCTATCAATATATCTATGGGGATGGTGTGGCATAGTTGTTTGACTTTAAATAGCCCACGAAAGTTGATATGCCACTAAACAAAAAACAATACTTACTAAACTGTATTTATCTATCTATCTGAATGCGGTGGTTTAGCTAAAACTGGCGGGTTGTAACATCGTCGTAAGCGAGTTCGATCACCAGTAATGTTATTTCGTTCACTTTCGATCAAATTCACTTGGGAAAGATATTAACCACATAATTCCCCAATTATTGTGTAAATTGTACCACCATTGGCCTTGTACAAAGATGGCTTTGTCATTAAGTAACCCAAGAAGGTTGATATGGTATTAAACAAAAACAAAACAAACATATCTATCTATCTATCTATCGTGGAAAAATGGTTAAAAATACTATTCGTCCATAAATTCTGCACTGTTTTCATAATCACCGTGTACTTTATACACATGGCCTTAGTCAGACTATAATGAGCTTAGTAAATACTATCGCTTTTTTTGTTTGCACGTGCATTGCTATCCTATTCCAATGTATTCGTTAGAAATCTTTTCTGAGTTTGTTTCAAGAATTGTTCATTACAGATTCCTAGAAAAACAGATAAGACACGGCATAATCATTTTTTTATTATCTATCTATCTATCTATCTATCTATCTATCTATCTATCTATCTATCTATGTTTTTGTTTGACTTCGCTAGAGATCAATGGTTGAAAATGTGATCAGTCTACATTTGGACAGTGAGTGCAATGCTCACTTATGGCCTTTTGCTAGACCAATTTAAACTTAGAAAACGTCTCTCTCCTACTCCGCATCTTTTCCCTATCTCTGTCAATCTGTCTCTGCTCCCTCTCTCTCTCTACCATTTACTCGCTCACTCATTCTCTCTTTATATACATATATATGTATGTATGTACATATCAAAGAAAGAAACCAAACCATATATATATATATATATATAATATATATATATATATATAAAGCCGAAACGTTTATATATATATAAATATAAAACCGAAACGTTAAAAGCATATATATATATATATATATATATATATATTATATATATATATATATATATATAAAAGTAAATAAGGCAATTAAATCAGACAGTATTTCATTTCTCTTGCTTTTCATCAAACACCCATCACTACTTTACCAACACTTTTCATGAATATAAAGTCCCGAAGAAGGTTATTACAGCCGAAATGTTCCACGTCGACTTTCATAATAGATTTTTCAAATTTTGGGTTATTTTTTTAACCTTTCTTAATATATATATATATATATATATATATATATATATATATATATATATTATAACAGTGTTGATTTGTCCCTATTTCACTTGGTGGTTTATGGCAGACCAAATCGCGGTATAATTTGGAGAGTGCTCAATATCTGTGATAGAGCTATTATATAATGATAATAATAATAATAATGATAATAATAAATAAATACATTATTAGTTTTTATATATACCTTTATAGAATGGAAGCTTGTCTGCGACCACAAGTTTCATGCTGTCTTATATATATATATATATATAACACACACACACACACACACACACACAAAATATGTAATGTAAATTATATATATATATATATTTATGTATAAATGATTTACATTATTTACGCTACACATTTCTAGTTTGCTTGGTCGTGTTCATCTACGGCAGAAGTAGATTATCTTCAACCAAGAAATAAAAAATCTCTGCGCATACATATTAATATATTTTTTGATATGTATTTCAATAATAGGTTTTTATTTATTTCAATTACAGAGACACAAGTTTTCGCCCTAATTATTGAATTTGGTTTAGTTTGGCTCAAGGCCATAGTAACCGGGCCCTTAACTAGATTTGAACCAACCATCTTTTTGAACAGATGTGCAGGATATCCTTCCGAGCATCAGCATATCATAGACCCATCCCCAAGCACACACACACACACACACACACACACACACACACACATATATATATATATATATATACATGAATGTATATTCATGTATAGAAGTATATATGTGTAAATGAAAATATACATATATTATATATATATATATATATATATGTATATGAATATATATATATAGTTGTTGGCGACCATAGTCGAGGGTAACCCGAAGGCTCCCTTTTCGATAGCTACTACACCAATGTGTAGGGGGAGGGCGCTACTCCTTCCCTGGATTGCTCTACTTTACCCTTGATCCGTACCTTATAATGTACCATTTTTTGAGTCTTTAGTATGACTCGACCTGGGATTGAACCCAGGTCTCCCGGGCCATTGGCGAACACTCTAACCCCTAGGCTAATGTCCGGTATATATATATATATATAAATATATATGTATGAAAATATACATATATATGTATATACATATATATATATATATATATATATATTTGTTTTATATATACATCTGCATGTGTATATATGTTTACACATATTTATATATATACAATTATATATATATTATATATATATATGGAATTAAATCCGACAGTATAAAAAGGTGCAAGTATGAAAAACATTTAAATATTAAACCTTCATCAAAGCCTTTAATTGTTAAAATTTTAGCAATTGAAACGACTTGATGAAGGCTTAATAATTTCATATTTTAAAAAAAAGCCGAAACGTTAAAAGCGAATAATTCAAACTATAAATAAAATCATTCTTCGAAGACCTAGTTTTTTAATCGTATTCTATATTTTCATATATATATATATATATTATATATATATATATATATATATATATATATATCCGAAAGTTCTTCGCCTGATGATAAAACTCGTTATTTTACGAATATTTTTTTTTAGTGTCAATGAACTTAATATTCTAGAAAATATTAATCATAAAGATGGAACATGATACAACGAAATTTTCAGCTCAGAATTCAGTAATCATTGTGCTAGACTTATAAAACGCTTCCTGAAGCGCACACATCCAATACACACACATACACCCCCCATATATATATATATATATATATATATATATATATATCAACTAAAAATTACAAAAATCTGATTGTTTATATATATATATATATATATATATATATATATGACAGTAACTCAGTAAAAAGCACCATTTATTATGAGATCTTTATTAAAAACGTCAGATAAATGGCTTTAATTTAGAGAATAAAGCCAATTCCTGTCGAAATTGAAACTAAATGATCACTGTATATGTTCTAGATTTGAGCTGCACGACGTTTTTATTTATACTAATTCTAGATAAAACTTAGATAACTATGAATGGTTATTAGAATCTTTCACTTTCTCCTAAATTGAAGTACCAGTATCATTATGGACGATTGTAAAATGGGTATTGTGTGTGTGTGCATGTTCGTGTGATTTTATATAAACATACATATGTTTATACCTGTGTATGTGAATAAAGACACATGGACGCATGCATAAAGATGCGCCGCACACACACACACACACACACACACAAAAGCACATGTACATATAGATACGTACGAATAAAGTCTGCCAGCGTTCACGTGTTATTTTTTGCTAGCTTAACCTAGCATACCACGAGATCAGAAATGATACACCCAGTGAGAATCGAACTCACAAGTAATAATCTGTTAACCTGAATCTTACCCGAGGTAGCAATGTTCCCTTTTATTTATGAAACAGTAGCTGTTCGAGCAAATTAAATTTTTCGAATGCTCACGTTTTTGTTTGTATATGATTTCTGAGAGCAGCACGTTAACCATTACACAACTGTGAATACATCAGTCGGTGTCGCTATGACGATCATTTTATACACAAAATAATTTTGATCTATATGAGCACAAACTAATTCATATTTATGTTCATGTGTTGAATATATTTAAAGTAAGTAAAAGTTGGCGACCGGTGTCGAGGGCAACCCAAGGGCTCCCTTCTCAATAGCTACTGCACGGAGGTGTACATGAGTGCACTACTTCTTTCCTTGGACTACTACACTTACCCTTGATCCATTATTTAAAATGCTGAGTTTTAAGCAAGGCAGCATTAAGTTTTATTTTTTTAGTCTTTGATAAGACACGTCCTGGGATTGAACCTCAGTCTTCTGGATCATTAGCGAACACTCTACCCTCTAGGCCAATATATATTAGATTTAGAATGCAAATGAATCTTGACAGATTTGCGTAGGTTTTAAGGAGTGTCCATCTTTATAAATTTCACTTCTCTTCAAACACCTATGTGTGAGTAGCCTCCTTTTAAAATATATAATAGCTAGGGGTACAAAGTCGGAACATTAAAAACAATAGCTTGACATATAGTTATTACCAGAAATTTGATCCAAAATTTCTCTCCTGCATAATAATGTCTAATATATGTGATTAAAGCAGAAGCATTAAGTGCATTGACAAGGAAGAATACAATATAAAAAAAATTGTTGTATAAAATAGACGCATCTCTACATCATCAGACGACGAACTTATTGATCTCAATATCCATATATGTATGGTATTTATGTTGTTTGATTATATTCATATTGGAATCAATATACTTTATTGGAAGCATTGGATAAAGTGCATTAACAAGGGAGGAAATTATATTCATAAATGAATATTGTGTAAGGTAGATATTTCTTTAATCATGAATCAATGAACTTATTGATGACTCTACGTGCATCTGAGTGTGTATGTGCGTGTGTGTGTGTGTGTGTGTGGTGTGTATTTGTGCGCACGTGCCTATGTGTGTGTACTATTGAGCTAGGCATGCGTGAGTGCGAGAAGTAGTTTACCAATGTGTTGTTGTAGGAGAAAGAGCGAGTGAAACACAGAAACAAATAGATAAGAACAGAATTATATATATATATATATATATATATATATATATATATATATATATATATATATATATATATATAAAATCATCGTCACGTTGACAGCACGGAGTTTCCTGACCCTTCATCCCTTTGATCGATCGCTCCTGGTAGGTCCTCTAGGCTGCATCTAGTGTCCATGCAGAGCTGATATATGCATGTCACTCACACAACCATGTGTAGGAGTTTATAAGAGAAAGTCACTTGTTAGTTCGTCCTTGCTTCTCCAGTAGGGTGCCACACACACACACACACACACACACACACACACACACACACACACACACACACACATATATATATATATATATATGAAAACAATGAGATTGATAGATAATGATATATGTAGATAGATAGAGTGAGAGAGAGAAGGAGAGAGAGAAAAGAAAGAAAGAAAAAATAGATAGATAGATAGCGAAAAACAAAGAGAGGAAGAAAGATAGATAGATAGATAGATAGATAGATATTAACATAAGGAAATCGGTAGACATAAACTGAATCAGATAGTTTTGAAAACTCGTCTAAAACTTCATGAAATGCTGGAAATAAATAGGTGAAAGTTGATTTTTTGGAACTTGAAAGGGACAGTTAAACATGAAATGCATTTCAAGGGTGATATAAGAACAAGTACAAAAATACACCCACGCTCACTTACTAAAAAAATATGATATACCACTCCCTCATTCACATATTCATA
>OY757934.1:38262757-38390257 GCA_963585895.1 Sepioteuthis lessoniana | reverse complement strand
TTGTTGACAGGGAGCCTTCCAGCCTGACAGCACCTGGCCCCAGGCAGAAAAAGGAAGAAAAAAAAAGTAAAAACAAAGAAGGGTTAAGATTATTGCTCTACAACTCAGATGGAAAATACTGGTAGATATAAACAATTTCTCCACTTGTAACCGACAGGTTTGCCTCTTGTGGAGCACCACTTGTTAAAATAATGTTGTGTCTCATTTTCACATGTGGAGCTAGATAAATAGCACACACACACACACACACACACACACACACACACACACACACACACACACACACACACACACACGTGGTGCATTCAATAAGTTTCAAGACTTTTTTTTGTACCGACATTTAAATTATTGTAGACTCTTGAAAGTTCAGTATGTTATTGCTATACATCTTATGAGATGACTGGCCAATTATTATGATTTCAGGTTTAAATGAACAGCTATATCAGGAATTGGAATATACCCTACTAAAGCCTGATTGTCACAGCTGGTGAATTTCAAAAATGCTATCTGACACTTTAGAAGAACGATATGCAGTAAAATTGTGTTTTAAACTTGGAAAAAATGCCAGCGAAACGTATGGAATGCTTCAGACTGCTTTAGGAGCATCTTGCATGAATTGAGCATCAGTTTTTGAGTGGCATAAGAGATTCAAGGAAGGCAGGGAGTCTGTGAGGGATGATGAGAGGTGTGGGAGGAGTAAGGAAGTCAATACACCAGAGTTGACTGGCCAAAGGGTTAGGCTTAGAGTTAGGTTTTGAGGGAGTTCAGGAAGAGATTCCTCCGGAAGAGGCCAGCACTCTTCAAATCGGGTCAGTGGCACTTCCACCTGTACTATACACCAGTCCACAACTCCATCCTTGTCACAGACTATTTGACCAAGATGAGCATCAGGAGTCCCGACCTTGCCCCCTGTGATTTTTGGTTATTCCCTATGCTCAGAGGCTGTCGTTATGAGACAATTAAGGAGATTAAAGAGGCTGTGACGAAGGTCATTGACACGCTCACACAAGAGGACTTCCATAGGGTCTTCCAGAATTTTATTGAACGATAAAACAAGTGCATTGCAGCCAGAGGAGATTACTTCTAAGGGGACTAGAGTGTGTACTATTAATAAAAGTGCACATACGAAAAAATCTAGAAACTTATTTAATGATCCTCGTATATATATATATATATATATATATATATATAAGATTTTCCATGAAAAGTGAGATCGATGCCATTGTGGCAGAGAAGATAGTAAAACCTATGAATAGTAGAATTATGGACTCACACAAACACACACACACACACACACACACACACAGAGACTATCTCTCCATCTATCTATGCCTTCATTCAACGAATGTATACATAAGGCGCGCACACACACACACACACACACACACACATATATATATATGTTTTTATATTTGTGTGTGTGTGTGTGTGTGTGCTGTGTGTGTGGTTATATTTAACGAATGGATTGGCCTCTTCGTTGCATTTTTGTGATTTATTTCTTATTTGAAGATTTAAAAAAATGAGGGAAATTATTACATTTTACTAATGATGTCGTTCGAAAATAGTTGAGAAATATTAGTAAATAATTCAATATAAAAACATTCTTTGCTTTCGTGTTTTTTTCTTCATATATATATATATATATATATATATATATATATTGAGCGTCCTGCGTGTCTAGCCACACTGAAGAGTTCTGATAGAACGAAAATGTGGATGACAATAAACAGTATATATATATATATAAAATTAGAGATGCTCAAGGGGGTGTCATCGTGGTTAAAGCGATGGACTGCGAAATCGTAGTAAGCGAGTTCGTACTCCAGTCGCGCTATTACGTTCACTTTCGGGCAAATACCCTTGGGAAAGGTATAAACCCCTTTATACTCCCAGCTATGGGTTAAATAGTACCACTACTATTCTTCTAGGAGAATAGCTTTGGCATTAAATAACCTACAAAGGTTGATATGCCATTAAAAAAAGAAGCCGAAACCTAAATCAGAGATGCTCAATCCGATCAGTCAGCTTGTCGTATCAAGCTCTAACCTCTATAAGATTGTTCCGACCATATTCTTCAGGTTGCTCTTGTGGCAAACTAATCATCATCATCATCATCATCATTATCTTGCACTATCAGCACGGATATCCCTGACCTTCTCTCACCACCCCTCCCAATCATCCATTGTTTCCGGTAGGTCTTCAGGGTGACATCCTGTATCGTCACAGAGCTACTGTATATAGGTTCGAGCAGGTCGTCCTGCCTTTGCTCGTCCATGTGAAGGGGTCCATAGAAGTACATCCCTTATGAGCTCGTGCCTACTTCACCAGCTGTGTCCCGCTTGTATGGTTCGTCTAATTTGGATAGTTTTCGTGATGGGTGGCCGTACAGCTGCTGCTTTGTGAAGTGCTGCCTCCAGGAGTTGTTCAATATTGCTTGCAGCATTCTTGTGCAGTTGCCGTCAAGCTTTTTCTCCATACGTTTATTTAGCGTCTATGTAGTGCATCCATATAGCAGTATCAACACGATCGCTGCTTGGAAGAAACTGCGCTTCATAGTATCGGTCAGGGTCAATTGCATTAAGTAGGCAGTACTTGAAACTATTTAAACTGTGTGAAAACAAGTGATGAATATTAAATTAAATAGGAATAACGTTAACTACAAACTATTCGCTTATAAATCACACAAACGGACACACAAACATGTGTGTGTTTATGTGTGTGTGTGTATTAACAAGGTTTGGCGTTAAATAACTATCAAAGATTAATAAGGCATGAAACCAAATTACTAAACACAACTTATAAATATATATATTTATATATGTGTGTGAGACGAGCAGCATATCATAAGATCATTTGCCCAGTCGGCTAGAGTTGTAGAATACACCGACTGTATCTCTGCAGAGATACCCCCCCATCGAGTGTCCTGATTATGACACTTAACAATCTGATGGTGTGGTTCCAGTATTACTGGAGCTTTGGGGAATGCGAAGTACCCTTTCATTGCCATCGCTCACTGGTCAACTCTGGCACAGAGTGGTAACACTTGGTAGGGACCTATCTATCGGTTAAATAGAACTAAACTGTGTACTTATACGAGACTAATTGCTTGAAATAGAACTGTTTTGATATTTAAACTGCTCACTTTTGCATAACTGAATCGGTTTGAAATAGTACTGTTTTTGACATTGAAACTGTACTTACGCTCAACTGCATTTTTGAAATTAGAACTGCTTGACTAAACTGAATAGCTTGAAATAGAAATGTTTTTGAAAATTAAACTGTGTACCCACGCAAAACTGAATTGTTTGAAATAGAACTGATTATTTGTATCAAAATGGATTTGGCGTTAAATAACTAACAAAGGTTGATGTACCATAAAACCCCCAAAACAATCAATCATAAGATCACGAGTCCCCATCACTAACAGTCTTTCAGCAATGCCTTTTAGTGGACTGAGAACGAGACTGATGAGGTGGTATTGGTTATATATATATTTAGTGTCTTGGTTTCTGGTTGGAATTGATGGATGAATTTACTAAGATTGTCCTGAGCGATTTCGGGCCTTTCATAGGCCATCATAAGGCATTGTTTGTAAAGTGTGTTTTCAAAAAGTTTTTGAAGTGCTAATTTTTATGTTTCTTTTATAACATTACAAAATTACGTAGACGCAAAGATGGATAAAACTGAGATGCTGATGACATCGAACGAATTTAAAAACAGAACACTATCAACGGAAATAGAATATTATCAAGAAAAATAGAATATTTAAAACCTGAAACCAAGACACTTATCAGGAAACTTGAAAGGATCTTAATAGAATTACATAGATAAAATGTGTCTTTATTATTTGATCAAACATCCTTAAATTAAAGACTGCCGCTCAATCCCACCATATATATATACACACACACACACACACACACACACACATATATATATATATATATATATATATATATATATATACATATATATATATACGTGAGTATATGTACATGTGTGCATGTAGAAAGATTTATTAACGCTTTTTGAAATGAAATTTTCAATTTCTGGCAACAAAGCTGGGTTCTCTGATCTTGGCAGACATGCACGAATAAACATTGGAATCCATATGCATACACATATATTGCTCTTGTCATATCTATCACTGTCTATCAATGGATTTAAACATCTAAATATTTATCGATAGAGGAATATAAAAAAAAAGAAGCTCAATAAAGTATACACGTATTTACTTAAATATACAAGTAAAGCTACATATGTCATTGATTACTATGACGACTTAATTCTGTCTAATCTGGGCCTGGTTAATGAATAAAACGTTGCAATCTACGCAGCAGGTAACCCTTACACACACACACACACACACACACACACACACACACACACACACACACACACACACACACACAAAGAAAATGGCAAACAAACGCCATCTTATAAATGTTGTCTATTTTGTCCCTGTACACTAGTTGCGTCCAAAAAGTATCGTGACTGAAGCTGTATTTACCAAGCCAGAAATGAACAGTGAATGAAACATTAATTTCTTTCAAAATAGTTCCCTTGCCAATCAATAGATTTATTCTTGCAAGTTTTTCACTGATCGAAATACCTGATATGGCGTCAAGTTGCTGTGTGGTATTTCCTTTTATTTCCTCCACAACCTCAAGTTGCACGGTGCTAGTTTCAATGAATATGAAGGGTACCTGCTCTTCTATATTCTTATAATTCGCCAAAAACATTTCGTGCAAAAATATAACAAGTTTGATGATCTAAATATTTCGAGAATTGGGATTGAGTTATCTAGACTGCAGTGTAGACATCTAGACTTCATCACTTTATTATATATTGACTCAGCTAAGTACAAATCTTCATTTAAATTTTAAATTAAAAGATGAAAGTTTTAATTTAGATTCTTTTTGTCTCATATTACCAATATTTTAAGAAAACATATTGTCTAGTTCATTCTAGAAACGTTTTTCGGATAAAGACCCGAGGTATGAAAACAAAACAATAAATAACAAATATTGGTATAAAAATTTACTACTACTACTACTACTACTAATAATAATAATAATATTAAAACTTAGATCTTGCCAGAGAACTAAAAAAACAATGAAACATGAGGGTGACGAGGATACCAATTTTAGTTGGCGCACTTGGAAAAATCCTCAAATATTTGATTGGGGATTGGAAGATTTGGCAATCAGAGGACGAATCGAAATCATCCAAACTACAAAATTATTTAGAACGGCCAGAAAACTGAGATGAATCCTGAAGACCTCAGGAGAATTGTTTTCACTTAGACTCCTATGAAAGACCATCAGCTAACGTTGGTGTGAAAATCTGGCAAGGAGTATAAATTCCAAACTAAGAAAACCAAAATTCTACCAACAAGAAGGTGGAGAATGCACGTTGACATAACCAGCAACTGGATGTAAGGGATGCAAAAGTAAATTTGGAGTAAAATATGTGAACGTAATGAATATAAAAGAAAGGCTAAATAGATAAATAACGTGAGAAATAATTTTCAAGGACTCGACGTAGGCCCTGAGGTGGTAATACACCTGCAAGCGCGAAGAGTAACGCTGAAAAAATACCGAATTAGAAAATGCCAGGCAATGATAACATACACGGATTCTGGTTTGAAAAATTAATGTCTATCCAGGATAGACTATCTCTTGAACTAAGTAGATGCATTGAAGAAACAAATATACCCGAATGGATGTCTAAGAAGACGTTCCTGATCCAGAAAATCCCCCCAAAGGAACCATCCCAAGGAAATATAGACCGATAATTTGTCTACCTATGGGAGGAGATCTATTAGGCGCTTATGAGTCGTGGACTGTTTCCCGACGAACAGAAAGGATACAAGTGAACAAGAGGAACTGATGATCTACTGTATATTGATTATCACATCTGAGGAGGCTTGCTGACAACCAGACTCCAGCGAAAGACTGCCTGCAAACGCTAGAGTGAAAAACTTTCTAGAAGTAAAATAATAATATGACAAGAGTAAAAAAAAAAAAATTAAAACTCATGAAATATTAACTCTTTTCAGACAAAATTTTGCGTGGTAAGCCCAGATATGCAAGTCAAATCTTAAATGTTTGCTTTTGTTGAACAATTAATTTTCACTACTCTACGACTGAGTCAATATTCAATATGTTGTAAGTTTAATGGGAGAGTCTGCGGTTGGAAAAGACAAAAATTACCCATCTCTGGTGACAATGGCATCAAACTATTCCCATCTTCCTTTTTGGTGCAATAAGAAAGTGTCATTCGCATTTGGAACCTTCATCTTCAGCGTCGCTTTTATTTTTTATTTTTATTTTCTTTTGCGCTCTCTCCATAGGAAAGTAAGAACACGGCTGAAGGATATGAACAGATTTCCCACTCTAATCCCAGTTCAAAGGTCGGAGAGAAGGTCTGGCAAACTCTACTGGAGACTTCAATTCCAACTACATTGATATGAATTATTTTCTTCATGACTGTATATCCGTAAGATGTATGAAGTTCTTTGAGAATTGATACAAGGTCTTTATGTAAGCTTACAACCAATCAGAGAGAAGCTTCAGCACGAGATGCAGCTTAGTGTTATATCTAGGATACCCCTTTTTTCGGAGGAAGAATCTTATCCCTCTGCAGTGGATACAGTTTGCATATTCCAAGCCCTGTCGACATAGTCGCCATATTGTTTTGAAAAGTAAAAACAGACGTTGGGATAAGTACGTGATATGCAATACGGAGTACTTTGAAGAGAACTAAAGCGCCATTTTTCTTGATAGTCTTCTTTTCGTTAATACTAATTGTGTTGTTATTCAAAACTTTGGGATATATCTAGTAAAAAAGTTATCCTTTATCAGCTCAACTGAATCATGATATTTGTTTTCACTGTTTATTTTTTTCTTCTATTTATTTAAAGCATTTTTATTGTCTGAGTTCAGAATGCAAAATAAAAAAGCAGAAACTGCTTGTAAATTCAAAGAAGCGTTTGGCTAGGGGACCTCAACGAACTTAGAGCTTAACATTGGTTTAAATGTTCGAAACGGAGACATGAGCCTTAAAAATAAGAAAGGTCATGAAACTCTTTCTGTGGTCGACGCCAACAAGATGGGAGCAATCATAAAAACGGGCTCTCAAAATAAATAAATAGATAAATAAATAAATAAGTAAACAAATAAATAATTTAAAATAAATAAATAAACAAATAAATGAATGAATAGAATAAAAACAAAAAACTCAAAGCCCTCTTTCACCTGAAAGAAAAAAGCAAAACTAAAAAAACCAAAAAAAAAACAAAACAAAAAACAAAAAAAACTCTAGAGTTTATAGAAGTACTAACAAATAACTATTCAACTGTTTGGCGTTTGGACCAAATAAGGAAATCAAATAATTCGGACAATTGTCTGCCATACGAGCTGAACGAAAATCGTATAATTCATCGATGACCTGCGCTTTTTTTTTCGTAAGAAAAGCGATCTATTTGTTGACTGCGTTGTGACATATAACGGATAATATGGATAATATACGACAAATCATAGAGTTCTGCGAAGTTGTTGAGTCAAGGTGAAGCATCAAAATGTTTTCCAAATATCAAGCTTCGTCAAAATAAGCTTATGATCTATGTTTGGTTGTCGATATAATGAAATATCCGTAACAATTCCTGTAGAAAGCTTTACGGAGAAATATTGCCAGGAAGTTGACGAAATGCACCCAAAACTGCAATCAAAAGAACAAATTCTTCTCAACAACGAAACCTGATTGCCCGTCTCGCAAATGACTATAGAAATCGAATGAACTGGGCTACAAAACTCATCTTTGTCCAAGTTACTCACCAGATTTTTCCATCATATATATATATATATATATATTTCAACTGAATATATATATATATATATATATATATATATATATATATAGTACAATTTAATGGAGCCTCAAATTCGGTTAAGTTGTCATAATAAATTTATTTCGGCGGAGAATATTATTGCTATACTCTCCGTCTTGTCAGATGACTCTTTACATTCTTCCCTCCCGTCGCAGAGTGGCGAATGTGGAGTTACAGTTCGTATTCAGACGATAAAAGATAAACAATACTGTCCTTGGACACTGACTATATATATATATATATATATATATATATATATATATATATATATATATATATATATATATATTTATATATATATATAAAGCGCAGCGTTTCCTCTTTTAAGTATGTTTGAATAACTAAGATAGACACTTCCCTTTTACCTATTTTACCCGTTCAAGTTTTCGTACGAGTCATTTGATTTCTAAATGTAAATGAATTCAAAAAGGTTTCATATTTTTTCACAAGTACTTTTCGATGAATAAACATTGAAATAATAAATACATTGACTAGTGTCGTATGAATTTATATAAAGAGTGTGAGAAGAACAAGTAGGAGTGGAATTTACGAAAGATTAGAACTTTACTAGATGTAAGAGAAAGAATTTGAGTGGGAAATATTAAAGATATTTCAGATCTTGGCTGTTGAATTCAAAAGTGATCTGGTTTAAGAAAGGTTTCTTAATCTTTATGCGTAGAGCTTCAAGAATTTCGAACTTTTGATTGGTTCTACCTGCGTGTTCTCAGTTGGAATTTTTCGGTATTTGGAGGAAGGGCACTTTGTGTTTGTGATTTCGATGTTCGCTCCCTCGAAGATGGTTCCAGTCTACCCAACTATTTTACCCACAGATAGAAGGAGAACAGATGGATTCATGCCTTTCCCAAAGTGAAGTGAAACTTAAACAGACTCATTTCTGATATGAAATCGGATCGTCTAGTGAATTACCTAACAACGATAACTTTTATGTATGTATGGAAGCAGAGAAAAGTAAAAAACTCTTATTACTTGTTTATCATCTTACATGTTTCTATCAATATTTATCTGTCAGTTACTCAGGCATCTCTTCTCATGTCATTTCAATGAATAATTTATTGCGTCAATTTCGACTGTAAACAAATAACCGATACAAGGAAATATGAAAAAAGTAAAATTCGCTGAGTCTAAAAAATAAAAGAGAAGCTAAGAGATAGAAATCGGAAAAGAATATCGAACGAAGAAGAAGAAGTTCAGAATAGTAAAAAGAATCGAGATACATGACAATAAAAATGATTGGTTTGGTTTCTTTGTTTAATGCCATAGCAACCCTCGTGGGTTATTTAATGCCAAAGCTGACCTTGTTGAAGAAGGGCAGTGATACTATATGAGACATAACTGGGGTATAAGATGGTTCTAACTTTTTCCCAAGAGTATCATTCCGAAAATGAATGTGATTGTATGAGTGGAGTTTGAACTTGCTAAGGTCGAGGCCGCAATCTAGCTCTTCAGCCACTATACCACGGAAATAAATATGAACTTATAAAAAGAGGGAAACGGTTTATTCTAGAAAAAGAAACAAGAAATGTCCAAAAATATAAGAGGAAGGAATGAACAGAAAAATAAGAGAATGAAATAAAGATGGAGAACATGATGAAGACAAAAAATAAAAAGAACACATTTGTAAGGTGAATGATGGATGTATTCCATAACATATTAGATTGTCAGGGTGTCATGTTGCGTAAAACCCCTTCATGGCATTTCTGAAAACAATGTGATTTACTTGGCAGTGCCCGTCTAAGTAATATGTGACAGATATAAGTAAAGAAATGGGTCCCTTCCCCACAGAAACAACAACAACAGCAACCCCGAAAAGAATGGTAAATGGACAGACCAAATGAAAGTTAAAAAAAGCGAATGGGTCGACGGTGAAGGTGTACAATCAAACACTAAGGTTTGCTTAGTTTAGCAAACATTGTAAAGAATGGAGTAGCCAGTAAGAATAAAACTCACTAACAATGGTCTGCAAGCCTTGTTTATGAACTATTACACCCAAAGGAATTTGTTTAATGTACCCGGTACTCAGAACCGGTTGTACATCTGAGCAAGACGCTGCTCAACTTCAGTGATCGAGAGACAGTACTTTCTGTGTAATTTGACAGCAAGCAAAAAAGTTTTTTTTTTTTAAAAAAGGAAGAAAAACATGAAGAGGAGGGAAACAAGCGGAAAACATCAAATTCAGTTGACCTTTTCTTGGCTAAAGCGCAGTCTCTCAAACGAATACGTTATGACATTGATGAACAGCGACACAACACTGTACTCCTGATAAAAATCTGAATAACTATGAATATAAATACACACATAGTATATTTCATAAAAGGTGTAAAGCTAAAGATAATAATGCAAGTATGAACATAAAATATACACTTTATTACGGGAAAATAGATAATCTATATAAAGGGTGTTTCAGAAAAATTGATATCATTTCATTTTGAAATAGTCGCTATCATTTGAGATGTAAATATCTGAATAACTAATAAAAATAAATTTAATGTTGTGCAAAATAAGATTCAGTCATCTTTAGGCTCGTTGTAAAAGGGTAGGGACATAGACCAGTCCCTTGACATAACTCCAAAGAAAAAAAAAGCATTGCTAGGTGTCAAGTCCGGTGAACGTGGCGGTTATTTCAAAAGGAAATGTAATCAATTTTTCAAAATATAAATTGAAATGTAAAAATGCTGTTCGTAAGTTTTTTTCTTTTTTTACTTGAAAGAATTAACCCAAAATTATTGTCTAAAAAAGAAAAAAAAACCCTTTTATCTCTTATTACAGAAACTGGTTTATTAATTGGCCTTTGGGAGGCGTTTGTAGTGCAATGGTTATCATCCTAGACGAGACTGCATTTCACATAGTATTAATACCCCTGGGAAAGGTATGAATCAAAATACCCTCCTTCCAGTTATGGGTAAATAGTAGGGCAGGCTGAGTTCTTCAACCTTGGTATGGCAACCAGTCTAGGAGAAGGAAAATTATAAATTATAATAGGTTAAAACTCCTGAGATCCAATGATGTTGACCAAAACTGTTATATATTTTTCAATATTTCTTTTACTATTTTTTTCTTTAAAAAAAGCTGATATAAATATGAAAACACATACAGTTCGTGACCATTTATACCAAAAACACATACACGTACACACATATTACACGGATTGGGTGAGTATGGGATTGTTTCCATATCTATGTAATATGATGAAATATATATACAAATCTTTTCTTATCTATTTCCGTTTTCGAAACTGAACTGGAGAAAGCAAAAATGACAATTAGCCCTAAATTGTATTGGGTGAAAAATATCAAATTGCACAATATATGATTCTGCCATCAAATCAAGTCTAAGATTATCATTTTAGAGATTAATAGGCGATTGTTCAAACTTCATCAGTACCGTTTATGCTAAAATGAGTATAATACCTTATAATTCCCTAGGTGACGTGGTCCGCTTGTTGGCCGAGTGGTCTGATACTAAGTCTAACGTAAAGTTGGGCGGGTTTCGATCCTAGCTTCAAGCATCCTACGTGTCTAGCCGCACTGAAGAGTTGTGATACAACGAAACAGTCTGTTTGAAGATGACAATATATATATATATATATATATATACAAAGAAGATGAGCTGTAAATGGTTCTACTTGAGAATATATAAGAGGGTTCTTATAAATCTCCGGGGGTACTCCATGTATGATGATTAATATATTAATTTCTTACAAAGAAAATTTCCATATAATTGTAAAAACTCAACAAACCGTCATTTGGTTATTATAAATTTATTTCATCTGGCAAAAAGAAACCAGCTACTTCAGATGGCCATCACACACTGAAGAAAAAAAATAATCTATTTTTTCCATGGACTCTTTCTCGTTTAAGACTGTATTAATATAAGTGTTTACATCACAATGTTTTGAAGTTTGACATAATTTGATCTTTCAGAAAGACAGCTAATTTGATCTTATGTTAACATACCTAATCAAACACAACTGTAACAATCCCTGATTACCCGACTGAACGTGAATTCCGAGAAGTAAATATGAACTGAATGTTTTCATTGAATGTTAGAGGTCAACATAGATAAGAAGATTTTCATTCAGGGTTGCCAACCTAAAATATAAAGAAGTCAGTCTTATTACAATATAGATTAATTGTCGAACTCTTAATATTCTGCGTGTATACGTTTCGCCAAGAGAATAAAGTGTAAAAGTATTTCTTGTTTAGTTGTATATTTTCCTGTTGGCATATATTTTTCTTTCCTTTATTTGACTAGGACCCTAAATCTGACTGTCACACTCAAAATGTTTACCTCTCTCTTTTATCGCAGGCCTTAGGTATTATATATATATATATATGTAAGTGTATATATCTGGGGAAAACTGGAAATAAATCCGACAGCATGAAAATGTACTGAATGAGAAAAAAAAGCAGTGTCTTCAGATAATGATTTTATTTGTAGAAATATTTGCCAACATTAAACGTTTTAAACTTTCGTCAAAGCTTGTAAGTTATTAACTGAAATAACTTTTTGATAACTTACATGCCCTGATGATGGTCTAAAAACCGATACATTTAACGCTAGGAAATATTTCAGCGAATAAAATCATCCTCTGAAGACACTGGTTTTTCAAAAAAAATCTCTGTACGTTTTCATAAGTATATATATATATATATATAAGTGTTAAGTTTTAAATAGATCGATATTACTGCAGATTAAAACACAATTATATATATTGTAATCTGACCCTCTCTCTCTATATATATTTAGATAGATAGATAGATAGATAGAGAGAGAGAGAGAGAGAGAGAGAGAGAGAGAGAGAGAGAGAGCTGAAAAATATATCTAATAACATCACATGCTATTTGTATGAAATATAAACGGCGTGTAGATAATTTTCTGATTCCATCGATAGAAAATTGATTTGGTGATGACTTTTCTGGTCGATAATGCATCTTGTCACAGAGCAAAGACGATTAAAGTTTTTATTCGAGAAAGGCAAATAAAATCAATGACAAGGCAAGTAAACCTCCCAGATCTAAATCCAAATGAAAAGTATTCATTATTAATCTCTCTCTCTCTCTCTATCTCTCTCTCACACACACACACACACACACACACACACACACACACACATTTAGTGCGTGTGAGTATGACCTCTAAATTTCTTTTGCTTACTCACACGACTCATATCAAAGGTTTTATTATATTCATTTTGGAAAATTGAAAAAAAAAGTTTGCATTTCTGTTTAATTTACAATGTAAATATAAAGCTAAACTGGATTCTTATTTTGTTTTCATCCCGTTAGCTAATCCAAATCTTTATCTTTTCGTTAAAGCATATACGGTAGACATCTCGTTGAAAGCTTCTTAGTAAGAAACCAAAATTTTAATCTCTTCCATGATTTTTCCTGTCATAGTAAAGATAAAGAAATGTTCTTTTGTATTCGTTGGTGGTATGAACAATAGCTACTGCGGAAATAAAAACGTTAACCTTTGAACGACTTTTATTAACATCTAAATCCTCATAAAAAACTATAGTGATATGTTATGTCTGCGTTTATTGCTGCAATAAACCAAGTCGGGTGGATAAATGTCGACTCATTTTATGTAACATAACATTCTGCCTGTAGGGGGTCCTTTCAGCTAATTTGCTTATGCATAAACATATAGATATATATTTACGTATTTGTAGAATTCACGTTGATATATTTTCTAAAAGGAAAATCAGTGTGGATGATATTTATTTCAAGAACTGTTATTCCTCGGAAATTCTAGAAAGAATGTTATTCTCTATTTCAAATGAAACAAATAAAAGCAATGTAGACATCGAAGAAAGTTATCAAAAATATTGATGTATATATATATATAGTAAGTTGGCGACCGTAGTCGAGGGCGACCAGAAGGCTCCCTTTTCAATAGCTACTACACCGAGGTGTTGGGGACGGCACTACTCCTTTCCCTGGATTGCTCCACTTTATCCTTGATACATACCTTATATTGTTGAGCGTTAAGCAAGGAGGTATCAAGTACAATTTTTAAAGTCTTTGGCATGACGCGACCTGGGATTGAGCCCAGGTCTCCCGGACCATTGGCGAACACTTTAGCCACTAGGCCAATGATCCGATTGTGACATAAAAAAGTATCGAAAATTGAGCACATAGGATTTTTAGGAAAATAATAATTTCTATTAACTTCAAAGTTTACATGACTATAGAATTGCTCCCGGCAAAAATTCACACTAGGAGAATGTGCCTTTTATATTTTCGAGCTATATTGGTTTCATTTTAGCACACTAACAGAATGTGCCTTTTCTATTTTCGAGCTATATTGGTTTCATTTTAGCACACTAACAGAATGTGCCTTTTCTATTTTCGAGCTATATTGGTTTCATTTTAGCACACTATCAGAATGTGCCTTTTCTATTTTCGAGCTATATTGGTTTCATTTTAGCACACTATCAGAATGTGCCTTTTCTATTTTCGAGCTATATTGGTTTCATTTTAGCACACTAACAGAATGTGCCTTTTCTATTTTCGAGCTATATTGGTTTCATTTTAGCACACTAACAGAATGTGCCTTTTCTATTTTCGAGCTATATTGGTTTCATTTTAGCACACTATCAGAATGTGCCTTTTCTATTTTCGAGCTATATTGGTTTCATTTTAGCACACTATCAGAATGTGCCTTTTCTATTTTCGAGCTATATTGGTTTCATTTTAGCACACTAACAGAATGTGCCTTTTCTATTTTCGAGCTATATTGGTTTCATTTTAGCACACTATCAGAATGTGCCTTTTCTATTTTCGAGCTATATTGGTTTCATTTTAGCACACTATCAGAATGTGCCTTTTCTATTTTCGAGCTATATTGGTTTCATTTTAGCACACTAACAGAATGTGCCTTTTCTATTTTCGAGCTATATTGGTTTCATTTTAGCACACTATCAGAATGTGCCTTTTCTATTTTCGAGCTATATTAGTTTTTTTTGTCTCTTTGATATCTCTCATGGTCAACCAGTACCTGTTATTTTTAACCACTTCAGTTTATGTTATACTTGCACCAAACATTTACACGCATCTTTTGCCACACTCCACTGAGAATTGCTTCCTTGAGTGAATTTTTACGATCATTTCCAGTTTCAAATGACTGTGTAGGAGTCTCCGTGGTGTTCAAGCTTACGTGCTTGATTGAGATATCGTAGTAAGCGAGTTCGAACTTCAGTCAACTTATTACGTTCTCTTTCTGACTAATGCCCTTGGGGGAAGGAATGAACCCTTTATTTCCCCAACAATAGTTTAAACTTCTATAAAGATAGCTTTGGCATTACACAAAATACGAAGGTTGATATGACATTAACAAATGACATTAAACAAAGAAGCAAAAACAGATTAATTGACAATTCTGCTGTTGGAGCTACGTTTCCTTTCAATTAAGCACGCTCAATCACTTGTTGATATCAGCCAGAACTTTTTAGCTGTTGACTGATTTGCATAAATTTCGACTTCTGATGGTATTTGTTTTAGGAATGCTGATAACTTTATAATTATTTCGTCAACATCGGGTTATTCCATATCAATTTCGTCTACTTGGGCAGGAAATCATCATCATCATCATCATTTTTCACTAACAGCTCGGATATCCCTGACCCTCTCTTGCCACACTCCATATCGTCCATTGCTTCCGGCAGTTCCTCAGGGCTACATCCCATATCGGCACAAAGCTGCTGTATATAGATTCGAGCAGGTCGTCCTGCCTTTGCTCGTCCATGTGAAGGGGTCTACAAGATTAAATCACTTATGAGCTCGTCCTTACTTCTCCAGCGGTGTCCTGCATGTCTGGTTCGTCTAATTCGGATAGTTTTAGTGATGGGTTGTAGGTGGCTGTACAGCTGCTCTTTTATTGGATGTTGCCTCTAGAATTTGTCCAATATTGCTCACAGCATTCTTGTGTAGTTGCCGTCAAGCTTTTTTTTTCCATACGTTTTATTAGCGTCCATGTTGTGCATCCACAGAGCAGTATCGACACTATGAAGCCCGAATGTTCACTTATTAAGTAAAAAGTTTCGTGACTTATATGCTATTGCATTATTTACTGGTTTTCAGTTTGTATTTTGACTTTGGTAGTTAGTACATGTGTTTGATCATTTGGTTACCACCGGAAATATTTCCTGTATTCTTTCTTCTAGACACCAAAAACATTATTTTGACGGAAATAATAGATTAAAAAAGAAAATCTTATAATATAAAGACACACACACACACACACACACACACACACACACACACACACACACACACACTTCTTCAGGAGATCTATGTTGGTTAACATAATCAACGGTTGCTCTGAGGAATATTGTTTTGATAGAGACATGATCTTTTTAAATTCCTGGATTTGTGTCTCTGTATGTCTTATAGGAGTTTACTGACCGTGAAGACCTTTGGTCTCTGCATATGTTTTTGTATGAATAAATTTATATATATATAATCATATATATATATATATATATATATATATATATTTATGTATTCTGTTAGCGTGTGAGTGTGTACATTCGCAAACATGCACTTAAACCCATGTACACCCCACATTGCACGCACATATATTTTCTGGGAGGTTGTTACCCCCCCGCTCTCTCTCTCTGTTAACACATGTTCACCTGAATGCACCTATATATTCCAATTTACCAACACCTCCGCTCGGGCAGGATATGACACAAGGCCACCAACAACCCATCAGTGAATGCACCTATATATACATGAGGTGAGTTTAATGTGAGAATGCATTTAACTCCACACATAGATATATTTTAGGCTAATCTGTGAGAATATGTTTGTGCGTGTGTGGGCGAAGTTAGGCACTGCTTTATGTTAATTCAAATCATTCCATGAAGTCTGCAATTTAAAAAAAGATTACATCACTATCAAAACAATGTTCGTTATAAAAAAACGTGTTTTTATTATATATTTTGGCCATGTCAGTCAACGAAAATATTTCCTTCAGCATCCAATGACATAAGCAGAAAACATTCAAACACTTATCTATATTTTTTAAAATTATTGTAATACAATAGAAACCAATGAAATGGCGGAAATAAACAATGTAGTCTAGATCTTGACGTAGCGTACCGTGTTCATTAAGATATTTCAAACATTGCTAATAAATTAAGCAGTTTTTAGGTTGGAATATAGCATCTGTGTATATCATAAGACGATATAAACAAGTGTTCCCAATTCTTGGCGAACATTTCAAAAACATAGACCACCGTATCCATAATTCCGTATAATTTACCATTATTCTAGCCTGCCGGGTTTCAGCATAGCATAACTAATGTTTAAAGAAACGTTTTTAGTTCAGATGATAAGTAAGTTTTTATGTAACTTTGTTTTCTATTTATAATATTTATAAATATATGGATAGATGTCATAAATCGTAAATAATGTTGGGTAATTTTTTTAGAATTTTAACTATTGACCTTTATTTTGGTAAAGGCATAGCGTGGACGATTTGGATCCAAGGTTAGGCCCACAAACGACACTTCAAAAATCGTATCTTGTGTAATTAATGAACCCTCGATTTGAGGTGAAAAGTTGGTCTAAAAGAAAACAAGATCCTTTATTATAAAAGTATACAAGTTACAATGAAAACCATTTGCTGCCTATCTAGCTAAGTTTTCATCCGAGGATAAGAATGGAGTTTGGCAGGGTTTTGGAGGGTAAAACATCATTGTTACTAACTCACAGCACCCAAATTGTATCTTACAATCCCATCAGACTTGGATAGTATTTTGTCACATCATTGGAATGCAATATCAAGAGCCTACACGTAGTACAACCATTTGATTCCCGAATTTACTACGATGAAGCTTTAATTTAATCATTTAAGATTTGAAGTAACTGATAAGATGACATGCCATTTGTATCGTGGTAAGAAAAAGATACACAGTGAAATAGAGTAAATTATTCATTAACTCAAGTGGTGCACCATATTCGCAATTAAACGTATGTGCGAAATGGACATATAAAGTTCATAACGATAGAACATAAAGAACATAGGAACCTCGGAATTCGAAAACACGTAACGACTTCTTGTTCAGGTGCGAAACCTTTTTATTAACTTTGAGTTAAAGGTTTCGACGTAAGGAGGAGAGACACAATCTTCTATGCTGTCTTATTCATTTGGCCCCCAACTCGTGCGGCCCCATTAGGGCGCAAGTTCGCCACGCGCCTGCGAGCTCCAAAAATCGATCCTTCTCGTTCGGCGTCTAGTACCCGACTCTTATTTTCTTCAAATTCTCACACAAACTTTCGCGTGCTTCCGGTGCGTGACGTCACCCGCACCTTGTCACCCAGTATCGTCTCGGACTGTTATGACATCTGAGTGACACCTCCATCCGCCCGCGCGCACCCGCGTTAACATCTGCTTCAATGTTACACCCAACCAACCCATGTGCTGAGCCGAAAGGTTCTCAACCTAACTAAACTCAAAGGCATGAACCAAAATCCCTCGGCTATTTTATAACAGTGGTACAGTCCGACTAGTATTGTATGTCTAGCGATGTTGGTGTTACGTCCGAAGTTGGTCTTACTACTGACCGACATCCTTTCAGAGCCCGTCTCTCAGTTTCTTTTTCTGCTTCTGCGTGCTTAAGAAACACGGTATCTTTTATACGTCCACGATACCGGAAGTCCGTGGTACGAGCCACTATACAACACCATAATGTAGCGTGAGAATTAGAATAGAATTTCCGAGCGAAGTCAGGGTACAAGTTTTTAACTGTGAATTCTTAATTCAGCAATGTTAACTTGAATTATATAACGAAATGGAAAGCCGAACCTAATATCTATCTATCTATCTGAAAGAATAATTCAACAGACCATCAGCTGGCCACTCGTAAGAGCAAACTACCGCTTAAGATAGTGATTACATAATAGAGAGAAAAATAATAAAGATATTCTTTCAATGGATTCTTACCCGTTTAAAAAAATAAATAAAGAAAGAAAGAAAGAAAGAAAGAGGGTGGACCAAAAGATATGGGTTAGAAGTTGGTTTCATTGTCTGGTGTCATGTACCCTTATGTATCTAAAAAAAACTTTTTGACAAGACACTCAGAGCCTTCAGCAACAGAAATCTAGTTATATATATATATATATATATATATATATATATATATATATATATATATATATATATATGTATGTATATAAGCCATAAACACAATTGAATTTAAAAAATGAAGTAATTTCAATTCATTTTTTATATGTATATTAGCATTTATGCTTAATTTTAAAATTCTATTATGACATAAATATAAGGCCAATAAGCAGAACTACAAAATAAAACGGCACATTTTTTTATTTAATACTTTGTAGATGCGTCGTAAGCTTTGATAACCTAAAAGTTTGGCTCGGTTTACAGTCAACTAGTGTCTGAAGTTGAACCGAAGGTATTTTTCCCTTGTGTCTAAGATTGCGTTTTGGGGTTCAGAAATTGCTGAGTATTCCTGACCTTCTTCATAAACTTTTGCAACAATCAATCCCCACAAATTTTCTATAGGATTGAGGTCTAGAGAGCATACTGGGTGGCCAAGAAGTCTTATTTTTTGTGCAAGCAATTACTTCTCATTGATGTGGATAGCAGTATTATCTTTCTGGAAAATCCATTCTTCTGCTCACAGACGACGCCCTTCTTGTGTGAGAGCTAAAGGATGTAGCATATTCATATAATCTGCTGTTTTTTGTCGACCATTGATAAATTGTAGTTTAAGTTTTCCTGAAGATGAGAAGGCCCCCGCCAGATCATAAGGGATCATCCTCCACTATGCCTTGTTGAATAATTCTCTAATGGAAATTTTTTTGCCTGCCAGTGCTACTGAAAGCCATCTGGCCAGTCTAAATTGAATTTCTTTTCGTCCGAGAAAACAACTTTTCGCTATTCTATAGCATTATTGGTTTGATATTGACGAGCATATTCCAGGTGTTTCTCTTTGTGCTTCATAGTTAACATTGGGCGATGAATTCTTTTCTTATGCTAAATTTATTCGTTGTTCAAATGCTTTCTAATTGTTCTAATACTGCAAAGAGCCTCCACTAGAGATTTTAATATCTTTGATGTTGATGAAGTTTTCTTTTTGCTTCGCGAACAATTCTTTTCTTGAAATGTGGTGATGATTTTTCTGGCCGACCAGTCGGTTTTCTTTTCAAGTAATTGTAGATAACGGTTTTACTGCGTCCAAAGGCCTTCGAAATTTCTCTCTAAGATTTTTCAACTCTTTTCAGAGCTGTAATCTCTCCTTTCTCAAATTCAGATAATTTAGTTCCTTTAGCCATTTATGTTTTTAGTATTTTAAGTATTACAGTTTTAATAGCTTTTGTATTACGTAGACAATATATAATAAAATTTTCGATTAAATTAAGTCCTTTTTTATTTAGTTTTTATTGGTGGTCTTATATTTATGTCAAAAATAAATTTCAAAATTTAGCATAAATGCTAATATACATATATAAAAGGAATTGAATTTTTTAATTCTAGATTCAAATGTCTCTTAACCTTATCTTTTGTATATCTGATTTCTATAATTTAAAAATTGTAAACAATGAGTTTTTCTTCATTTTTGAAGGTGGTCTAATATTTTTGTCCCGGGCTGTGTATATAAATGTGATTTCAAATAAGAAAGTAAAACCGCACACACACACGTATATATATATATATATATATATATGCGAAAAAGTTTCATCTGACGATTATGTTTTTTATCTTATTGAAAACATTAAACTATTAGTAATGAGACAAAAGAAGGAAGGTAAAATAATTCCTCTTAGTTTTTATAGTGCTCTGCTGACCAGCATTTGAGCATTTATTTCACATTTTTTTAAATGATTCCTTTTTATCATCTATTGTTATTAATAAAGCTTCAAATGATCAGGTAATTTTAATTATTGGATAAATCTTATAACAATCTCTCACATAAAGCAAAACAATTTCATCTGAGAGGTTGTGTTTTCTATTTCATCGAAGACATGAAACCATTAGAAATGAGACAGAAACTAAGATTATAAGATCATAATTTCTTTTTAATATATATATATATATATATATATATATATATATATATACTAAAAAATACCAAAAAGAAAAATATTATATATATATATATATATATATATATATATATATGATATTTTTCTTTTTTTGTTGGTCCAAAGAGAGGAAAAAAGTAAATATATTAAAATGAGTTGGTCCACAAGGAAATTTTTATATAATTTTAATCATTTATTTTCTTCTTTCTTACACGCGTTTCTATACTTATAATTACACCTTCTGCATGTGCCTTACATTTTTAATAAAATACTCACCGGGTTTTATGTTTTTGTTAAATTTTCCTGGAAAATGACCGTGTATACTTGAGTAATAAATGACTTTCTGAAATCTAATTCTTTGTGTAATATTAGGGAGTCGACTTATACGCGAGACTTTAACTTCGTTCGTTTAAATTGTTGTTCGTTTCTTTGGCTGCAGCTACAGCATGTAGTTTAAGTTTAACGGTAAATGCTCTCACTGACGTTTTTTTCCATAGACTGTGTTTATATTGCTATAGTACCGTATTTTCGTTAAAAAATTCAAAGAATTTTGGAAAACCAAGGAAGTTGAAGAGAATATATATTTCCACAAACATATGAAACTCACATGATACACAGTATATATCTGCAGTCTAAAGTTTTTAAATATTAAAAAAAACCAATAAAGCGAAAGATCTGAAATAAGTTGAAGAGTTATTTTCACGTGTCAGGACCAAAACGATTCAAAAGAAAGTGGTCAAGTTCAGTATCATCCTTTCAAAGTGTTATAATCTGATTTACTCTTAGTGTATAAAAGGGTTTTAAAACGTTTTCTGTGTGGATGTTAATAAATTGATAGTTCATACTATTTTTGAAAACTACAGATAATTTTCTTTTCTGCTATTATTTACGAGGGGCATACGATAAGTTTCCAGACTTTTTTGTATGGGCACTTTTATTGATAGTACACACATGAAACTCTAGTCCCCTTAGAAGTAATTTCCTCTGGCTGCAATGCACTTGCTGTACCATTCTAACAACTTCTGGAAGGCCCCATGGAAGTCGTCTTGTGTGAGCGTGTCAATGACCTTCGTCATAGCCTCTTTCATCTCCTCAATTGTCTCAGAACGACAGCCTCTGAGCTTAAGGAATAACCAAAAGTTACAGGGAGCAATGCCTGGACAATAGGGAGGCTGAGGAATTGTCTTGATGCCCATCTTGGTCAAATAGTCTGTGACAAAGATGGGGTTGTGGACTGATGCATTGTCCTGCTGGAAATGCCACTGACCCGATTTGAAGAGTGCTGGCCTCTTCCGACGGAATCTCATCCTGAACTCCCTTTAAACCTCCAACTCTGGTGTACTGACTTCCTTATTCCTCTCACACCTCTCATCACTCCCTACCTTCCTTGAATCGCTTATGCCACTCAAAAATTGATTCTCGATTCATGCAAGATGCTCCAAAAGCAGTTTGAAGCATTCCATACATTTCGCTGGCATTCTTTCCAAGTTTAAAACACAATTTTATTGCATACCGTTCTTCTAAAGTGTCAGATAGCATTTTTGAAATTCACCAGCTGTGACAATCAGGATTTAGTAGGGTGTATTCCAATTCCTGCTGTAGCTGTTCATTTGAACCTGAAATCATAATAATTGGTCAGTCATCTCATAAGATGTATAGCAATAACAGACTGAATTTTCAAGAGTCTATGGCAATTTTAAATGCCCATACGAAAAAAGTCTGGAAACTTATCGTACACACCTCGTATTTTCTCTTTGTAGTTGGATCAATTTAATGCTAATGTGATGATTAAATGACATTGTTTAGAGAGTATTTATCCGTCTGTTATATTTTTATTTTAACCCAATATTTTCATGTTCAACTTTTTTCTAAAAGAATTCTCATCTATTTTAAAAACCTCTTCGTAGTAAATATGATTATCCAATTATTATAAACACAACCTACTTTAATATAAACGTAGGCGCCTCGGGTGGTGTAATGGTTAGCAAGCTAGACAAGCAAACCTTCACGAGTGAGTTCGAGTCTCATTGGGTGCCCCATTCATACAGACTTGTGCCACATCTAAGCAAAAAGCGTTGTTAATTACTACTTTAATATAAACAGGAATGTGATACTATATACATATGTGTGTGTGTGTGTGTATCTGTGTGTGCATATATACATATAGCGATCACTTCTGTGAACATATATGGAACAATCACGCAACAGTCCTAGTCTCATTATTCTCGCAGGAATAATAATAATTACTACTACTACTATTACTACTACAACTGTCATGAGGAGTCATGCATAGCGTAACGGTTATTGCCGTTGAAAACAAAATCGGCCATCCGAGTTAAAAATCCAGGCCAGGGCTGTTTGCAGTTCTCCTCACACAAAATACGCTAAGGAAAAGCATGAATTTATCTTATCTGCCAGCTATAGGTAAAATAGTTGGGTAGACTGGGTTCTTTAGTTTTGATTAGACAACCTGTCTAGGAGAAGGAAAGTCAATTTTTAAATCATCTGTATCAGTGTAAAATTTTATTTTATGCTGCAACCTACACCCGTGGCAGAGGGGTTGGGTAAATACTACTACTACAATTACTCATACTCTTCCTCCTCCTCTTTCTCCATATAATAATAATAATCGAGACCATCCAGATGACAACATTGTTGAGATTGGCTAGAATACTCAGAAGATTCCAGAAGAACTGGGGAGACTTGCTGTCGCTTAGACTCCAGTGAAAAGAACAACAGCTGACGCTGGTATGTAAAAATCGAATAATAATGATAATGATAATAATCTCTATGATTTTCATATACAAACGGATCACCTAATTCCGACCAGAAGACCAGACCTTGGTTTAATCAACAGGAAAAAAAAAGAACTTGCCTTACAGCGAATTTTTCCGTTCCCGCAGACCACAAAGAAGGAAAAAAAAAAAAAAAAACAAACAAAAAAAAAAAAAAACGAAAAGCTAGAAAAATACTTGGATTTTGCCTCAAATGATGATACCAATTGTAGCTGGAGCACTTGGAACGGTCTTCAAACGTTAGGAAAGAGGACTTGAAAAATTGGAAATTAGAGGAAAATTCGAGACCCTCCAAACTACAGTATTGTTGAGATCGGCTAGAATACAGAGAAAGCTCTTAGAGACCTGAGGAGACTTGCTATCATTCAGACTCCAGTGAATGACCTCCACCTGACACAAGATTTAGTTTTGTTGTTTTATTTTTACGGCGTATCAACTCTTTTCGGGTCATTTAACACAGAATTAAACTTCAAACAATTCAGTCTAGTATATAGTTTTTGTTAACAAACAGTTAAGTGTCAAAACAGTTTAGTTAAATGTCAAAACAGTTATTTTTCAAACAATTCATTTTAGCATAACAATGCAGTTTAAATGTCAAAAACAGTTCTATTTCAAACAATTCAGTTTTACATAAGTACACAGTTTAGTTCTATTCAACCATAGATAGGACCCTATCAGGTGCTACCATTCCAGGCTGGAGTGGAACTGGAAGTGATGGCTATAAAGGGGTACTTCGAATTCCCCCAAACTCCAGCATTATTGAAATTTCACCATCAGATTGTTTAGTGTCATATCCATGACATTTTTTGGGGAGGGGTCTTACCCCCTGAAGAGAAGCAGTCGGTATATTCTACAGCCCCAGTCGGCTGGGCCAATTTGACACAAGTGTGAAAAAGTCGCAAAGAGTATAATAAGTAAGTAAAGTTGGCGACTGTAGTCGAAGGCAACCCGAAGGCTCCCTTTTCAATAGCTACTACACCAAAGTGCAGAGGAGGGCGATACTCCTTCCCCTGAAAGAGTATAATACTACTAATAATAATGATAATACAAAATGGGTCCGAAAAGTTTTTTTTTTGGAAGAATTAAAGAAATTTGGAAAAAACAAAACAAAAAAACAAATACAAAAATAAAGAAACAAAGAAAACAACAACAACAACAAAGAAACAAAAAAAAACCTTCCTTAATGTGTTGATCTGCGGGATTAATATGTAGATTAGTATATACGTTTGCCGACCAAATGTAATTCTCTTCCTAGCAGGACCCAGAACTTTTGCTTTCACACATGTAATAATATCCCCAATGATAGATATATGCTCCAAATACCATTCCTAGGCGTTTTATAATTTTCATATTGATTTTAATTCCACTTAAGAAGAGCACGGAAGGGAATTAAAAGTAATCAAATAATATTTATGAATCTATTGTTAATACTACTACTACTACTAATAATAATAATAATCTATTCTTTTTGCCTTCAAGGATGATACAGGTATTGCAATTTCTTCTTTTCTCCTTGCACTTACCTTAGAATTAATGAAATAATATCCCCCTTCATAGTCATTGCATTTTTGAATGTTGGCACCATCAGTATTCGATCAAGTATTTTTTTGTATCTGCAAAGCTTATCTTGATAAACTACCTGATCAAAGAGTTGTGAATTAGGAAGAGTAATATCATTTTATAACGAAGGAGGACCTGCCTTGAAAATAAGCATTCTAAATTGAAGCTTTGAGTTGGGCTTGAATGTCAGTCTTTAACATCAGTAGGAAACGCTTAACTTTCTCAACGGCAAGGTAGGCTTCTTATTTCCGTTCTTGGTTACTGTAGTTTTTTTTCTGTTGTCACTTATTGAGTAATAAGTACAAGAGTAGCATAATGGTTGTATTTTTTCTATTTGGTCATTAATAAAATATTGTTTTGTTGGTTGATGACTTCTTTTCTTCCATAGTATTACTATCATCTATTGTCATCCAAAATGAATAGTTTCCAAGACCCCATACAGTCAGTGAAAACCACTTTTGGGAAAAAGTATGGAATCAGCACACTGGGAAGATTTTCACTTGATATTTTTCCATTTAGCAGTAAATGAACCAATAACAGGAAAGATGCAAAAGATTTTGCCTCAATATTGGGTTATTCAGGAATGTTTTGGGGAAAATGTTACCAATAATCTAGTATAGTTTGTTCAAGGTGTATCTTATGAAGACAGAACGTCCAGCTATTAAAGAAAAATGCTTTTTTTGGTACGTAAAACAGCGAGTAGATAAAACTCAAAAAAATATCTAGTGTGGGTTGTGTGGAAAGAAAGATGATAAAACTATATTATTAGGCAATGCAGCAGATAGGCTCAGAATGCGTGCAAGAGCAGGTAGGGTTGTGGGAGGAAGGTGATCCACTGGGAACTATAAAAATAACTGAATTTGGGCTATATAGACTCATGGTATTTGCAACGATTAGTATCTGTCCTGGAAAAGGTGCCAAAAATTTTCAAGGGTTTAGAGATGAAAACAGATCCCTCAAACCATGGCCAGAGGGCCAGACATAATTTTAGTTTAGAAAAATAACTTGAAGGCATGTAGATTTTGTTGTCTTAGAAGACCTTAACATTTGATTAAAAATAAGCATGAAACTGGATAAATTCTTTGTGTTATGAAATAGCCGAGGGATTTCGGTTCATACCTTTGAGTTTAGTTAGGCTGAGAACCTTTCGGCTCAGCACATGGGTTGTTTGGGTGTAAGATTGAAGCAGGTGTTAACGCGGGTGCGCGCGAGCGGATGGAGGTGTCACTCAAACAGTCCGAGACGATACTGGGTGACAAGGTGCGGGTGACGTCACGCACCGGAAGCACGCGGAAGTTTGTGTGAGAATTTGAAGAAAATAAGAGTTGGGTTTTGGACACCAAACGAGAAGGATCGATTTTGGAGCTCGCAGGCGCGAGGCGAACGTGCGCCCTATGGGGGGCCGCTCGAGTTGGGGGCCAAATGAATAAGACAGCATAGAAGATTGTGTCTCTCCTCCTTACGTCGAAACCTTTAACTCAAAGTTAATAAAAAGGTTTCGTACCTGAACAAGAAGTAGTTACGTGTTTTTGAGATTCCTGTTCTTTATATATTCTATCGTTATGAACATTACATGTCTATTTCGCACATGGCCATATTCGTGTATATGGCTACGCAACATTTGACCTTCCCAGGGAACTGACCTTCGTCTCAACAAAACAAAAAGAACAAAAAGAAAATAAGTAAAAAAATAACAAACAAATAAGGAAAAATGCAAAAAATACATAAAAAAAAAGACACGTAAATGAAAAAGTGAAAAAAATGAAAACAAACCACATAAATAACCGGGGAACATTGCAGTGACAATGATACCCATCCTACTATGATTATTTGGAATAATACCTAAAATTTTGAAAATAGGGGAACTGGACATCCCGGGAAGAATTCAGACAATCAAGACTGTTAAGAACAGCTAGAATACTGGGAAAAGTCCTGGAGATCTATCAATAAGTCTTCAGTGATACTCACCAGTTAGCACTGATGTAAAAACACACAAAGAATAAAAATAAGAGACAGCAGAACGGTCCCCAAAGGTAAAAAAAAAAAGTTGGGGAACGGGAGATAGGAGGAAGGTTCAAGACCATCTAAAGAGCAATATTGTTAAAATCAGCAAGGGTACTTGGACGTATCCCAGAGACCTGAGTAGACTTGTTGTCACTCAGACCTCAATGAAAAGATACCAGTTAAAATTGGTGCGAAAAATTCGAAATAATAATAATAATAATAGGAGAACCAGAAAGCTACTAGAGACAAAATCATATTGCAGAGACCTTATTAAAGGAATAAATACCAAGGTTGTTCCACTTGAAAGATATTCGGGACAATTTTTGAAATGGACCAGAGATCAACTTAAACAAATGGACCAAAGAACAAGAAAAATAATGACCAAGCATTAGGCATTACATCCCAGTGATGACGTTGACCGATTATATGTTTCAAGAAAAGGAGGAGGCAGAGGATTTGCCAGCATTGAAGACAGCGTTGACGCATTAATACAACGACCAGAAGACTACGTAGAAAAGTGCGGGAAAAGACTGATTACAGCCACCAGAAACAATACTGACAAGATGAGGACAAACAGAACGACAATAACTAGAAAATAAAAATGAGAAGAAAACCAACTTTATAGACATTTTAAGCTACTAATAAATGACATCTCACACGAGATTAGCAGCAGAAAACAACGGTCTAAGAACCAATCATATCATAGCAAGAATCGATAAGATGCAACAAAACAGCAAATGTAGATTATGTGTTGATAGAGACGAAACGATCAATCACATAATAAGCGAATGCAGCAAATTAGCACAGAAAGAGTTAGAGACAAGACACGACCATATGAACAAATGGTATATGCATAACCCAGCATCTGTCATGGAGAATGAGACACACAAATTCCTATAGGATTTTGACATACAAACGGATCACCTAATCTCGGCCAGACGACCAGACCTTATAATGATAAAAAAAAAAAATAAATAAAAAAGAACTTGTAGAATTGCTGACTTTGCTGTTCCGGCTGAGCACAGAGTAAAATTGAAAGAAAGTGAAAAGAAGGACGAATACCTCGACTTTGCTAGGGAATTGAGAAAAAACTGTGGAACCTGAAAGTGACGATTATACCAATTGTAATTGGTGCTCTTGGTACAGTCACCGAAGGATTATTAAAAGGACAGAAGGACTTGAAAATAAGAAGACAAGTGGAGACCATCCAAACAACTACATTATTGAGATCGGCTCGAATACTGGGAAGAGTCCTAGAGACTTAATGAGAATTGCTGTCATTCAAACTCTTGTGAAATACTATCAGCTAACGCTGAAGCGAAAAATTTCCAATGAGTAAATAATAAAAATAATTATAATTATAGCTGGATCATCTAGGGAAAATAAAAGAATGCAAAAAGAAAATGGATAAATATTTGGATTTTGCGAGAGAGTTGAAAAGCTGTGTAACATGAAGGTAACTGTCATGCCAAGTGTAATTAGAGTCCTTGCAACACACTCCAAAGACCAAAAAAAAAAAAAAAAAAAGACCAAAAAAAAAAAAAATAAAACAAGAGATTGGTGGAACTGGAGATCAGAAAACGAAACGAAACCATCTAGACACTGTTAAAATCATCTTGAATCCTAGAAAGAGTCTTGGAGATCTGAAGAGACTTGCTGTTTCTCTGACTTCAGTGAAAAGTCACCAGTTAAAATAAGAATGAAAAACTCAAAAGGAGTCAAATAATGAGATGATAAATGATAATGATAATGATAGTCATTACGAATAAGAAAATAATGAAGAAAGAATATAAGATTACAGCTTTAGTAAATCAGTTAGAAGAGAAGTTTAGCTATCGCATTAGTCAAATTTGAGCGCGTTAATCCAACTCACTGACGCCTGTAATCGATCAAATCTCTCTAGAAGGAGCCAATAAGCTATCTTAACGGACCATATTGGGGGTATAATTCGTCCAGAAGATAATATATTCCAAATGGATTAGAAATAGTCTGTGAAGAATTCCCTAATGTTAGCAGCGCTTTGGGAGAAGCTACATGACCATTTGGCGTATCGGTTATCTTCGGCGGAAATTGGATTTTAAATCATAGACAAGGAGGCTTATATTTCACATAGAGCTAATACCTTCATAAAAAGTATGAATCCGACTACTCCCCAAAAACTACGGGTGAATAGAAGGATAGACTGCACTCTTTAACCTTGGTATGGCAAACAGTCTAGGAGAAAGAAAATTGAATTCAGACTTGTAAGAATCCGACAAAAAATTGTCCTTGTGTCACTTGCTAGTCATCCTGCATACATAATTATTTTACAAGCTTTAAAGAAATATCTTTCTGATTAGATATTGTATGGGAATATTAATAAGAATTGATATTATATAATCGGAAAATTTTAACTTTCTTGAAGTAAGGAATACTTTATTTCACATTCTAAGTTAGAAACCTCTAGGCAGTTTCCCATCCGAATCTCATCTGCTCTTATCTCTGTCCACTGAAGGACATTGGCCTTCTTAAAGACGAAAGAGAATAATAGGCCTTACTCTGCCATGTAAGTTCACTTCTGTATGGCAAGAGGATTGTTCTTCGAGAAGAAATGATAGATTCACGCCTTTCATAATGGCATATGTGCAAAGTGGACATAACTATCTCCGGCCAGAATTACACACACACACACACACACACACACACATATATATATATATATATATATATATATAATGGGAAAAGGAAGACTGTATTGAAAATCAGATTGAAATGTTTTTGTACAGGAATGGTGTTATCACGATGGGGTTTTTATTCCTATAACGAAATATGTCACTCTGATTTACAACATTTTCTTTTTATATTGGTGTATCAACTAAGTCCATTCATTGAAAGACATGGAATTATGAATCATGTTATTCATTTACTTTAATCAATCTGACACTGGCAAGACGCGACACAATGTCAATTTTTAAGTGGTGTAAAGCTGTTTTGGATGAAGGGTTTATCGTCTCTTGGACCGGTTGCCGTAGCAAAGTTCAAGAGCCCAGCCTGCCCTTCTATATACGCATAGTTGCGACAGGAGAACGGATGGGTGTATTACTTTTAAAAAGGCATTGATAAGCTGCTTTGTTCAGGAGTTGAACTTGGTTCGCCGACAACATTTCTTAAGCTATAACCGTTACACAAAACGCGCCTAGCCCAAATTTCAATGTTCGTTGTATGAGATTAATATTCACCTCTATATTAAGTGCCGTGACAAGCTGTTTTGCTCAGGAGTTGAACTTGGTTCGCCGACAACATTTCTTAAGCTATAACCGTTACACAAAACGCGCCTAGCCCAAATTTCAATGTTCGTTGTATGAGATTAATATTCACCTCTATATTAAGTGCAGTGACAAGATAGAAGATTACATTGGAAAATACAGATCAGTTTTGTATAAACCCGTTTTTTTTATCATAATTACACTATACACTAGTTGATGTACTAACGCAGATAGGCTAGCATGTGTATGTTGTTGATATTGTTCGTATCTCAGTCTGCAATTTTTCATTTGTTTCTGTCATCGAATTTTTCTCCTTTTGTCTGCACGTTAAGATGTACCTGTCTCTTCTCTTTCAGATCTATCTATCTATATATATATATATACATTATACAAATCTTCCTTGAATTATATGTCTGTCGGTGTAGCATAAAATATTCTGACAGTATCTCTGTTGAAGGATAAAACATCGCAAAAGTGTCTTCTCATTTTGTTTTGGTTTGGTTTGGTTTTATGGAATATCAACCATTGTTGGTTATTTAATGCCAAATTCATTTTTATACACATAAACAATTCTATTTCAAACAATTCAGTTTAGCATAAGTACACTGTTTAGTTTTATTTAACCCATAGATAGGGCACTATCAGGTACTACCACTCCGGGCAAGAGTGGACGTGGAAACGATGGTAATGAAAGGGATACTCCACATTTCCCAAAGCTCCAGCATCACTGAAGCCTCAGATTATTTAGTTTCATATACATGAGACTCGTTGGGGGAATCTTACCCCTCTGCAGGGATGCAGTCGGTGTATTCTACAGCCCCAGCCGACTGTGCCAGAATGTTCTGGGTATAATACTATGACGCATCTCATGATGAGTCTCCAGGTATGGAGATCTAGGTACTATAAGTACTCTTTCATTGTCATTACTCCCAAGTCCACCCTGTCCCGGAGTGGTAGTACTTGTTAGGGTCCCCTTCTATGCGTCAAATAGATCTGTTTTAAAATCATTCGTATTCGATAGGCCCATCTGAGAAAAATATTCTTACGAAACCACTACGAAAAATGTATATATTTGAACGTACAATGAATGCGATTACCTAACTTCTAGACATAAAATAACCCAAGACAGGTAGATCGATATTCATTTCACTCTGTTTGTGAACCCTATTCGACCCAAGGTAAAAACAGTAGACATTTCAAACGCTGATTTTCAAGGTAAACACACTTTCTCAACTTGATCTTTCCTGAAGCCAATGTCAACATTCCTGTCTCAGTAAATTAGAATTGCTGAATTGTATTCCAACGGCATCAGAAAAAGAATGACCATTCTTGCAATCTCTAGTTTTCCACTCTATCATAAAAGCAATTCCATCAAGTATTGTTCCATTCGTAAGAAAAAAAAAATCCAGAATAAAAGTAAAAACACACATAAAAACAAAGAATAAAAAACAACTATTCTATTCCCCGTTTTAATTAACAAAAAGTATATATTTACGCAACTATAAAAAGTATATATATATATATATACATACATATATATATATATATATATATATATATATAAGTATATATTTACGCAACTCCACCGTCACATGTAGGATGCGATGCAAGATCAATTTTAAAGCGAAAATCGGTTGGTTTTGAATACAGAGTTTTCTACCTTCTTGACTGGTGGCCATACCAAATCTAAAGTCGGCCCTACAATTTATTCCTTGCTGAAGAGACAACAGATACCATTCATGTCTGAAGAATATTAGTGCGAAATGAAACGAACAGTTTTGTCCAAAATTTGAAATCGGGTCACTCTTTCTATGTCTTACGACAATAACCTCATATATAAATGAGAAAGTAAATATGAGAATTAATTTTTTTTATCTATTGCGGACTTTTTGTCCTCATCTTGGTAGGTCTTTTTTGTGCTGTTTCTTCTTTCACTACGTTTCGGCCAAATTTCACCTCAGGCCCTCTTCAGGTGATTTTTACCGCGACCTCGGATAGGAATGCCGAGTCTTGTAACCATATCCCCAGTAATTACTGCCTTCCATAATTTTTATCTATCGCACCACGTTTTCGACCAAGTAAACCTCTGACCGGCTTGGGTAGGATTTGAAACCGCTGTCTTCTGACAATGCTCACCTGGAACCGTAGAGACTCTATCCGCTGCACCGAAGGGCGATCAAGGATGGAATTTTTAGTCTTATAAATTTTTATTCAGATTAAGAAGCCTCATCTCAAAATGATCCAATTAAAGACAATTACGAGAAAGTAAATGTTTATAAACTTATCCTGAGACATTATCCATTTAAAAAAAAAAAATATTACAGCTTTTATGGCATATTAAATTTTACAAAGAGAAACACCCCACTCCTGTTTGATGTAGTAGTAACATGACGTGGCATTTTAAAATATGAATATCTTAAATATAAAATAATCTTACCATATTCAGCTACGTTACTCAATGTTCCACTGCGACGTCGTTTTAAAAAACGCTTTGATTGCTTGATGGATTAATTTTAACGGCATGTCAACCCTTCCGGTGTTATCTTATGCTAAGAGGGTAGGGAAACGGGTCCATTGTACGTTCATATTTACATTTTTTGATTAGTTGTTTCTTAAGATTTTTTGTTGCTTATTGTGTTATCATATACGAATCATATTTAAGCCGGTCTATTTGACCCATAGATGGGACCTTAACAAGTAAAAACCCTCTAAATTGGAGTAGACTTGGGAGTAATGTCAATGAAGGGATTCTCCACATTTCTAAGATTTCGAGAACTCATCAACAGATGCAGTTTTGTGTCATACCCAGGACACCATTTTTGTTTGGTGGGGGGTGTTTTATCCTTCTGCAGGGGATACAGTCAGTGTATTCTACTCAACGCCGACAAAGCGGGTGTTACTTTGAAATGTGAGTACTTTGAAATACAAAATAATGTTGTCATAGTCAGCTATGTTACCCACTACTCCACAGTGATGAACCTTTTTAATAAATACTTTGAAGTATATTAATTAAAAGTGGTCATGCTCCTAACTTTTCTGGTTCCTGTGAATCGTTTTCTGCTTTCTGTCTGAGTTTTCCAGTTTTTGTCGGGACAAATCTAATTTCTTTCCTTCATGTCTCTACGCCTCCAGGCGACTTCCCCCCTTTTTTGTTTTTTTAGTTCTGTCGAAAAGAAATATTTAAAAAATGTCCTATTTACAGTGGCGTTTCCTTCTTTCTTTTTATTTTCTTGTAAACTTTCTTATTCGCACTTTAAAATTCTAGGTTTGGTTTCTTTGTTAAATGGAATATCAACCTTCATGGCTTATTTAATGCCAACACCATCATTGTACCTGAACAATAGTACTATTTAACCCACTGCTGAGTTAATAAGAGGGTTCTCACTTTTCCTGGGGGTATTAGTCCGAAAGTCAGTATGATAGCATTACTTTTGTTCGAACTTACTTACTACAATGCCGTAGTCGGGCATATTAGCCACTAAACCCTGGGAACATTCGCCGAAAATTCTAATACAGTCCTTCATTCTTACATTTTAGAATTATTTATTTACTTATTTATTTATTCATTTTTCACAGTTGATTTTATTTCTCTAACCTGATTTCCCCCCTTTATTACTTTGCATATTTGCATCATCGTAGAGAAGTTGTTTACCATCTTGTCTCACAAAGAATTACTCTAGCAGCTGGTTCGATCCTTACTGACCCCACCCATATCTATTGCTTTATGTTATACTAGGCCACGCTTAATACATAATCTTTACTGCTATTGGTAGTTTAGATCTCATTCGATGCTTCGAATTTGTTGCCTTGTGTCAGACAAAACTAAACTCAGAACATACCCAGATGTTATTTCTTTGTTTTTTTTTTTCGTCTTTCGTTTTCCTTCATCTACGTTTCCGTTTTTTAAATTATTTCCTCGTCAAATTACACATTCTTTCTGGTACCTTTTTTCTATTCGATTTGATCACTTTTCGCTCTTTCTTGCTACACCTGTCAACGTCTTTCTTTCTTTCTTTCTTTTTTTCTTTCTTTCTAATTACGTTCCACTTTACATAATTTTAAGTTCTTTCTTCACTTCTTTCATTGATTTCCTTCTTTTTAATCATGTTCTCGCTTTCTGGTAACTTTTCTCTTTCATTTGATCGGCCTCTTCCCGTGCACTTTATTTGGTAGTCACGTTCTCTTTCTTTCTTTTTTTCCTTTTTTTCCTTTCTTTCTTTCTTTCTTTCTTAACATTAAGTCACTTCTTTCTTTCTTTCTTTCTTCCTTTCTTTCTTTCTTTCTTTCTTTCTTTCTTTCTTTCTTTCTTTCTTATTATCACATTTTCACTTTTTTTTTACACTTTTTTCTTCCTTTCCTTACATAGCTTTCTTTGCATTTAACATAAAAAATTATATTTTCTTTTTACCTTCTGTCTTTCAACGTTTCGGTTCCTTAGTCTCACTCCTTGATTTTCTCTTCCTAGTTTAAGAATGAATTTTTTCTTTTTTTTTGTTTTTTATTTTTGCGGCCTGATATTCTTTATTCTTCTTGTTATTCTCTTCTCTTTGCATTTTTAAAGTTATGTGGTTTTCTTTTTCTCTTTAATTTTGACAAATCTTTCTTTCTTTCTTTTTGGTCCATTGCGATAGACAATTTTCTTTCCGTCCGAAGCAGTCCTACTAAAAGCTGTCTGCAACATCATCTCGGTGTAGCAGTAAGTAAATGATCATTACTACTGTAATGAGTTTTATCCTCACTGAGGGATTCGAATACGACGTTTTGTGCCTGTGCAATCTAAACTTAGAACATACCCTGGTGTCATTTCTTTCTTTCTCATTGTCCATCGCCAACGTTTCTTTTTTTTTTTCTACCTTCTTTCCCGTTAAAAACTCCTCTTTCTTTTTAGTACCTTTTTTATTTCTTTCATTTGCTTGGTCTCTTATTTATCAGACACATTATCTTTCTTTCTTTCTTTCTTTCTTTCTTTCTTTCTTTCTTTCTCATTGTCCATCGCCAACGTTTCTTTTTTTTTTTCTACCTTCTTTCCCGTTAAAAACTCCTCTTTCTTTTTAGTACCTTTTTTTATTTCTTTCATTTGCTTGGTCTCTTATTTATCAGACACATTATCTTTCTTTCTTTCTTTCTTTCTGGTCCATTACGATCAACAGTTCCTCTCCTGTCCAAAACAGCCCTAGTAAATACTCGGCCCGCAACATCAGCTTGGTATAGCAGCAACTTCTCATCTATATCGCAAGATGCAAAATTATACTTTATTATCAAAACAACCGCCCATTTCTCATGAAAGACAACTTCGATGAAACTCTCTATAGATCATACCTATAAAAACCTCGCATAATATATATATATATATATATATATATATATATATATATATATATATATATATATATATGCGTAAAGACTTGTGTGCAAAAATAACTATTCGTACATAAGCGTGTTTGTACCTTAGTTGCTAATGTTACGTTCAGCCGGAACCCGTCGTCGTGAATTCCATCCACAGGCAACGAAAGCTTATTTCTTGAGGATACCCTCCTCTCTTTCATTCTCTCTCTCTCTCTATCCCTCTCCTCCTCTCTCTCTATCTCTCTCTCTCTCTCACTCTGAGGTTTTTGTGGATAGTGGCTATCAGATCCTGGTGTTGTCTCAACTGAGGGTATCTTGAACAAGTTCTTCTGCATATCGTCGACCAAAGTTGAAGAAAACAAAAAAAAAAAAAAATGTAGGTGATAAAGAAACAGATCTCAGTGGCAACACCGAAATGAATTTTCGAAGGTATTTTCCTGATTGAACAGGTAACGTGATATATTTTGTTTTTATAAGTTGTCATTTCTAAAATGTGTGATTTTAATTATATTGTTTTCGACTAGATTTTTGCCGCACGTTTCCCGATACAAATTTAAAATTTACCTAGTTATATTTACATTTGAAGTACATAATTATTTCGATGAAATTTACATATCTTCTGTATTTTTTGTCATTTACCTGGTAAAATTATATTTATAAATGTTTTGGGATCTACTGATTAAACACACTCACTCGTGCACGCCCACACACACACACACACACACACACGTATATATATATATATATATATATAAATATATTATGATGGATAATAGAATTACAATACCCTGAAAAATGATGCCGATTTTGACAGAGGTACAGTAAGCGCATGGGTTTGGTTTCTATGTTTAATGGCATATCAACCTTCGAGTGTTATTTTATGCCAAGGACATCCTTGTAGAAGAACAGAAGTGATACTATTTAAACCATAGTTGAAGAGGGAGAAAGGGGTTCATATTCGTTCAAAAGTGAATGTAATATCGTGACTGGAGCTTGAACTCACTTTCTGTGATTTCTCAGTCCAACATTTTTGCCAATACTCTAAGTAAGCGCATGGATGGGTGGAGGTTCTTACCACTGTTGATACACAGTCATCTTAAACTTCTTTTTTTTTTTTTGTTTTTGCTCTTTTTTTTTCTTTTTGGTCAAATTTAATTTTTCACGTAAAGCAAGGTCACTAATCTGCAAGGAGTTATGAGGATTTAAAAAAAATATTCCCTAACAGTAGATTCTCTTCCTTATATCAGAAACAACAAGGATATAAGACAGAAACAAGCTCGTAGGGTCTAAATGATAAAATAGAAGAAATGGGATGTTGAGGTGGGCTAGGAGGCTGCTTGGAAAAATTTCAAATCATAAAGACCTTAACGCTGTAATCTAAATATTTCACTAGACCCCTTATTGTTCGTATTGATATGGTTATATCATCATTTATTGTAATTTGGCTATATTAGCCATGCATTTAATCTTGAGAAAATTGAAATATATTCGGGGTTTTGCAATTTTATTTTTCGTCAGTGTATGTTTATTTCGATGAATTATCCTTATCTTTAATATTTTTCTATTAGTTATCTGCAAGAATTATCAACTTTTGGCAATTTATACTAATTTTATACAATTCATACTAATTTTGCACTAACTTTCGTTGAGCATTATGTACCTGTTTATGTGAATAGAGAAATCTACTTTTAGAATATTAGAATAATATATTTTTTATATACAAACTAATTAATACATTTATAACAAATCAATAATATCCATATGATGTTTTTCAACTGATGTTATTGCTTTTCGTTTGTAAAAAAACAGTAATTGTATTCATTTTAAACACAGACACACAAGCACATATATATATATATGTGTGTATGTATGTGTGTGTGTGTGTTTATGAAACGTTCACATCGGCGAGAAACTAACAGTTACCAAGTGTCTACGCTATCATAACTTATATATATATATATCGAATATGACTTTGAAGCAAAAGGATGTGCCATTTTTAATTGAATATATATATATACAATGTATGTGTGTGTGTGTATGTTGGTGGGTAGGCGAGCTAATTGTTACGGTGATTCAAGTTCAAATCCTAAATTAGGGAATGAGGCTGCTTGCGTTTCGTTTCGTGCTAATAACATTGAAAAAGGCATGAATCTATCTGCTCTTCTAACGGCTATAGGTAAATAATTGAACAGACTAAAGTCTTTAGTCTTAATTAGGTAATCAGTTTATGAAATTAAATACTCAAAATTTAAACCGCTTAAAAATTGTCAGATTTTCTCGGTGATGGAGGAGTCGAGAGAGAGAGAGAGAGAGAGAGAGAGAGAGAGAGAGAGAGAGAGAGATAGAGAGAGAGAGACTTAGGGATATATAGATGCATATACATACATGTCTACGGTTTTGTTTTTTGAATGGCATATCAACCTTCGTGGGATATTTAATGCCAAAGCCATCCTTTTACAAGGACAGTATAAGTGCAATTTAACCCATAGCTAGGGAGATAAGGGAGTTCATGCCTTTCTCAAGGGTATTAGTCCGAAAGTGAAAGTAATAGCGCATATGGAGTTCGAACTCGCTTACTACAATGTCGCAGTCCAGCACGTTAGCCATTACGCCATGGGGATTCCTCCACACACACACACACACACACACACACACACACACACACACACACACACACACACACACACATATATATATATATATATATATATATATATATAATTTCGCATACAAATGTGGAAATAAATATTCACACAAGAAATATTATATTTTCTTCAATTCCTTTCTTGTCGATGTGTTTAATTCAGTGGTTATTATTCATCTTAACTTGAACTATATACAGTGAAATTCCAGATAAAATTTCTACTAATAATCATATATGTCAGACTGGTGAGTGATTGGTTTATGTAAACTCGAAAATATCTTCTGCATGCATGCGTGTATAAATGTGTGCGGGTGTGTATGCGCCCGTGTGCTTTTGTGCAGTGGTTACCGGAACAAAAAGTGTAATTGTCGAATCGTGTTCGATTTCTATCTGAATTTATATATCTTCCTTTTATCTTTATGCCTGTCCCAATGAGTTAATTCTTTCTTTCGCTTTGTCTCATGAGAAGATATTTTGATAAAAACTCTTGTGACTCTCTTCTCTAAACCGGAATCATAGTACCCGTTCGAGTTCCAACTATGGGTCAAATCGAACTGTTAAATCATTTAAAATACTTTAAAATAAAATAAAAAAAACGATTCAAGTGTTTGCAAAATAAAAACAAGCAAACAAAAAAAAACCAAAAAAAAAACAAACGAACAAAAAAGAAAAATAAAGATTAATATTAAATGGAATTATTAGTGTTAATAATTTTTGAAAGTATTTAACAGTGTGCAAATGAAATTATAAGGGTTAGATAATAATACTTGAAACCATTTAACTGTATGCAAACAAATGAGCTCTGACTCGTTTAAAAATTATTACCAACAAGCTATTCGTTTATAAATCATATATATTCAACATATATGTATAAACAGGATTAGGCATTAAATAACTTAGAAAGACTGTAAAACAAAACCAACAAACAAACCAACTAGCCACTTTCATACAAGAGTAACGGATATAGAAAAGAGTAAGTGAGCACCTGGGCCACGATCAAGTTTACCTTGACATAGTGACATCGTTGTGGGGCTCATAGTGGGCTGCACGTAAAGAATAGACACTAAATATTGTCTTACAAAAATAATCCCGCTCTTTTTTTCTTATTCTCTCTCCCTCTTTCAATATGTATTTACGAGAGTCGTTCAAAAAATTGTAAGCCTCACCCAGAAGAAATCGAAAAGTCAAAAGTGTCCTAGAAATGTCAATTCCTTTTCAGCTTGTGCTCTAACGTCAGCACTGTTGAGAACCATCTTGACAACAGCTTGGTCATCCCTGAGATCTCAGTTAAAAATGTTCAGCTATGGGGTCTTCTTTTTAGATGAGGCTTAGAACTTTTTGAACGACTCGCACACACACACACACACACACACGCATATATATATATATATATATATATATATATATATATATATATATATATATATATACTCCTTCACATAGATGCACTAGTGTTGGCTGTCCAGTAAGGACTTACATGCATCAGCTATGTGCAGACATTGGATGCCGTTTAGATGATCTACCGGGGCCGATAGACTTATAGGGATGGATGGCACAAGAGAGTGTTATCATAATGACAATGATGGTATATATATAAATATATATATACAGAGAGAGAGAGAGAGAGAGAGAGAGAGAGAGAGTGAGAGAAATGGTAGATTTTGGTGACTCTGACAGGATGATAAAAATAAGGGGAATAGTGGATTAACTTACAACGGGTTTAGTAGTAATATTTCGTTCTTTATTCAAGCAAGGACTACAAAACATTTTAGTCAGAAGAAGTTCTTCCTTAATAAAAAACGGAATCTCACTACTAAACCTGTTGAAAATGTTTGGTTTATCCACTTTTCCACACAGACAGACACAGACATATATATAACCTAATAATAAATAGATATTTAGTAGTTTTTATATATATTTAATAGCATGGAAGCTTATCTGCGACCTCTATCACTAACCCACCAAGTGAGATAGCGAACACCATAAACTGTCGTATATATATATATATATATATATATATATATATATATATATATATATATATATATATATATATATCGTAGATTAACATATATAAAGACATGCACATAGATTGATAGATAGATAGATAGGTAGATAGATAACTGTACACATATGATAAAAAAGAATCAAGATTTAAAAAATAGAATTTCAATGAAGATGTCAGTTTAGTTGAGTAACTTAAAAAATAAGTAAAGCGATTTTATCTTGACGTCGAGACTTGTTGAAACGCCTAAACGAGTCCTTGGCAAATTGATGGGAAAAAAGCGCAACATATGAAATGAGTTTTGATGGTTGTTTGGGTTTAATGGCTTATCAACCTTTGTAGGTTATTTAATGCCAAATCCATTTTATGCAAATAGTTCTATTTCAAACAATCCAGTTTAATATGCCAAAAACAATTGCTGAGGTGCCTGTGGTGTAATGGTTATCGCCGTAGGAAATGGACACGGCGACCCGAGTTCAAATCCTGGACGAGACTGATTGCATTTCACGTAGCACTAATACTTTTGGGAAAGGTATGAATCCAATTATTCTCCCTCCAGCTATGGGTAAATAGTAAGGCAGACTGGGTTCTTCAGCCTTGGTGAGGCAACTAGTCTAGGAGAAGGAAAACTCTGAATTCAAACCTGTGAAACTCCGCTTGAAAATTGACCTTGTGTTATATCCTGCCTGAGCGGAGGGGTTGGTAAATATGAATATGAATTGTCAAAAACATTTCTATTTCAAGCTATTCAACGAGTCTTGAGACATTTTAAAGAAAATGTTTTTGCAGAAGGTAAGAATGTGCAAGTGTGAGTTTTTCTTGTCCTCTAAACTAATCTTCATGTCAAGGGTAAGATTTGAGGTCGTTAAGAACATTAAAAGAAATACGACGGTGCATCTTCGTAGTATATTAAAAAAAGAGTTTCAGTGGCGCTTCGACCCGTGAGAAGCTTGCTGGAATAAGATCGTTGAATGCTTTAGAGACTATTTTAAAGAAAATTGATATTTTATTCAGAATATATATATATATATATATATATATATATATATATATATATATATATATATGTATGTATGCGTGTGTGTGTGTATGTGTGTGTGTGTGAGTATGCGTGTGTGTATTTACCTAACCCTTTCGTCACAAGTACGATGTGACTCAAAGCCACCTCTAAAGCGGAGTTTGAATTCAGAGTTTTCCTTCTCGTTGACTGGTTGTTTAGCCAAAGCTAAAGAACCTAGTCTGCTCTCTTTTCCCCTCATAACCCGAGGAGAAAAAAGATGAAATCATAACATTCCAAACGGAAATGGCGCGAAGTGAACGCCAACCGACTCGTGCAGGATTTGAACTCGGGATGCCGATTCCACTTATTAAAACGATCACCATTATATTAAGCGTGTGTATATATGTCTGTGATGATGGACATGCAATCTGATTCTTTTCTGTTTATATTTAGCCTTTTTTTTTCGTTTCTTTAAATTCTTTTTCTATGCGTCTCTTTGCATGTTTCTCGCTACAGTTCCATGCACATACACATACATGCTCTTGTCCTTGTGTGTGCGCATGTCCAAAATAAGCATGTTAATTCTGTTGTAAATGTAGTGGAAGTTATATCGAAAGTTGCATTCCTGCAAGACGTTACTAATTGAATAGAACTTCGTACTAAAATAATTGTTCTCATTTAATGAAACATTACTAATTAGGTTTACAGATAGTCATTCGAATTGGGTATATAAAATAATTATGAAGCATTTTTGCTTAGTTAAAGCTAACAATACAAACAGAATGATTAAAAAAAAACAAAACATATGAATATTCAAAACGATATATATCTTAAGTGTCATTTCCTTAAATAAAAAAAAAGGTAAACTCTTATCCAAAAACCTCGAGCAAATTTTTATAATAGAATATTGTATTCATAACACACACACTCACACACACACACACACACATGCAGATAGATAGATAGATAGAGAGAGAGAGAGACAGAGAGAGAGAGAGAGAGAGAGAGGGAGAGTTAAAGTTAGAGAGTTAGAGTTTGTAAATCTCCTTTCTGTTATGTGGGTCTTTCTATTATAACAAAAAGTATTCTTGCAGTTCTTGAATTAACGCATAAACACAATCCTCTGTCCTTGCGAATCTTCTTTCTCATTCATTCCTTATAACATTCTCTCTCATGTGTAAGGCCTTGTGAATTGTCACCAAATTTTTTTTGTTCTGCGATCCATACTTTGGAGCTTCTATCTTGTTTTGTTTAAGAAGGGTCTTGAGTAACTTATGTAGTAGACAATCCAGGTATCCATTTTGATTAGATTTCTATTGCTGAATTTGGTTTCCCGTAGATTTCTTGTTCTTTGTGAATGTTTCTTGAATTTATCTTTCATATTTACTTGATTGTTTACTTGATTCTATCAGCTTCTAATATTCCCAGGTATTTGTAGTTTTCTTTTTCTCCGTGGCTTCTGATACTTTTTCGATTGTGCTGTTCTATTCCTTCAATTGTTTCGTTTTTTTTCCCCCTTTATTTATCATAAGTCTAGTAGATTTCTCAATTCCAAAAACCATTCCTATATTTTGGCATAAGATTTTAACAGTTTTGTTGAGGGTTCCTAAATTTAATTTTATTGTCAAATCTTTACATAATTCTTGAACATGGGATGGTTTATCGTGTAACTTTCGGAATCTGTTGAGTCTTTTTCACTTTCTGGGGATGTAATTGAACAGTAACACGACAGTAGCAAGGATGTGTCAACTTGAAAGATGCTTATCTGTATTTTAATTTCTCTTAGGCTCGGTCCTTAATCACTTCCGTTTTCCATAGATCTCCTGATGAAGTATATTACTTGCTGGGATAATGTGTACATTTTTAACTTAACATTCTCCATGTCTGTGGAATCAGTTTGTATACCTTTCTGTAGTCTCTCCATGCATTGGATAGATTTTCTTCTTCGTTTTTGTTTCTTCAGGAATGTGTTGGTCTACATAAAATAGGTTATTGGAGCTTCTAATTCCTTTGTAGTATACTTCTGATCTCCGACTAACAGTCTACGTCTTTCAAGCGAGTAATAAATTTATTTTCTTATTTGAGCAGTTAGAATTTCTCACATTACTGGCAGACACATTATTGGCCTGCATTTGTTTGGTAGAGTATTTTTTCTGGATCAGGCTAGTTTTTCCTTTCGTCATCAATTCGGTAATGTTTGCTTCTGGTTGGGATTTGAGCAGTTGTCGAGCTTAGACATTTTGAATAGACGTAAATCGTTTGAACTAGAATCTATGGACCAGGCTGTGGCCTGGTGATTTCCAATTTGCAATGTTTTATTAGTCACTCCTGGAGATTTAAGCTGAATTCTCCGTTTCGGTCTTTTTTCGTTTCTTGTCATTTGTTGTCTACATTAATATCATTGTACTCCTTGCAAGTTTTTCATATCTGTTTTAACGGGTGATTTTTCACTAAAGTCTAAATGACAGCAAGTCTTTTAAGGTCTTCAAGACTTTTCTAAGTATTCTTTCCAATTTTATCAGTGCTGTGGTCTATATGGTCTTGATTCATCTTTTGATCTTAAGTTCCTCCGGCCTCTTTTCCATGCCTTTGATGGCCTTTCTAAGAGCTACTACTACAACTAGTGTCACCGTCACCCTCACGTTCATCCTTTTTTTAGCAAGATTCAAACATTTGGATAACTTTTTCTTTTTCTTTTATTGTCTCTGTATGATCAACTGGAACAACAAAATCTTCTTGATGAAAATTATTTTTTGTCTTCCGGCTCATTGGATTTGTGGATAGAGTGTTTGCCAATGATACAGAAGACCTTCGTTCAATCCCAGGTCGAGTCATACCAAAGACTTTTAAAATGGTACTTAATACCGCCTTGCTTAACACTCAGCAATATAAGTTACGTATCAAGGGTAAAGTGGAGCAATCCAGGGAGAGGAGTAGCGCCCTCCCCTATACCACGGTGTTATAGCTTTTGAAAAGGGAGCCTTCTGGTCGCCCTCGACTAAAGGGAGACAACTTTACTTATTTAATTGGTCTTCTGGACATGATTGGGGGATGTATTTTTATCTTAAAATCTCAAGGAATTTTATGGGCTATATTTTCTAGAATAAATTCTGGTTTATGCATGTACCATTTGTAAGCAGGACCAAAGACTAGACTTTCGCTCAATTCTTCGCGGTTGCCTTTTCCACCCAATCATGACTATTATTATTATTATTGTTGTTGTTTGTTTTATCAATCCAGAAACGAAGAAGCCATTTAGGGAAAACTAGGATAAAAATACACTTTTAAGTGAAATTAGCTGAAGGTTTTCATTTATGCATTTCAACATTCTCATCCATTTCAGAGTAAAGCTTTTTATATCAAAATTAGAAATGAGAAATCCTGTGCCGTTTTAAAAAGATTTCTATTATTTATTGAAAATAACATTTTAAGTATTTGATGAAGTTACACAAAACGGGTATGCATCATTATATCTAAGTGTCTTCTCGAAGTGTGTATGATAGAGAGAAAAAAAAGAAAAGAAAAAAGAAGAATGAAAGAACGAAAGAATGAAAGAACGAAAGAATGAAAGAATGAAAAATTGAAAGAATGAAAGATTGAAAGAATGAAAGAATGAAAGATTGAAAGCAATAACAAATAAGAAGTGTGAAAAATGACGGAAAAAACGAAGCGGTAGACAAAGAGTGAAAACGATAGAAAGAATCAGGAATAACTAGAATCGAAGAAGGGAAAGGAAACAATAACCAGAGAAAGAGGATGGATTGATTGATTTTAAGGGTATGTCAATCCACCAAAGGTTATTTTATGCTCAGAGGTTAAGGAATTACGTTAATTGAACGTTCATATTTATATTCTTTGAAGTCGTTTCTTTTGAATAAAAATAATTTTTAAACCGATCTTTTTGACCCATAGATGGGACCTTGACAAGTACAACCTCTTGGAGTCAGAGTTGGCCCGGAAGTAATATCAATAAAGGGGTACTGCACATTTTCCAGATCTGGAATCTCACCATTAGCAGCAGTTTAGTCACATATTCAGGACACCTTCTTTTGCGGGGGTTGTCTGACTCCTTAGTGAGAAAGGTCGCCTATTTTAAGACCCACCGACAGGGATGATTCGCTTTTGGTGTTTGATAAGTCAATATTTTATTTATTTTTAATTCTTGGATGAAACATTATCATACATTAATAATGACTTGTACTTTCATTCATCTTAATTTTTAGTTGCTTTTTTTTTTTATATCGTAACTCACTCGGACCATCAATTTTTCTTTTTTTTTTTTTTTGTTTTTTGGCGGGGAGTGTCTTATTCCTCTGAAGGGAATACAGTCAGTTTATTCTTAGTCCCACCGGGAAGATGAAAGAGGAAGGAAGATATACAAGAAGGAGGACAGAACTGAAAAGAGAAAGAGAGAAAGAGAGGGAGAAAGGGAAGAATATGTTCGTGTTGAGAGTCTAACAAAAGACAACTTGATACACGGGACACCATAGAATGGAAAAGGAGAAAGGATATCAATTTCTGACGCCGATCATTTTGTCTTTTTATATTCGTGCTATCATTATAATCACAATTTACATACAAGTACTAACCCTCAAAGAGGATTTAGTACGTATGTGAAAACGTATGTCGGCAAAAGAAAATTGTTATATCTAAGTAAGGCTATATAGGAACAGATAGCCAACTTCTGGAAGAGTGATTATCTTTAAATACAATATTTCTATTTCAAAGAAAGTTCCTTCATAAGGATCCTTGGGAGCTTTAGCTATATGTGTGTGTATTTGATGGATATATATATAGTCATCCACAGATAGACTGTTTCGTTTGTTTACATTTTTTTGCATTATGCGAGTGGCAGCTGTAAATTCCTTTACCAGAGTGCTCAACCCATGTGGGAGAGTGTATATTGTCATCGACAGTCAGACCGTTTCGTTGTATCACAATTCTTCAGTGTGGCTAGACACGCAGGACGGTTGAAGCTGGGATCGAAACCCTCCCAACTTTACGTTAGACTTAGTATCATACCGCTAAGTCAACAAGAGAGAGAGAGAGAGAGAGAGAGAGAGAGAGAGAGAGAGAGAGAGAGAGAGAGAGAGAGAGATATCCGCTTACGACAGTAGACTGAAAGGTTTCTAGGTTAAAAAGTTAATATGATGAAGACATATCTGCTGCTGACCTTTTTTGACCAATGGTATCCACGCACTGAAACACAAATAGAAGATGTATGTAGATCATAAGGGGGGGGCTATGTTGGAAACTAAGCCTTATTCATTTCATGAGTGAACTTTTCGGCCGACTCTCGTAGATTGATAGATGGATGAATCGATTGGGATAAATAGAAACACACACTCTCTCTCTCTCTCTCTCTCTCTCACACACACACATATATATATATGTATATATATATATGTATATATATATATAGATAGATAGAGAGAGAGAGAGTAAAAGGAATTCACACACACACACACACACACATATATGTATATATATATAGAGAGAGAGAGAGAGAGTAAAAGGAATTTACACACACACACATACATATATATATATATGTATATATATATATAATAGAGAGAGAGAGAGAGAGCAAAAGGAATTTACATGCACACACACACACACACACACACACACACACACACATATATATATATATATATATATACTGAATTAGAATTAGAGGGAGAGTGATAGAGACCCAGTGGTTATTTATTAACCTTAGCTTTGATATAAGGCCAAACATGATTCACATAGTACGAAACAAACTCATTTTCTATTCGGGCTACATGGTACCTGTTATCAAACGACTGGAACAACATTGATTGTCTTTAAATACTCCATTCTTGTCCTTTCTATTCTCATGAAAGTTCCTTCGTGAGAATCCTGGTATGAAAGAAAATTAGTGGAGCGCATATTTTGAAACTAAGTTGTTGTTGTTCTTATAAATTTATGTACTCATTAAAAATCTAAATAACTCTCTCAAGTTTTCCACAAGGCGATGATTCTTTTAGAGGAAATATTGAGTGGTTGAGTTTTTTAGGGTTGGGAGACCCAGTTTGAGGAGTTGGCTTTATTCCATACCCATTGAGATATTCTTTGCCAAAGGTTGCCAACTTTACTTTACTTTAAGGACATTACTCAGTAATATAATTAGAAATATTCTACTCTTTGAATTTCTCAGATATCTTTCTGTATACTGAATTCCTGAATACCTGATGTCAAATATATCATATGTACATTTTCTTTTTTCTTTTTTTAAGTAGAGGAATTATATTGTGAATTGAATTACAATGACTAGAAAATCCGGCTAACACTTGCGCACGACATACGGAAACACTGGACAGCTCTTTCGACCTTATTAGGTCTCATCAGCAGTGTATACCGTGATCCCCACCACTGAAGATCGAACCAGCAACCACAGAATGCAGAGCTGAAACTCTACCACTGAAACACCAGTCCACACCGCACACAAGTGATGCCTAATTAAAAAGTCATGGTAATTACGCGGCCAATTAACCTTAATGTGTCTTGCACGTTGCATCAATTTGTCGAAACAGCTGTCCAGTGTTTCCATATGTTATTGTCAGTGTTTGCCGGACTTTTTGGTCATGGTAATTCAATTCACAAATATATTTGAGAATTACTATTTAATTGTATTTTATGTAGCATTGCCAACCTCTAATTTTGACATATTTCTTCATTCTAAATTTTATTTTCATTTTTATTCATTGAGTGCAATATGCTAAACAGGTGTGAATCTTTATTATTGAGTGCCTTGTAAAAGTGTGTACGACTGAGACCAAGAACGAAAGAAAGAAAGAAAGAAAGAAAGAAATAACGGAAGAAAAAAAAGAAATAACGAATAAATGAAAAAAGAAAGAAAGAAAGGACGAATGAATGAAAAAAAGAAAGAAACGAAAGAATGAAACAAGGACGAATAAAAAGTATGGACAATGATGAAAAGAACGAACAGGATAATAAAAAGTGAAAGACATAGACTGAATAAGCAAAGACCAAAGTTGAAAAGAAAGAGGAAACAAGAAAAAAAAAAAGAGTATGAGGAAAACCAGAAAAGTAAAAGAAACAGAGAGGTTGAGAAAGTGAAAGAAGAAAAAGAAAGAGAGAGAAATAAGGTGAAGGACAGAACTGGAAAGACAAAGAGAATTAAAGAGAGAGAGAAAGAGAATATTTCGAGGATTTTTTTCGTGTCGGGACACCAGATTGCCAACGACTGGAACAACGGTGCTTGTGTTTCAATGCTCCATTCTTGCAATTTCTATTTTAATAAAAGTTTTTCCATAAATCCCTTGTGGCAAAAGAAAATAAAACAACCAGTTTAACGTAGCTGAGTGCCTCTGGTAGTGTAATAGTTAGCAAGCTAGACTAGTAAACTTTCATTAGTAAGTTCGAGTTCCATTGGGTGCCCCATTCATTCGGCCTCGTGCCACATATAAGTGAACATTTTAGTAAATAACAACCAGTTGTGGGTAACTTATATTTCTGTTGATGAATATAGATCTGGAATAAAGTATAGACGTTGGGGGAGGTTCTGACTTACATCCATTTTTCCACAGCAAAGCGTAATAGAACTAGATAGTTGTTTTAACCAACGGAGCTGCAAAGAACCATGAATTAATAATGCTAATAAAAATATTCATTTATTTTAACGGCACGTCAATCTGTCTAGAGTTATTTTATGTATAGAGGTTAGGGAATCACGTTTATTGTACATTCATATATATAGTTGTTTCTTTCTTTTCTTTTTTTTTTCTTTGCATGCAGCCCAGTCGAATACGAATAAATTTTAAGCATTGACTGGATACTAATAGGTACAACCACTCTAGGGCAGAATGGACCTGGGAGTAGTTTCAATGAAGAGTACTCCATATTCCCCAGATCTCCAGAACTGGAGGCCCACTATCAGATGCAGCTCAGTATCATATCCTGGACATATCTTTGGGGGGGGCTTTCATCCCTTTGAAGTCAGCATATTCTAAGCTTCATCGATAGGGCTGTCCCTTTTTCGTGTTTAATAAGTTAGTATTTCATTTATTTTTGATTCTTGGATGAAACATTATTGTACATTAATTTTGATAAACATTTTTATTTATCTTAATTTTTCTAGTTTTTTAAAATCGTAACTTATTTGGTCTATCAATCTACGACAATGAGGAAAAGGGCCTATCGTAAAGAATAAAGGATCCTTTGGTTTAGAAGGAAAGATGAATGATGAAAGAATGATTTCCCAGACACCAATGGTCCATAAATTGGATTTGCTCTCCTCGTGATGCTTAATGGACTGCTCTGTGGTGAGAGAGGAAAAAGATGATCTGTTCTATTGCTAGTGTAGAGAAGAGGAAAATCTCGTATTTTGGTTTGGCGCTCAATTTATTTCAACACTTAATTTCACCCAATCAGGATGACTTATCCTATTCAGCCCGGACCTTCATTTTCGGCTTGCAAAACGGGTGAGCGGCCAAACCCACTCTCTTTGGCTTGAGACGGCGACCAGAACAGACGTTCCTCTGGCCGTCCCTACTTAGCGATGCTTTTTAACATAGCAACACCAGCAGCAGCAACATGGACACTCAACGAGGGAACCATCTAATTTATGGATTTCCTACGAGGAATCCCAGTTGAACATAAATTAGAAACATACAACATGCCTCGCACAGGCCCAACTTTGTGTCACCCCAAAAAATGTCGATCTGAGCGTAATTCCGCTCTCGACCACATGGAGACAGCGCAGACTCTCCCCCAAATACCAGATACAAAACTATACGGTGACTCTAAACACAATCCCTCACACGTCCCGCAACACACGCTGCCATCTCAACATCCCGCTACGCCATTTCGTCTCCAACACTAACAAGCCTAAATTCCACGAGTCTTGCAGCACCAAAAGCAAACCATATTCAATGCTGCAAATAAAAAAACTTTCTTTGTTGTGTTGTTAAAGAAAAGTTTCGTCATTCATTTGTGTTGCCTAAAAATATATAGTGTTAGAGAAATCAACTATTTCCCGAAACGCTATCGTCTATCAATCTACGACAATGAAGAAAAGGGCCTAACGTAAAGAATAAAAGAAAGCTTTCTGTGAGAATTAATTTCAGTTTGTATTTTACACTCAATGAACTTAATCCATTGGATCCAGGGATTAATAAGTGTCCTATTTATAGGAAGCCTTGAGTTATATCAAGCGGCTATTTACTCCTTGTGGGCTTGCGGAATTTTTCACGTTGTAAATCGTTGGCGAAAGAAATTATCTCTGTCATTACATAATAATATTAAATAAAAATTATTATAAAGCAAAAAATGAAAGAAAAAGCAAAGGAAAAAGGTTATTGGTATAATATTTTCCACTTAAGAATCGTAGTTAGGGAAGTTATGCCATGGAACGTGTGAAATTTGGGATAGAGAGATCTTTGCACTTTATTTATGCAACAAATAGCTAAATAAAAATGTTAGTAGTTTTTTGTTGTTGTAATGAGTACCGGTGGAGAAATTAGGAAACAGAATGAAGAATATAAAGGAAAAATACCAAGAGAAGAAATACGAGGGTTGATTGATAAATAAGGTGTTCAATCAGGTAAAACATAATTTAGACCAGATAGAATTATTTGTATCAAAATGAGATATGTGGGTTGTTTGATAGATAAGGACACTAATTCTATGAAACAAGTTCTAGACCAGATAGAATTCTAAAATTAGTATCAAAATAAAGAATGATGTACCCTAGCCCGATATGGCAATGTGTGAAACGTACATCGAATGTTCATAAAGATAGAACATAGGAATCTCGAAATTCGAAAAACACGTAACGACTTCTCTGTTCAGGTACGAAACCTTTTATTACCTTTGAGTTAAAGGTTTCAACATAAGGAAGAGAGATACGCATTCTTTCTATTCTGGCTTTTTCCTCTGCCCCCCCCCTAACACGTGTGGCACCCGTCACAAAGGTCTCCGCGAGCAAGCGAAAACCAACCGTCTTCCCCCGAGGCCGGTCTCATCTCAACTCCTCCGGTGTTTAGTCTCAACTAACTGACTTTTTCAAAATCTCCCAAAATCCTCCGATCACTTCCGGTGCGTGACGTCATTCGCACTCGCTAGCTTTCATTTCCCATCTCGGGCTATTGTGACATCTCTGAGTGACACGTCTGCTCTGCGCGCACTCGTGCGTGAATACCTGCGCTAATGTTGCACCTAAGTACCCCATGCTTTAAGCCGAAATGTTCTCAGCCTAACTAAACCCAAAGGCATAAACTGAAATCCCTCGGCTATTATATTATAAGGAGGGTTGTTTGATTAGTAAGGTCCTCTCAATCCTATGAAATATGTCTTTGGACAAATAGAATAATGAAACTAGTATAAAATTAAATTCAAATGTTGCTATATAAATTAATTCTCCACTCCTAGAAAAAGTTGTTGACTATATATAATAATGAAACCAGTATAAAAATGAAGCGCGAGGATTGTTTAATAGGTACGGTTTCTAATTTGATAAAACAAGTTTTAGACTAGATAGAATAATGAACTTCTATCAAGACGAATCTTGAGGATTGACTGATAAATAAGTCATAAAACAATAAATATATCATATAAGATAAATCTTAGCTCCTATAAAACAAGTCTTAGATCAGATAAAAAGAGTAAAACGAGTATTAAAATGAAGCGTTTTTATTTCTTTTCAAAATCACTAATTTGTTCTCCATTATTGTCCCGAATTTTGGAGACACATTTCTCAAACATTCAACGGATTCTTTTTTGTTTCATCCATGAAAAACCGGAAATTTGATGACACCAAATCAAAATTGTGAGGAGGGTGTGCAACAACCAGTGTGGATTTTAGGCTTCCCTATGTTTGTTTTGGTTCTTAATTTCACTGCTACCTTGGTTTGTCGTGAAGCAAACATTTCTCCTTTCAGACCTTATTCTGTAAATGCGTTTGTTAAGGGCTCAAACTGTTTCGCAATATCTTGAACGCCATTCCCTTTGGCAGGAATCTTAATGCTCAAAATTCTATCATTAAGCCTTTCTTTGAACGTAATTCAGACGTAGAATAAGTGACAATAGAATATAGGGAGTATTAAGACAACCTCCGGGAAGGGTAAATCGAATGACAAAGGGATGACAAACGAGATAGATACAAGATATAGAAAACAGTAGGAAGAGAAAGAAAGATAAATTGAGGCACACACACACACACACACACACACACACATATCTATATCTGTGTGTGAGTGTGTGCATGATGTCTATAAATATATAGAATAGTAAAGTATATATATATACTTTATGTTAGACTTTATATCATACCGCTCAGTGAACAAGAGGGAGAGAGAGAGAGATAGTGAGTGAGAGAGAGAGAGAGAGTAGAAAAAAAGAAAGAATCAAGAAAAATCACTGATAACAATAACACCATTGATAAAAGGATGAAAAACAAAATAGATGCATAGATCAGAGACATTGATAAATAGATGAATCGACTGAGGTAGAGAGGTACCTCCATACATACATATATGTGGAGAGAGAGAGAGAGAGAGAGAGAGAGAGAGAGAGAGAGAGAGAGAGAGAGAGAGAGAGAGAGTACTTGTTTAATTATTATTTATGACATATCAACCTTTATGAGTTATCTAATGACAAATCCTGTTTATATGAGCAATATTGATCAAGTCCTGGCGGCAACACCCCACAAGGCACCAACTATACGGCCATCTGCCTCCCATTACGAAAACTATCCAAGTTAGACGAACCAGACAAACAGGTCACTGCTGGAGAAGCAGGGACGAACTCATAAGTGATGTACTCCTATGGACCCCCACATATGGCCGGGCAAAAGCAGGACGACCAGCACGAACATACATCCAGCAGCTATGTGAGGATACCGGGTGTGGCCCTGAAGACCTGCCAGAGGCGATGAACGATAGGGAGAAGTGGCGAGAGAGGGTAAGGGATATCCGTGCCTACGGCACGACATGATGATATATATATATATATATATATATAATGTAATTTGAAGAAAACTGAAATCTGGTTAAATTGTTATCATAAATTTATTTCGGCGAAGAATATCATTAAACTTTTCGTCTCAACAGATGACTTAACACGCTTAATTTGACGCCAACTGGATATATATATATATATATAATTTGTAAGTGACTACTTTCTATAAAAGGTTACTAGTAAACGAGGCAAAGCTCAAATGTTTGCAAACAGAGAAAAAGTATTGCTGTCTAATACTAATAATTCAATTGAATATAAAATATTTGTTTGCAAACAGATAAATGGTTTCAAGTATTGCTATCTAATTCTAATAATTCAATTTGTAAAATTTTAAATGATTTCAAATACTGTAATTTGTTTGCACACATTAAAGTGATTTTTAGTATTGTTATTTAATAGCAATGATTCTATTTAATATCAGGGATAATCTCTCGTCAAACACTGAACAGTTCTGTTGACCTATAGATGAGACTCTGACAGGTACTATCACTCCGGGTCAAAGTGAACCTGAGAGTAATTACAATGAATTAGTGCTTCAAATTCCACATATTTGCAGACGAGAGACTCATCATAAGATGCAGTTCAATGTCACACCCAGGGCACTAAATAGTTACAAGTATTGTCATCAAACATTAATTATTTTCTTCAACATTATTCATTCGTTTGCAAACGTGTTTTCAAACATTGTTATGTAATATTAATAATTTGATTTAACATAAATCATTTCTTTGCACACAGATTTCAAATGTAGTAAATGATTTAGTAGTTCTATTTCACCTATAAATGGGACCCTAACAGGTACTATCACTCCGGGACAGAGTGGACATGGGAGAAATGGCAATGAATAGGCATTCTACATTCCCTAATGATCCAGGACTGGAGCATTTCCGTCAGATTGTTTAGTGTCATAATCAACACATTCATTGAGGTGTCTTACTTTGTTGAGGTGCAGTCTGTGTATTGTACAGTCGACCGAGCCCCCCATATATATGTATATATATATATATATATATATACCTTCTAGAAAAACCAAAATTCGGTCACATTGGGATTATTAATTTATTTCCATCCTGCTAAGAGCATTGATATGAATCAATGACTACAAAAAAATTTAACGGGACTTCTTCAGATCCAACATGGAGATAATGAATACAGCCAGAATGGAGGTGGTCACAGGAAGATTACTTCCGGTCTCCTTTCGTTTCTGGTTGAGACCATTACAAATTAACCATCCAATATATATATATATATATATATATATATATATATATATATATATATATATAAACCATAAAAGACGAACACGACCTGGAAATGCTGGTCATTGTTGAAGAAGAAGGGTCGAATTCATGTTACATATTCCTGTGAACTCCTACACATGGACACACCTGTGTTGTTTAGGCCGACCAACAAGGGATTACATTAATCCGAGATAGATAGATAGTGGATGAGAAGGAGGGAGAGAAAGATAGAGATAGAGATATATTGATATATATATAGAGAAAGATCAACGCCGTAGAGTTATGGTGCATTTACCCGTAATTTGTTTAAATGAAAAAACAAATCATTAAAAATCTTAGAAATAGAAACAAGAAACATACTAAAGACGCAAATAATGTTTATCATTTAAATTCTCCACGGAGAATATAATATCTAATAAAATCTATTGAAGACGAATAGTTACGGACATAGTAGAGGATACTTAAAAAGAGAAACGAAATCTCTTATCATTACAGTCCCGAATAAATGCTTCAGGACTAGTTATGTCAAAGGAAAAAAGATAAAACAAAGGGAAGTTTTTGAGAAGAAAAAGACGAGATGATAAAACACCTGAAAAAAAAAAAAAAAATCCTGAACTCAATGCAACAATCAAGCAAAAAAGAATATGAAAGCAGTCAAAAAGACTATGGACAGTGATACACTGGAAATTGTACCATGTTGAAAAAAAACTGATATCAACAGAAACAATAGACTATTCTAAAAAAAAAAGGTAAAAAAGAAAAAGCCAATCAAATACCCTCGGGCTTTGAGATATAGACCGACCACGTCATTCAAGGTAAAAAACATGATTTGGTTTTTTGAAAACAAGGACAGACGCGGCTTTGATAACGGAACAGAAGAAGGAAACAAAGAAAGTTTAAAAAAAATATATGTATATTTACTAAGACCTCTCCTGAGGACTAAATAATCCGTGGAAGATAAGGGTTAAGTATTTCCCATGATAATCAACGCTTTGGGAATTGTGCTTCAGAACATAACTAGATATTATAAAGTGTACGATAGATTACAAATTAATGGGGCGATTGATGAGAGGGAGAAGTGATTCAGTAACAAGAATAACAATCATTTTTTTCTAAAAACAGGACCCGTGATGTCTATTTTCTTTGCTTTTAGATTGTTTGCAGTTTGTTGGAAAGATTGAGCTCATATATATATATATATATATATATATCAAACCCTCCGCACGGGCGGGATATGACACAAGGTCAGTTTTTAAGCGGAGTTTAACAGGTTTCAATTCAGAGTTTTCCTTTTCCTAGACTAGTCGCCTCACCAAGGCTGAAGAACCTAGTCTGTCCTACTATTTATCCATAGCTGGAGGGAGAATAATTGGATTCATTCCTTCCCCAAGGGTATTAGTGCTATGTGAAATGCAATCAGTCTTGTCCAGGATTTGAACTCGTATCGTCGCCTAACGTAAAGTTGGACGGGTTTCGATCCCGGCTTCGAGCGTCCTGCGTGTCTAGCCACACTGAAGAGTTCTGATTTAACGAAACAGTCTGTCTGTGGATGACAATATATATATATATATATATATATATATATATATATATATATATATATATATATATATATATATTGTCATCCACAGACAGAGTGTTTCGTTGTCAAGGTTCCTGGTTTATTCATTGTCAAAGATATCCTTATAAAAGAATAGTTGTGGTACTATTATATATATATTCTGTCGCAATCTGACCACAGAAATCTGCAATTTCGAGGAATACTGAGGGAGGTGCTGGAAATGAAATAGACCACAATCCCTGGGGACTACTTCAAGGAATCAGGTGGGAACAGGAAAATGTATAAAATATAAACAATACTATTGTTTTACTCATATATCTTTTGAAACTCTTACTCTAAGATTTGAAACAAAAAGTGAATGAAATGTAATGAATATAATTAGAGGCGCTAGTAGTGTAACAGTTATCGTTGTAGGAAAAATAAAGAAATTATTGATTATATCTTTGATATATGAAATATGATAAAAAGGTATCCAGATTGACGATTTCATTAAAAAAATTAATATCAAATTGAAAATGTATGCATTGCTGAGTTGATGTTGTCTACACGTCTAGAAAAGATTGTGTCAATTTTAAAAACTGAAACTAGAGGGAATATTTATACAATCAAATATTATTTGAGAAAAACAGAATTGTGGAAGTGCAACACCTTTATGCTTACCGTACCTAACCCGTGTGCGTTAATCTTAACAACGAGACTGAAAATTCCTCTCAGCTTCAAGGTTATAACTTTTATATATATCATTTAGAGGAGGAGTTACAGGGTTACTTTGACCAATTTGAAATTTGCTGGAATGAGTGTGTTGCATTCGAAGGGGACTATCTTAAAGAAAATTAATGTTTCATTTATTGTTTTTTTCTAATACAAAAAGCAAATATAGCTTTAGTTTCACAACTTTTTGAACGCCTCGTATACAAATATTGATACTTGACACTAGCCACCCCCACCCAAAAAAAACTTCTAAGAATCGAAATTATATATGTTAGAAAAGCTGGAAAACTAAGATATTGAAAACAAACTTAAACGGCAGAATCCTGCGCCGGTGACAAAAATAATTGAGCAGGCCATTGGCATAATGGTTAGAGTGTTCGTCAATGATCCTGGAGACCTAATCCCAGGTTGAGTCATACCAAAACCTCAAAAATAGTATTTAATGCTGCTTTACATAACACTCAGCTTTATAAGGTTCAGGTAAAGTAGATCCATTCAGGGAATGGATTAGCACTTTCTCCTCCACCTCGGTGTAGTAGCAATTGAAAAGGGAGCGTTCGAATCGCCAAATTTACTTTTCACTATATATCTATTATTGCATCAACTGAAGTATTTAGTCTCAGACCCAGAGTAAAAAATTATCCTGTTTCAATATTTTTGTGACATTATATTTTCAAGAGATTGATCCGCCTCATTTGACGGCGTATCAACTCCTTCATCATCATCATCATCATATCGCACTGGTAGCACGGATATCCCTTACCCTCTCTCGCCACTCCTCCCTATCGTTCATCGCCCTAGGTAGGTCTTCAGGACAACATCCCGTATCCTCACATAGCTGCTGAATGTATGTTCGTGCTGGTCGTCCTGCTTTTGCACGGCCATGTGTGGGGGTCCATTAGAGTACATCTCTTATGAGTTCGTCCCTGCTTCTCCAGCAGTGTCCTGCATGTCTGGTTCGTCTAACTTGAATAGTTTTCGTGATAGGGGGCAGGAGGCCGTACAGTTGGTGTCTTGTGGGGTGTTGCCGCCAGGATTTGTTTAAGATTGCACGTAGCATTCTTGAGTAATTGCTGTCTAGCTTCTTCTCCAGCCGTTTTGTTAGCGTCCATGTAGTGCAGCCATACAGCAGTATCGATGTGACCGCTGCCTGGAAGAAACTGCGTTTCATTTTATCGGTTAGGTCTGATTTCCATTTAATCGATAGCCTATTGATAGCTGTCCATGCTTTCGTTAACCTCGTTTCGATGTCCTTTTCGGTTGATTCGACGCTGCTTCTTAAAGGGTTATTTAATGCCAAAATTTGATTCATTTATAAATGTTTGATTATAATCTCAAGTATTTATATCGTATTTATATTCCATTGCAATCATTTTTATTGCACATTTTCATTTAGCTATAATAATCGTTTGTTTCCTCAGATATATGGTATGAAGTATCTTTATCTAATTCTCTGAGAAGGTCTTGATATTTATTCTGTTTTTCGCTTTCCTTTAATTTTATTTAGTGATCTACCGAAGAAACGAAATTCGCTTGTAAATAAGTTCTTTTCTTCTTGTTAATTAAGATAAAATCTGGTCTTTTGGCTTTGGAATGGATGATCTGTTTTTGTCTCCTAATCCCAGAGGATTCTTTGCGTTTCATTTTCCAAGACAGATTCTGATCTCTACAGATACTATTTGTCCGCCGGGTCGAAATCAAGTGGGTTGCAGATTTTCCTTGTCTAGTGTTATTTCATCCTTTGATGTTAGGGAATCGCGTTCATTGTACGTTCATATTTACATTTTTTTGTGTCATTGTTTCTTCTTTTTTTTTTTTTGCATGCGACCCTATCAGATACAAATATTTCTTAAACAGGTCTGTGACGCATAACAAATGCTTCCACTCCGGGTCAGAGTGGAGCTAGGAGAAATAGAGCCTCACCGCCAGATTTAGTTAAGACATTTCTACTGGACACCTCTTTTCTTTTTGGAGGGGCTGGTATTACCTTTTTCTAAAGGATACGGTCAGCGTATTCTAATCCACGCTAACATAGCAGACTATCACTTCGAGTCAGAGAATAATGGAAATAAAGGGGTGAGGCTACATTACCAGTTAGAAAAAAATGAAGGCTAATCACCTAACGCAGTTTAGTCTCATATCCAGGATAGTCCATTTTTACGAGGTTTTAATCCCTCTGCAGGGTGTTTATCATATTTACCAACCCCTCCGCTCGGGCAGGATATGACACAAGGTCAATTTTTAAGCGGAGTTTAACAGGTTTGAATTCAGAGTTTTCCTTCTCCTAGACTAGTCACCTCACCAAGGCTGAAGAACCCAGTCTGCACTACTATTTACCCATAGCTGGAGGGAGAATAATTGGATTCATACCTTTCCCAAGAGTATTAGTGCTATGTGAAATGCAATCGGTCTCGTCCAGGATTTGAACTCGTATCACTGTGTCCATTTCCTACGACGATAACCATTACACCTCAGGCACCTCCAGGGTGTTTATTCAACTTATTCCGGGGCCCTGACGACAAAGCGAACCGCTCCTTGAAGGAAATAAACTGACATTTACAGATTACATTCTACGTAGCTAAAAATAACCCCCAAGATAAATTGCTGAGTACATGAAATATTTCATAAGAGTTGGAATATTGAGATACTGGGTTCAAAATTGAATAGCAGAATTTTGCATCGGTGACAGGGAATAAAAAAAACAAAAAACAAAAAAGCAAAACAAAACAAAGCAAAACAAAAAACAAGCTAATAAAACTCTCCCTGCAACCAAATCAAAACAGTAAAAGAAGGTCAGTGAAAGAAAATAGAATAAATTTCTACTTCCAGAAATATCAGCCTTTGTAACACAATAAGCAAGAGAAATGGTTGAAAATGTCAGACATCAATTAATAGAAACGGAAAATGCGACTGAAAAAAGGCTTTTCTTAAAAACAAAACAAAAGAAAAATTCCAGTCTTTGTCATTGATCAAGATAAAACAAGAAATTTTCCATCGAAATATGTCTTAGCTTGGCTTCAATTATTAGAATTACAAAGTGAAATTATATATACAACTATACCAAAGTTTCTCTCTCTCTCTCTCTCTATCTATCTTTCTCTCTCTCTCTCTCTATATATATATATATGTATATATATATGTGTGTGTGTGTGTGTGTGTGTATATGTGTGTTCGAGAGCATGGCTCTTTACATAGACTATACGACGTAAGCAGTAAACGTCCCGCATTAAACCTGGGGGTGAAGGTATTTATTTATTCAACCCCTGGCGGGCAGGATGCAGCATAGGGTTGATTTTAAGCATTGTAAAGCTGACTTGAATTCAGTTTTCTTCTTGATCGGTTGCCATTCCAACGCACAGTCTGTCTTATAATTTACCTCTAATTAGAAGAAGACAAGTTTTAACACTTTTCCCCAGAACATAAGCGCGAAGTAAAACGCAACAAGCCTTGTCCAGGATTTGAACTCAGGTAGCTGATTTAATGCTCCTACGACAGTAACCATTACCATATTTACCAACCCCTCTGCTCGGGCAGGATATGACACAAGGTCAATTTTTAAGCGGAGTTTAACTGGTTTGAATTCAGTGTTTTCCTTCTTCTAGACTAGTCGCCTCACCAAGGCTGAAGAACCCAGTCTGCCGTACTATTTACCCATAGCTGGAGGGAGAATAATTGGATTCATACCTTTCCCAAGGGTATTAGTGCTATGTGAAATGCAACCAGTCTCGTCCAGGATTTGAACTCGTGTCGCCGTGTCCATTTCCTCCGACGATAGCCATTACACCACCGGCACTTCGACAGTAACCATTACGGTAGTAAGACTGGCTTCTAATATTATTTTTAACTGATTGGAAATGAGCCTAAAAGCGCGACTGGAGTTCGAAATCGCTTACAAGGATGTCGCAGTCCAGCATGCTAGCCACTACGCCACTGGAACTCCCCCAAAGTAACTAATAATAATCATTTGAAAACAATTATACTTTCAAGTAACTGTTCTTAATACGTATAATCCGTAAACAATTATATTGCTTCAAGTTACTTTATGTTTAATAATGGTAATAATCATTCTTGTTTGATAACAATTATATAGTTTCAAGTATTTCTTTCTAATATTAATAATAATTCTTAATCAGTTCAGTCTGATTCAAGATGGGATCCTAACAGGTATTATCACTTTGAGCCAGATTGAACCTGGGACTAATGACTACAAAGCAGTGCCTAAAAACTCCAAAGAGCTCCTGTACTGTAGCCTCATCATTGAATGCAATTTAATGTCATACCCAAAGATCCCCCCTTTTTTAGGGGGATAAACTTACTTCTCTGCAAGGAATGTTGTCAGTGTGTTGTAAGCCCCACTGACAGAGTAAAATTATATTTTGGGTACATAGTTTTAATTATATTTACCAACCCCTCCGCTCGGGCAGGATATGACACAAGGTCAATTTTTAAGCGGAGTTTAACAGGTTTGAATTCAGAGTTTATGTTCTCCTAGACTAGTCGCCTCACGAAGGCTGAAGAACCTAGTCTGCCCTACTATTTACCCATATCTGGAGGGAGAATAATTGGAATTGGTGCTATGTGATATGCAATCAGTCTCGTCCAGGATTTGAACTCGTGTCGCCGTGTCCATTTCCTACGACGATAACCTTTACACCACGAGCACATAGTTTTAATGATGTAGAGCTTGGTAATAAGTGTTACCATACAATGTATGTATTGATTGTATAATGTTGAATTTGAGATAAAAAAACGTATATTATTAGATATTACTAACGACCTAATCTGCAGTATTTAAAGTAAGTTGCTTGAAATATAAATGTATTGTTAATAAAACAAAAAGTCGTTGAGTAACAGGCGCAGTGAACTTATAAAATTTACTCACCATAAAATGATATACAATTCTGATTTTTTATAAAAGGATTTTGATTTTTTAATAATTTTTCGATAAATAATCTCACGAAACATTTCTGGTTAATCTTGTTTTCGAATGTATTTTGGGAAAATTGGATTATTCGACAATTCCCAAAGTTTGGGCTGAACCGAATTTCCTTGAGGAAAATTTAGAAAAAAATCCACAATAAAACAAAAAATCACAAAAAACAAAAAAACATCATGAAAAAACAAAAAACAACATGAAAAAACAAAACAAAAAACAAAACAAAACAAAAGCAAAAAGGAAACATGCAAAACTAAACTAAACAAACAAAAAAAAAACATGCAGTAATTCCTCGCTTTTTTGAACGAATTCTTATTTAACACATATTCGTAAACATCAATTTGTACCAATGAAGCACGAAGAAAGATATGTGAGTTTTTAAAACAAGCAATAAATGTATGGAGAAAACAATGCATTCATTGAGTTATATTTTGATGGGTATACATAGGAAATCCTTTTTTTCGGTGGGTGTCTTAGTCCTCTGCAGGGGATACAGTCAGCGTATTCTAAGCCCTACTGACAGGGTTAAATTTTAATTTAATATCAGTGTACGGACGTTTAGTTCAGTCATAGTTCCACAAAATATGTAATAATTCCAAGAATATAGTTTTGAGATAATTTTGACATGTTAACTCGATTAATTTCCTTGAATATAGTTCTACTGTTCCTAACGGTTCTTTTTTCCGATATTTTAAGCCACTGTTGATTTTCCCTAATCTAATCTTCTATGTGATGTACCATGTTTTCAATGTATTTCCAAACTCTTCATTTGTTCCTATTAATTTTTTTTCTTATTTTAAGTGTTGTGAAGTAACAGAATTTTTCTCAGTCTGCAAATAAATCATTTTTATGGGCCATTTTTTGCAGGAAACATCTGATTATTTGGTATTCTTATAATAGAAGGTCTTTGCTAGTTAGGACTGCTAGTTATGACTTAAGTTGATTCAGTGATATGCAGAATATCTTTGTTTATGCTTCATTGGGGCAGACTGATGTTATTAATACTTGTTTCAACTTATTTCATATTTATTATATGAATCAAAATTTTATCCAATTATAAAACACTTTTGCATAATAAGTTGGCACACACACACACACGCGCGCGCACACACACACGCGCGTGCGCACACACACACACATATATACAAACACACACATATATATATATATATAGTTGAATGAAAAAAGTCTGAAAAACGTTCATAAATCAAGAAAGCGCTCAAATACTGGCCAATAGACTAAGATAAAGCCTAAAATACGTTATGTCACATCCTCATGTCGGCTTCACTACTAAACGCTTTTTCTATTTGAAAAAATATATTCCTCAGGTGAAACCTGTCCATTTTCTTTTTCATCTCACGATCGTATTTCTTTTCAAATGCATGAAACTTTTTGTAAAGAAGCCGACATCAGAAGGTGAGTTAACAATTCCTTCATATATACATATATATATATATATATATATATATATATATATATATATATATATATAATCCAAGAAGGAGATCCAAAGGCTACAAGTATCCAGTGAGTGTTCAATACTAACGGCTATGGATGTATAATTAATTTGAGATTAACGATACATCAACACTTAACGTGTAGAGCCAGAAGAGCTTTTATAAAAAGACAAACGAAAAATGTTCACTTTCCTGGTATCATTATAAATTTATTTCCGGCTCTTATAAATTCTTATAAGTTTAACTTATAAGCTTTATAAATACCATCTTCAGATGCGATATTCAAAATTATAATTAGATGTCTTCATATTACTTCCGGCAAGAATGATATTTGAAAAAAATTCTTTATTTTTATCTTTTTTTAAATTAAAATGATTTATTTTATCTATTTATTAAAGAAGAAAAAATTAATAAAAGTTGGGGATATATCAATCATTTTTCATTCATTCACACACACACACACACACACACACATATATATATATATATATATATATATTCTAAAAAATACCATTACCCCTAATTTACATACTGCAGAACAATAAAAGAGAGAGAGAGAGAGAGAGAGAGAGAAAAAAAAAATTTTAGAAGAAATAATTCTTGATACGCGCCTTTTTAAAAACTATAAATAAAGTTTATACTCTACTTTTATTGAGACTATGAAATTTTATCAATATTAAAAATATAAGGAAAAATAATCAATTTTCAAAAGCTAATTTTTGTAATTCAAAATATTGTTAGAATTTAAGTTATTTATATTAAGAAAAATTTAGTTATCGAAAATTAAGTCAACTGTCATAAATATATAATCAATAAGTAATTCACGTATCGAACGTTAAGTAATTGTAATAAGTAAAATATTAATCTGTATAAGATATTATATTAATGTTACTAAAAATTAAAAAAAAATAAAATGAAAGATTTTAATGTTCGATTCTTAAGCTTATGATTATCTATAGTAAAAAACAGTGTACTAAAAAAAAAAAAAAAGAAAGAAAAAACGCGATGTACTATTGGGATAATTCCTATTCGTTAAAAGTCCTATTAAATAATTTTTCTTTTTTATTATTTTTTCTCCTATTTAATTTCATTATGAAAACATGTTTATATATTTTATCTCTTAATTTTAATTGTGTTCTATGTTAGAGAATTATTAAATTGATTGATTCAGTATTCCATTTTGTAAAAAATTATGGATTAATATATTAACATATAGAATAAAGAATATGTAATCACTTTATTAAAGGTAGTTAAATACTAAAAATATATGAAGTTGAATTATATTAAGAACTTTGTTCTATGTCTACATGCTGCAATCATTTCTTTCCTAGAATTAAGTAAATTCTTATTAAAAAAAATCTAATATATATATTTTCTCTTCTAAGCATAAATTACACTTATCATGTAAACTATTTGTCGTGGGGCATGTTTTTATTATTTTCCAATTTATAACAAGTGTTAGAAATAGTTCTTTTAGATCCCAGTAACACTTAGATAGGACAGTTTGATTTCTTAATGTTGGATTCCTAAATGACTGTAGATGGTTATAAAATCTAAACTTCCAGTTTCAGCTTGTCATACCTATGTAAACCATATCAATGTTATCATTTTCAATAGCTGAAATGTTAGCCTCATACACAATATTTTACCTTTATTTTCTAAGGGGACTTACATTTTGTATTTTATAATTACTTGCATGTTTTTAGTTATCTTTGTTATTCCAGTCTAGTTTATTTTTTTAATTTCTTGTGAATGTCAATAATTTTAGAAATATTTTTAGTACAAGAATAACTAATTTTTTACATTATTCTTATTAATCATTTTTTCCATCTTTAAAATGTTTACTTATTAAGTTTAGAAAATATTTTCCTATATTGATATTAGAAAGTTTGCAAAAAGGGGGATTAAACCAGGTAATATTTTTATGCCTGTTTTTATTAAATTTTTACTTATTTTATTATCTATATTTACATTATTAGTTCCATTGCTTCCCCTATAATTGTGACCTTGATTGCCTATATTATTGCCCCTATTTATGTGATGTTTATAGGCATCTAAATATTCAAGTTCATTTTTATAACCATTAATTAAGCTTCATTATAGGAATCATTATTATTGAATATATTTTTAGAATATGATAATCTGTTAATTTTAATATTGATCCCGTCAGGAATTTACTTAACTCTGGATGCTGGGGATGGGGTTAGAATTAACATTAATGTATGTTGGAATAGCATTAGATTTACTAAACGGTTTGTAAGAATTGATACTGAGATTGTGAGTAACATCTAAACGATTAACTGTTTTCAAGCTAGAACTAATCTCTATCCTTAATCCCATATATTCAAATGCCCTAATTACCTTCTTTTGTATTTTTGATGGAAAGGGTCCATTACGTTTTGGGATAGAAATTAATCCATCATCATCTATAAAGTCTGATATTCCTTAAATCTAAAATCTAGGGTGTCTAAAATGTATATTCCTACTAAGTCTGCAATTTGGACAGAGTCAAATGAACCCACTGTAACATCAAAATTATCAATTACTATTAAACCCATAGCTGGTGATATTGATATGCATAGGGGTACTATCAAACCCATAGCTGGGGATATTGGCATGCTTAATGGTACAAATGAACCCATAGCTGGGGATATTGATATGCATAGGGGTACTATTAAACCCATAGCTGGGGATATTAATATGCATAGTGGTACTATTAAACCCATAGCTGAGGATATTGGCATGCTTAATGGTACAAATGAACCCATAGCTACTACACCAAAGTGTAGGGGTTGGTGCTACTCTATTCCCTGGATTGCTCCACTTCACCCATGATCTTTACCTTTTAATGCTGAGTGTTAAGCAAGGCGGTATCAAATACCATTTTTAAGTCTTTGGTATGACTCGACCTGGCATTGAACCCATGTCTCCCAGGCCATTGGCGAACACTCTACTCATTAGGCAGGCATGATTTGAGATCAGAGAATTGAGTCCATTGTACGTTTATATTTACTTTTTTTATGGGCTTTTTTCTCATGAGGTTTTCCGGTTACATATCTTATAAACAGATCTATTTGAGACATATATGGAACTGACACTAACACTCAGAGTTAGCGGATACCCAAGAGTAATTGCATCCTCCTCATATCTTTATATTAGAACTGAAGTCTTATTATCAGATGTAGTTTTGTGTCATACTCAGGACACCCCTTGATTTTTAGAGGGGGGTCTTACCCACTCTTCAGGGGATATAGTCAGTGTATGCCTAAGTAAGTAAACTGGCTCATTGGCCTAGTGGGTAGAGTGTTCGCCAATGGTCCGGGAGACCTGGGCTCAATCCCAGGTCGCGTCATGCCAAAGACTTTAAAAATGGTACTTGATGTTTCCTTGCTTAACACTCAGCAATATAAGGTACGTATCAAGGGTAAAGTGGAGCAATCCAGGGAAAGGAGTAGCACCCTCCCCTACACCTCGGTGTAGTAGCTATTGAAAAGAGAGCCTTCTGGTCACCCTCGACTATGGTCGCCAACTTTACAACTTTTTTTTTATTTTAAGCCTCACGTAATTATATTGAGAATGTTTATTAGAGAAGAATGGCTAATTGAAATCAAATAACTTCTTACAAAAAAGACTGACTTCGATGAAAAAAAAAAAAAAAAGAAAAAAAAAAGAAAATATCTCAACAATAAAATAAAAATCATCTTACGTCTGGAAACTTATCGTACGCACCTCGCTCATCTCTTTCTTTATCTATTTTCTAATTTTCTTGCTGCTTTTTTCATAATCTTTTTCTTTCGTTTTATTTTTTCCTTCGTCTTTTATTTTTCATTGACTCGTCTTTCACTTCTCTTTATGTCTTTTTTCCTTTTTTCGCACTTTCTCTCAGTCAGTTTCTACCTCCTTGAACTTCTTTGTCCCTCTCTTTTCCTCATTGTTGCTTTGTCTACCCCCTCTTTTTCATTTGTCTCCGTGTAAATATCTAATTCATCTAACCCTTTTTCATTATTTTCTCTCAGCCGGACACTGTTTTTCTCTTCACGTCCGTCTTCCTGTCACGTATTTCTATCACTTAGCTGTTATGAATAACAAGATCTTCAGCCTATTTACGGCAATTCAACGAGATACTTTTTTTTTCTTTTAAACGCCAAGCAAATAGAAATAGTCTTTCCTCCTTAAATAAGGCAAAAAAAAGCAATTTAGTCTTACATCACTCACTCACACTTACGATCTTTTTTCCTGTATAATTTTCTAAGCTGTCTGTTTTGTTTGTATTTACCTCTATCTTCTTTTGCGTGTATTCATATGCAAGACAGAATCCGAAAGGTAAAGTTTACTTAAGTTGACGTAGATTTTATATTACTACATTAGTCCTGGGGAAATATTGTATTTAGAGAAAACCTTACTGAGCAGTTGAAAGGGTTAAATTGTGCGCTACTTTCTTTCGAACATCCCTTCTTTTATTTTTTTATGAACTATATCGTTTCTAAACATATGAATAAAGATTTTAATCTAGTCTACACTTCCCGAAAATATGCGAGGGTGAGGATATGCTGACTATAATAATTTTAGAGTGGTAAGACCTCCCCCCCATCTCAAAGTAATGTAATGAATATGACTCTAAAATGCATCTGATGGTTCCTGTTCTGGAGATTTAGGAAGTGTGGGCTACCGCTTCCTTTCCATTATTCCCAGGTCCACTCTGACTACAGAGTGGTAGTACCTGTCAGGGTCCCATCTATAGGTCCAATATATCTATTTAAAAATTATTCATATTCGATAGGACCGTGTGCAAAAACCTCTTAAGACACAACTACAAAAATGTTAAAATGAACCTACAATGGACGGGATTCTCTAACCTCTAGGCGTAAAATAACCCCAGACAGGTGAACATTTCATTAAAATCAATTACTTCCGAGCTCTATTGGGTTTGAATGGTTTGTTTTATGTCATGTTATTACTTGTGGATTATTTTATGCTCAGTTCAGTCCTTAACACAGGACTCAGGTAGGCTATCGGCTATACGGAAGTCAGACCTGACCGATAAAATAAAACACAGTTTTTTTCCAAGCAGTGGTCGTGTCGATACTGCTTTATGGGTGCACCACATGGACGCTAACTAAACGCACTGAGAAAAAACTTGACGGCCATTACACAAGTATGCTGCAAGCAATATTGAACTAGTCCTGGAGGCAACAGCCCACAAAACAGCAATTGCACGGCCACCTACCACCGATCACGAAAACTATCTAAGACGAACCAAACATTCTGGACACTGCAGGAGAAGTAAGGATGAACTCATAAGCGATGTACTCCTGAAGACCCCTTCACATAGACGAGCAAAGGTTGGACGACCCGCTAAAACCTATCTGCAAAAGCTCTGTGCTGATACAGGATCTAGCCTGGAAGACCAGGCGGGAGCGGTGGACATTAGAGACGGGTGACGCAAGAGGGTCAGGGAAATCTGTGCTAGCAGCGTGACATGATGATGATGATAATTGCTCTTAAGTACTCACTTATTTAAGTAATGACCAGGCTCATTGCATTTTAACTTCAGTAATCTGACGGAAAGCGGCGCTTTCAGTGTAACTTAACTGTTGGTTTAAACTTGTAAGATACAGTGCTCTATGTAAAAAATACACAACTATATCACGATATTTAAAATATAAGATTAAACAAGGTTATATTTACTCCAGACACTGCGTTACTCGTAAATGATCTTAGGCGCGCTTGTATCCACACGTCTGAAGTCTAAATCTATCCATCTATCTATCTATCCTATTTTTATCGCGTCATGCATATATAATTTTTATCGCGTCATATATCTATATTCAGGGATATTTTTGATAAAATTCTCATTCACGATCTGGCCAAATCGGCCGGGGCTGTAGAATACACCGACTGCATCTTTGGTGTGGGGGTAAGCTTCCCCGACCTACCAAGTGTCCTGTATATAACACAAAACAATCTAATGGTGAGGCTCCAGTAATGCCGGAGCTTTGGGGAATGCAGAATACCCCTTCATTGCCATCCCTCCCAAGTCCACTCTGGCCCTGAGTGGAAGCACCTGATAGGGTCCTATCTATGGGTCAAATAGAACTGTTTGACATTTGAACTGTGAAACTGAGTCCAAATAAATGAGTTATACAAAACAGAGTTGCTTGAAATAGAACTGTTTATCATTCAACTGCGTGTAAACAAATGACTGATGTTTAATTGAATTGTTAGTGATACATAGCAATACTTGCAACTATTTAACAATGTTGACCTAGGCTAAACTGAATTGTTTAAAATAGAACTGTTTAATCATTTAACTGTGTGCAAACAAATGACTGATGTTTAGTTGAATTATTAATGTAAAATAGCAATACTATAAAGCGATTAACTGTCTACAAACAAATGATTAATTGTAAGTAGAATTATTCCTATTAGATAGAAATAAGAGAAACCATTTAATTGTGTGCCAAATAAAAAATAAATAAATAAGCTCACGCCCGATTAAAAATATTATTTTCAAAATGAGTTTAAAAATCATATATTTGATATATATGTATAAAAATGATTTGGAATTAAATAACCAACAATTGTTGATATGGCATAAAACCAAACCAAACCAAACCAAACCAACCCAAACTAGTCATTCACTTTCTCTTTCTCTCTCTCTCTATATATATATCTATATATATATATATATATATATATATATATATATGAAGAAAGTAAAAAAACAAAGTAATCCAAAAGTGGTGAATTTATTATAATGGAAAGTTAATGTTGAAACGTTTCATTTAAAGTAAACCTTTACGAGGACGTTAAAATGGTGAAACAAGTGTTGCTAGAACAACGATAATAGAATTAAAAAAAAACTATGAAAAAGAAAAAAATATATACAAAGAAAGATCATACAACCGTTAAATCATTCAATCAGCATTACTTAAAAAAAAAAAAAACTATCATGTGATTGGTACTGGCAATGATGTTTAAATGTGTAGAATTTCTTGGAGATACAACGGATTGAAAGATAATAAAAGCAAAAATTAGCCAAAAAAAAATAAAGAAGGAAGAAAGAAAAGAAAAGAAAAGAAAAGGAAACGAAAAAGGGAAGAAAAAGAAGACAAAAAGGAAAAAAGAAAAGAAAAAGAAAAAGAAACGAGACAAGAGAAAAGAGAAGAAAGGAAAGGAAATAAAAGGGGAAAAAAGGAAAAAGAAGAAAGTAAGGAAGAAAAACAAAAGGAAAAGAAAAAGAAAAGAGACAAGAGAAAAGAGAAGAAAGGAAAAGAAAGAAAAAGGGAAAAAAGGAAAAAGAAGAAAGCAAGGAAGAAAAAGAAAAGAAAAAGAAAAAGAAAGGAGACAAGAGAAAAGAGAAGAAAGGAAAGGAAAGAAAAGGGAAAAAAGGAAAAAGAAGAAAGAAAGGAAGAAAAAGAAAAGGAAAAGAAAAAGAAAAGAGACAAGAGAAAAGAGAAGAAAGGAAAGGAAAGAAAAGGGGAAAATAAAAAGAAGAAAGAAAGGAAGAAAAAGAAAAGGAAAAGAAAAAGAAAAGATACAAGAGAAAAGAGAACAAAGGAAAGGAAAGAAAAGGGGAAAAAAGGAAAAAAGAAGAAAGCGACGAGGAAAAAAAAGGAAAAGAGTCAAGGGATAAATTTTATTAACATCGACCTTATGTAAATTGGTTTGGTTTCTTTGTTTAATGGCATATCAACCTATGTAGGTTATTTAATGCCAAAGCTATTATCCGAGAAAATGAGTAGTGATACTATTTAACCCATAGCTGGGAGGTTAAGGGGGTTCATACCTTTCCCGAGGGTATTTGCCCGAAAGTGAACGTGATAGCCCGACTGGAGTACGAACTCGCTTACTACGATTCCGCAGTCCATCGCTTTAACCATTACACCACGAGGACACCCTCTTATGTAAATTGTTATATCTATTTATTGAATAGTAAGTTATATACTGGGGCTAAAGAAAGTAAAAAAATAAAAACTATCTAAAGAAGCTCGGTGAAAGTTTTAAATAAATAATGTAGCTATCATAAACAAATATGTACCCTAAGAAAGGAACCGATTGAAAAATACGGGCCTTGTGTTAACGGAGGGTAAAAGCAAAATAGCACCGGCTTCAAAAATTTGTCTCAATCTTTTGCTATGGATACGAGCTAACATTGTAGATGTATAAAAATCAAAGTTGTGGTCAGTTTGGGATATATGTTGGAAAAGTGCATCATTAAGATTACCTAATCTTATATCAAGTAAGTTTATGTTTATGTAGACGTTTATAAATGTTTCTCCAAGTTTCGGCTTTAAATTTAAATTTAAATTTAAATTTAAATTTACAGTCTTAGCGAGGAATAGAATAGACACAAGTATCGGACTTGATAAGCCGATGATACCTAGTGTTAAGTAAGTCACGAAGGGTTTTAGAAGATAAAGTGACATTTACAAACAGATGTTATTAAAATTACTTTCAGTAAAGTTTGTGGAAGAATAATTAGGTAAAATAATGTGTTTGTTGGAAAGTTTTATTTTATTAGAATTTGTATTAATGACAGTTTGAGATCGATTTCATTTGTACATTTTAAGGGATTTAGATTTAGTAAATTGTTTAAAAAGTTTAGGGTAAAGAATGTTTAAAAAGGGATTTTCTATATAATTAAATTCTTGATCTAGATATTTCGGGGAACAGATACGGAGGGCCCTAAGTTTAAAACCTATAATAATTCCTCTTTTAGTATTGATGTTGTGGTGTGAATAAAAATGTATGTGGTCATTTTTACAGGTAGGTTTACTGTAGACTTTGAATTCAAATTTGAATTTTTTTTCTAACAAGTAAGACATTTAAAATACAAAGAAAGTTGTTGGATTCAAGTTCATGTGAAAACTTTATTGACGGTTCTATATTGTTTAATCTGTCAGTGATCTTTATTCAATTAAGTTCTTGTGGGTAGATAAGTAAAATGTCGTCTATGTCTCGGAAGTAATTAGAATTACTTGGAATTATGTATTTAAAAGGACCAGATTCAAGGAATTCAAGATGAGTGTATGTTTGAACACCAGTAAGAAGAGAACCCATATGCAAACCAAATTTCTGTTTGTAAAGTGTTGTGTTGGAAATAACAATGTGACGAGCATAAGATAAAGATTTTAATTGATTTTCAGTCTGGTAGGGGTAATATAGTGTATGTTTTTCGAAGGTGATTCTTCAAACGTTCAATATATTTATCTATCAGTATGTTAGTATATTGGGATTTGATGTCAAATATTATTTCCATTATGTACTTCCATATATATATATATATATATGTGTGTGTGTGTGTGTGTGTGTGTGTGTGTAGAAAAACTGATAACAACGATCCAAGTGGAAGGAATGATTTATTAACGGGTCAACACTATAGCGTTTCGGTTCTACTGAACCATCATCAGGACCATGACGGATGATATTAATAATTTTAAGTTAACGGTGGATGATTAGAAATGTGAAATACAAAAACCTACGGGAAAATATGTATAGTAAGAAAAGTTATATATATATATATATGGAGGCGCTTGTATTATAATGATTACGATCAATGGAAATAGAATCGTCATCAGGAATTTAAATCCTAGACGTGATTGTATTTCGCATAGAACTAATAAGTAAAGTTGGCGACCATTGTCGAAGGTGACCCGCAGGCTCCCTTTTCGATAGCTTACTACACAGGTGTAGGGGAGGGCGCTACTCCTTTCCCTGGATTGCTCCACTTTACCCTTGATCCGTACCTGATAATGCTGAGTATTAAGCAAGGAGGCATCTTGTACCATTTTTTGAGTCTTTGGTATGACTCGACCTGAGATTGAACCCAGGTCTCCCGGGTCATTGGCGAACACTGAATCCAACAATTCTCCTTCTAGTAATGGGTAATTTACCAGTAGGCCAGACTGTTTTCTGTTACCTTGGTATAATAAACAGTCTAGGAGAAGGAAAACTCTAAATTCCAACCTCCTAAAGTCCGCTTAAAAATTGTCCTTATGTCACATCCTGCTCTTGTGGAGAAAGTGGGTATATATATATATATATATATATATCCGAAATATGTAACCTTAAGCATAGAAAAGAACTCTTCTGATCTATATGTATATGACGCCATCATTTATTATTTGAATTATGTCAATTGTATATGAAAATGCTTATTTATATGATATTTTCTTCTTTTCTTTTATTATATAAAGAAACTCTCTGTGAAGGATCGGCTAACATGTTGGACAACAACATTATTGTTAATTATATGGTTACGTGAACACTTAAAAGAATATTATCATTGACAAAATTCACCTTGTATCAAGCTCAAAACAAATCAGAACCGCGACACTATGCATTTATCTAACCCTTTCTTAAAGCAGAATACAGCAAGTTTGAATTCAAAGTTTTTCTTCTACACTGGTTGTCTCAACAAGGCCAAAGAACCCAATCTATTCTATTATCAACTAATAGCTTGAGAGAGGAAAACAAGCTTGAAATGAAACACAGCAACCACGTCTGCGACTTGAAATTGACACACCGATATCGATTTTCAACAACTACAACCGTTACACTAAGTGCAAAACTCTAGTATTCCTATCTAATACTAATAGTTTGTACGTAGGTTTCTAACCCCATACACTATTTTGGGATTCAAAAATTTTCCTTCTTTTAGACTGGATGACTTACCTGCTCCACTCTTCTATCATAGCCAGGGAGAGAAGAGAAAGGTTGATACCCTTCCCAAAATAATTAGAGTCAAATGCAATCCGCCTCGACCGAGATTTAAATTTGAACCAACGAGTCAGTTTCCTAAGAGGATAACTGTACTCTAACTGCCCCCCATAAAAAAGTCTATAAGCCACAGAAAAAGGGAAAAGAATATATTAAAAATTTTCAGACAATTTTTTAAAAACGTTTATGAAGAAAAATTCAGTGAAAAATATGTCTGACTATTGCGTCCTGAGAATGACACTAAACTACATCTTTCAGTGAAGCCCAAATTCTGAAGCTGTAAGGAGTATTGCCATTACTCGTTGGTCCAATCTTAGCCGAAGAGGTAGTACCTGTTAGGGTCCCATCAATAATTCAAATAGACCTGTTTAAAGATCATTCGTATGTAATAGGACCGTGTGCAAAAGAAAAAGAAAATCCTATCAAGAAACAATTAGTTTAAAAAATGTGAATATGAACGTGCAATTCCTTAACTTCTCGGCATAAAATAATCCTAGATGAGTTGACATGCCGTTAAAATCGGTCAATGAATCAACCAATCTATTACTTGTTCTTCCATGTAGCTTTATTTCTTATCATTGTTCATGTCTGGCAAAAGGCATATGAAATGGTGCTGAACATGTGTGAAAATAGTGTTTTGTTTATAGGCTCCCTGTGTGGAAATTAATAGGAAGCTTTACTAATGAAGTGTCCCTCGTATCAGAAGAGGGAAAAGAGACGCCTGAAAAAGAATAATTATTTACAATGTTGGAAACTTTTCGAAAAATACTTGGAATAAGATTAAATATGAAGTAAACAGAAAAAAGAAAGAAGAAAATAAACCTGTGAGATTCAAAGAAAATAAAGCATAAAATGTAAAATAAAATAAAACAAAAATGAATAAGAAATAATACAAAGATAAATAAAAAGTTAGCATGATAAAAAAAAAACTGATTTTGGAAATGTATGGAAACTCCAAAGTACAAAAAATATAATTTTTGGTTTATAATGAAAGTACGCTATCCAATAACATACGCTAATGAGAAATTTCTTGGCTGAGAATAAATACATAGACTAAATAGAAATAAATATTCAAAGACGTACGATGCGTGCATTCGAAGAATTAAAACAGATATAAAGTGAAAGGCAGAGCGTGGGGGGGCTAAGAGGAAAACAGAATGGGATATTAAACACTAAAAATGACAAAAGAAAGAAAGGAAGAAAAGAAGGAGTGGCAAAGAATGTTTAAAGTGAACAAACATAAGAAAATGAAAGAAAGAGAAAAAAATGTGTGAAGAGAAGGGAAAAAAGAAAAAAAATCAATCAATTAATTAATTAATTGATTATTTAACTGATTAAAGAAATGGAGATATCATAAATGAGGAAAAACAAAACAAAAATAGGAAAAAGAAAATGAGAAAAAGAGGAAAAAAATTAATAGAAAGAAAAAAGAAATAAAATTGAAGAATGACAAAGGAAAAAGAAAGAAAGAAAGATAGAAAGAAAGAAAGAAATTGGGGAGATAATAAATGAATAAGTGAATAATTAGAAGCAAAGAAAGAAAGAAAGAAAGAAAGAAAGAAAGAAATTGGGGAGATAATAAATTAATAAGTGAATAATTAGAAGCAAAGAAAGAAAGATAGAAAGAAAGAAAGAAAGAAAGAAAGAAAATGGGGAAGATAATATATTTATAAGTAAATAATAAGAAGCTAAGAAAGAAATAAAAAAAGAAAAGTAGACGAACCATGTTAAACTGAGAGAAAACTGACAAGAATGCTTGTAGGAACAAGAGCCAACTTGTTGCTTGAGACACTTCTATTTTCCAATGATACCAGTGGTCAATGTTCGAGCCTAGGTTATGAGGATTTCGAATCTTCATTTGATTGACTACCCTAACAGAATCTTCTTAACATATATTGGACATGATGCAAAGTAACCTTAAGCTTTGTAAATATCTATATAGACTGAAAACGAAATAAATTATGAATTTCTCTCAAGTAATTAGTGAAAATGGTAGTCTGGTTTGGTTAGTTGCTTTTATAACATAACAAACCGCTTGACATTATTTACTGGCAAAATCATGTAAGCAAGAAGTTACAAAGTTTCAATTTAAGTATCAGTTTCATAAAGTTACAGCTTTACATATATTAATACAAATACTCAATTATAGTTTCAAGTATTTCAATCTAATACTAATAATTTGGCTTTACTGTATGTCTCCTTATGTTAGGTATATTTTATGCCCAAATCAGTTTTAGCAATAATGGTCTAAAATCATAAAATCTTATGCACCACAAAAATGTATGTTCAGTCATTATAAACAAATAAACAGTTCATACGTAGCCACAATATCAATGTTTTCATAACCTATGTATTGTTGTTAAAAATCATTTAAAACATGATCGCAAACAGATCTATTTGATCCACAGATAGGACCCGTTAGAGTGTTATTGGGAGTATGTGAACATAGGAGAGAAGCCCGACTCTCCATACCATGAGAACTGGAGCCTCACAAGCTGTCAAATCTGGGAAAAACTCATAAACTTCGAAGAAAACAATGAATAGATTTATCGCTTTGTTATTGTATTACGTGGGGTTTTTCTTGAAATTTTCAAAGGTAGGACGATAGTGAAATCGGATAAAAAATACATGATAATCCATTTACATAGACATACATATAAGGAAAGAACTTGATATGAAACGAAACAAAACAAAACAAATTTAAATAAACGTTAATCACGTCAACCAACAAGCATAAATTCTGGTCCATAGTCAAGAATAATTGCCGCAAATGGTCCGGCAAACCATGGTTCAATCTCAGGTCGAGTCATAAAAAAATCTCAGGTCGTGACTTAAAAAAATGGTACTTCATACCGCCTTGCTTAGCACTCAGCACAATAAGGTGATGATCAAGGGTAAAGTGGAGCAATCCAGGTAATGGAGTAGCGCCCTCCCCTTCACCTCGATGTAGCAGCTAATGAAAAGGGAGCCTTCGGGTCGTCCTCGACTACGGTCGCCAACTTTACTTATATATATATATATATATATATATATATATATATATATATATATATGTGAGTGTGTGTGTGTGTGTGTGTGTGTGCGTATAAATGTATGTATACATATATTTATCTCTCTCTTTCCATGTGTATATATATATATATACATGTATGTATAAATGTATATATATACATCTCTCTCTCTCTCTCTCTCTCTATATATATATATATATATATATATATATATGTAAACATTCATTTGGGACACCAACTTCTTACCTATATCTTTTTTCCACCCGTCTTTATTTATTGATTGATTTTTTTTAAAACGAGTAAGAACCCATTGAAAGAATATTTTTATATTTTTCTCTCCATCATAGGAAGACTATCTGAAGTGGTTAGTTTCTCATAACGAGTGACCAGCTGAAATAAATTTATAATAGCCAAATGACGATCTGCTGAGTTTTTCTTCCAATTATATATATATATATATATATATATATATATATATATATATATATATATATAACGTAGAAAATAAATACAACTTCTGTTGTTCCTCTTACAGTGTTTAGTCTCTGAAATGGAACCACTATAAAGCGGAATGTAGATTGGTGTTTAAAATTCCGGTTAAAACACTTTTAAAATAAATTTTTAAAAATGTGTAAAATCCTAGCCATCACAAGCCCTTTAGCATTACTGTTAGTTTCAGGACATGGAAATCAATCTTCAGATTTTTATGTTGATGATATTGGTCTTTCATTAATTTATAAGCAAGGACTCAACTCTTAAGGAGGAGATGGAAATAATCAAGGCCGGCGCTTCCTAAATTGTAAATATTCTCATTTTTTTAAATGCCAATTCACTTTTTTTTTTTTACTTGGAGACCTTATCTATCTATCTATCTATCTATCTATCTATTCTTCTAGTTGCTTTTTGATACCAGTTTCATTATTCTTATCTGGTCTAAAACTTTTTTTTTATTGTATTGGAGACTTGATTTGTCAATCAATCTTCATGCATCATTATAATACCAGTTTCATTATTCCCTGTGGTCCCAGACCAAATTTTTTTTAGGATTGTAGAATTTATTTATCAGTCAACTCTTCTACTTCTTTTTAATATCAGTTTTATTTTTCTATATGATCGAAAACTTGTTTTATAAAATTGAAGACCTTATTTAAATGAAACCTCATATTTTTACTGCAAACAATTCAAAGTAAAATCAAATTCTGTCCGCCCTTATTATTTTCTGCAAGTCACATTTGAAAACATATCATCTTCATAGCAATCACTCTGACTATTTCCTGCCAACCTTTATTAGATTAAACGTGCCTGATGCGTGTAAAGCTACATAATGTCTTTTTCACTAATTGGCATTGCTTTTCTTCATTAACTTGGAAAAAGGAATCAAAGCAGATTAGTGTCAAAGTTTCCGAGAAAGTTGGCATGACTTGAGTGGGCATCAGCGTCAGAGAGAGAGAGAGAGAGAGAGAGAGAGAGAGAGAGAGAGAGAGAGAGAGAGAGAGTGGGGGAATAGGAATTATATAAGAAAAATTGATCAAAAAGTAATTGGCCGATTTGTGAATGGAAACCAAATTCAGTTTCACAGTTAATAGAAATCGAAGCATTCAGAGATTTCATTTGATTTTTTCTTTCATGCGATGTACTATAAAACCTATTCAAAAGTACAAGTATTTACATCGATACATACATACATACATATATATATATATATATATATATATATATATATATATATATATATATATATATATATGTATGTGTGTGTGTTTGAAATGTAAAGGTTTTTGACATTGAAAATGTCCTTAAACTAAACTGAATTGTTTAATATAGAATTGTTTTGACATTTAACTGGCTGCAAACAAAACATGTACTTGTACTAAACTGAATCATCTGAATTAGAACTGTTTGACTAAAAATATACTGTGTACTTACATTTAAACTGCGTACTTATGCTAAACTTAGTTATTTGAAATGGAACTGTTTTTGACATTGAAACTACTAACACTAAACTGAACTGTTTAATATTGAACTGTTTTGACATTTAACTGTGTGTAAACAAAATCTGTACTTATACTTAGTTGAAATAGAACTGCTTGACTAAACTGAATAGCTCGCAATAGAAATGTTTTTTTCCCAATTAAATTGTACTTACATTTAAACAGTGTACTTATGCTGAATCGTTTGAAATAGAACTATTTTCATAAAAATGGATTTGGCCTTAAATAACCTACAAAGGTTGATATAACATTAAAACCAACCAACCAACCAACCAACCAACTCTCTCTCTGTCAATATATATATATAGCTTTACAAAAGGAACAAAAATAACTATTAAAAACAACTATAGACTCAGTTTTGTTAAGGAACATTTGAAGTTTATTACACCAACTTACAGTTGTTATTTATTCAAATTTGTATCGTCTGACACTTTAAAAACCCTTTCCGTGGGGCTTATACTGCTTTGGCTCTATTCTCTGCAGAGAGCTAAGACGCCCCAACCACGCCCAAATGAGTGTCCTGGTATGAAACTAAACTACATTCGGTGGTGAGGCTTCAGCTCTGGAGATCTGAGGAATGTGAAGTAGTTCTTCATTGTCAATACTCCCTGGACCACTCTGTCCCAGATTAGTAGTAACTGTTTGGGCCCTATCAATAGGCTGATTGGACAGAATGCAAAAAGAAATTTCTAAAGAAGCTACTGTACAAAAAATGTAAATATGAACGTGTCATGAACTAGATTCCCTAACCTCTCGGCATAAAATATCCATAGAAGGTTTGATATGCCGTTAAAATCAATGAATAAATCAATCAATCTAATGTGCCATTTTTGCAGTGTTTTAGTGACATATATACGTACAACATTCGTATTATCATAATATATTGATTTAAAAAAACCTTTACCAGTCTCAGTTTTTGTTTTGTTTTATAATATTTCCATTGTTTATGTTGACGGTTGTCTTGTTGGAACACTGCTTTCTTTGAAGTAAGCAAGTTCAGCGGCACGTTACGCTCAGTAAAGCTTCTGCACTAGATCCACACTGTTTTTTTTTTTTTGAGGAAATACTCATTCACTAACGTTTTTGCGAAGCGTTAAGAGACATGTTTAATCTCCAAACTTTGTTGTTATTTACTAAGCTTTGTTTAGTATGCCATGCTGACTTTGGTTAGCTTACAGAATATATAGATCGATAGTTAGACAGAAAGACTGTGGAAATGTAATACAATAAGAAAGATTCAGAAAACAGAAATATCACATGAAAACCAAGTATGAAGTGAATAGCAAAGTCTGATTGATTGATTGATCGATTGATTTTAACGGCATGTCAATTCATCTAGGAGTAGTTTATGCCTTTGATGCTTTAGAATCGCGTTCATTGAACGTTCATATTTACTTTTTTGTGCAGTTGTTTCTTAAGAGAATTTTTTTGTACAGTGTTCTCTGGAATACCAATAATTTTTAAATAGATCTATTCGTCCCATAGAAGGGGCTCGAGCGGATTGGTCTAGTGGGTAGAGTGTTCGCCTATGGTCCAGGAGACATGGGTTCAATCCCCGGTCGCGTCATACCAAAGACTTTAAAAATGGTACTTGATGCCTCCTTGCTTAACACTCAGGAATATAAGGTACGTATCAAGGGTAAAGTGGAGCAATCCAGGGAAAGGAGTAGTGCCCTCCCCTACACCTCGGTGTAGTAGCTATTGGAAAGGGAGCCTTCTGGTTACCCTCGACTAAAGGGAGACAACTTTACTTACTTCCACTACACTCGCTCGATCTCCAGAGGAAATCCACGGGGCGTAATGGCCAAAGTCTTGGACTGGGGGCTGGAAGTAAGCAAGTTCGACCCACATCCGTGCTATTACGTTTACTTTCGGAGAAATACCAATGAGAAAGGAATGAACCCCGCTTACTTCCCCCCAGCAATAGGTTAAATAATATAACCTCTTTTCTTTTACAAGTATAGCTTCAGCATCGAATAAGTCGCGAAGGGTTATTTGCCATTAAAAAAAGATAGAAACCAATCTAGATCTCTATAGCTATAGCCTCACCATCAGTTTAATATTTTACCCAGTATAACCTTTTGTGGGAACCAAAGTTTGGTAGCGTATTTACAAGCTTTATCAGATGAGTAAAAAATACAAGTACTGTAAAGGTTCATCTTCGGTAATCTCACGGGAACCGGTGCTTTCAACGTGATTTAACCGTAAGTCTTTTAATGAAATATTCATGTTCATTGCGTTCGAAATAAGACATTAATAACAGAATTTGTTAAAGGTTGTATCTGGTCATATCTCAACAATGCAGAAAACATACCAAGGCTGGAAAAGGAATTAAAAATTAATCTCAAGTAGTGATATTCCCGCCTTCTCCAGAATTACTCTTTTTACTAATTACAACATTTTCTCAGTTTGGACAGCTAATTTACTAGCTCGCTTCGACGTTGATTTATTACTACGAAAATTAAATTGATATTATGACCAATAACCAATAGAAGAGAAAACTATTTACAATAACCAAGCCATGGATTTTTAGTGCTTTCAACGCGTGAGAGATTAATTAATTCTTGTAATAAATCAAAAGCAAGTTATTTATCTTGCCTTCCTGCTCTTGGCAGGTTTCGACACAAGGTTGTTAGTTACAGCGGGGATTCTTCCCACGCACATACGGGCATTGTCACACATAGCCTACGTCTGCGGTATTCTCTTTTTTGAAGGTCGATTCAGCTATGAACCTGGTTGCTGTCTGAGAAACAAACCCATGAAGGAAATCTAGATTTAATGCAGTTTACAATGTAGACATGATAATAATATATACTATTGACTAAGGTGACTCATTGGACTTACTGTATGTCCTGGCATCGAAAGATGTCATAAAACCACCTCATTTTAAGCGGCTAAATTTTGAACATAAGAACAAAACTTTTACCTACTTTACCAAGATGTCATGTGGGTTACGTAGGCGTATTGATCTGTTTAAAACGCTGTTTTGTGGTTGCAAACTCCCGGAGTCTGTTTAAATACACATACGATCAAAACAAATACAATTCTGCAAATAACGGCCGTATGTGCTTGTGTTTTCTCAAATGTTTAGTAGTTTCATAACCATCTATTTAAAATTAGTTATGATTATTTGATAAATTTATCTTTATTTTGTACTTAGTAATACATTTATAACATTTTAAGTTGGTTGGTTCTTTGGGTTTAATGACATATCAATCTTTGTAGGTTATTTAACGCCAAATCCATTTTTATGTAAAGGGTCAGTTATTTTTTTAAAAAGAAAATCAATTTAACATGAGTATATACTTTAATTGTCAAAAACATTTCTATTTAAAGCTATTCAGTTTATTTAAACAGTTCTAATTCAGCTAATTCAGTTTCATATGATTATAGATTTTCTTTACTCACAGTAAAATGTCAAAACAGTTCCATATTAAGCGATTCAGTATAGTGTAAGTACAGTTTAAATTTCAAAAACAGTTCCATTACAAACAATTCAGTTTAGCATAAGCACGCAGTTTAAATGTAAGTACAGTTTAATTGTTAAAAACATTTCTATTTCAAGCTATTCAGTTTAGTCAAGCAGTTCTAATTCAAACAATTCAGTTTAGCATAAGAATGAAGTCTGTTCTATTTAACCCATACATAGGAGCCTATCAGGTGCTAACATTCCGGACCAGAGCGGACCTGGGAGCAACAGCAATGAAGGGGTGCTCTGCATTCCCCAAAGCTCCACCATCCCTGGACCCTTAACATTTTAAGTTCGTTGAGAGGAAAATAGAAGCTTGAATTGCATCCCCACCCATTTGGTGGGCTTAGAATATGTTAATTATATTCCCAACAGATTAGTAGGAGCCCCCCCTAAGTAGGGGTGCTGAGTATGAAACTAAAAAGCATCTCATGATTAAGCCCTAATTCTGAATATATGAATCGTGTGGAGTATTCTTTCATTGTCATTACTCACAATCCACCCTGACCTGTTGGGGTATTACATTTTAAGGTCCTATCTATGAGTCAAATAGATCAGTTTAAAATTATTCGTATTCGACCGGTGCAAAAGAAATTAAAAAAACCTGAAGAAAATTTGCAAAAAGTGTAAATATGAACGTACAATGAACACGATTCATACTTCTTCGCATAAAATAACCATTGATGGATTGGCATGCCGTTAAAATCAATCAGTGAATTTGAGTTCCATTCCAGTATCAAACAGCTTATAACATGACTGAGTTTAGCTATATGACTAACGTAACCTTCGACCTCCAAGACTCAGGGTAAATTTTCCAGACTTATTGAAAAAAACAAAAACAAAAAACAAACAACACCCCCACCAAAAAAACAAACAATTCCCCGAAATTGCAAGAAATATATCAAGTTGCTTACTGTATCTACTGTCAATAATTGGTTACTCATTGAAGTAGAGAGAAGACAAATTCTTAGCTTAACTGTAATGATCTGGTAGAAACACTACGTTTAGAGCAACCTTATCGATGTAATTGTCATTTTTATTCACGAATTTATTTCATTTTAACTGGTCTAGGAAAAGGAATTCAAACCATACGTATGCATTTTCCTTCTCCAAGACTGGTTGATTTATCAAGGCTAAGGAACCCAGTATACCCTATTATTTATCCACGGCAGAGAGAACTGATGGATTCGTGACTTTCTCAAGGGTATTAACTCCAAGTGAAAAATGCAAATAACCTCGTCCAAGATTTGAACTCGAGTCACTGATTCCATTTCAAACGACGGTAACCGTTACGCTAAGCATGCCTCCAGGTCTACTCCGCTTAAAAATGTAGCTTCATCACATTCTGTCTGTGGCTAAATGGTTGGGTAAATATACAAGATACCCTAGCATGTATATTGTGTTACTCGATCAGAATCAGTCTTGTTTTTCAGGAATTACTCATATTTTCCATCAGTATATTTGAACTTATACGAGTCATTTTGAATCTAGTTGTATTTAATTATGTTGGTTTGAGGTTTGTGACTGTTATTTTACTTAATAGTCGAAATACTGGATAAATAATCACCTTGTGCAGCGGCATCGATTCTGTCTCATACCTTCCGCCCCACTTTTTGTCTGCTTGCAACGTCACGTGATGCTGTGTCTAAATGCTTGATCGATTAGAGACAGATATTTGGAAATTACTTTTATCTCCAATGTCAAGCTGAAAAAAAAAAGAGAGACTCATTTTGAAATGATAAATTAGAAGGAGGAGTCAAGTCCACTATTAACATTGTGCAGAGAAGAAAGCGTGATCTCGGGAGGTTAAAACGGGTCGTCTGCATCTAAAAACAAACAAACATACAAACAAACAAAAGAATAAAATTCTGGTCTACATTCTTCATCGAATATTGACATCTGATACAATAGACAAAAATCTAAATTCAATCAACATAGATAGATCAGTCCTAAGACAGAGAGATCGTGGATATAAAATACAATATAAAAATACAGACAACAGGAATGCATGGAAATCAAATATGACGTGAAAAACAAATTTTAGTTGATTGATTGATTTTAACGGCATGTCAACCCATCTAGGGTTATTTTATGCTTAGAGGTTCGGGAATCGCATTCATTGTACGTTCATATTGACACTCTTTGTGTAGTTGTTTCTTTAGAGGATTTTTTTGCTCATCATCCTATCGAATACAAATGATTTTGAAACCGATCTATTTGACCCATAGATAATACCTTAGGAGGTACCTCCAAACCGGGTCGAAGTGGACTTGGGAGTAATGAAAATGACGAAAAACTGTTCACTCCCCAACATCCAATAACTCGATCCACACTATCAGATACAGTTTAGTATCATACTGAGGACACTTCTTTTTGTGGCCAACGTTTGATGACGTATTTCACTTCATCAGATAAGAATTATAAAAAAGAAACGAAAAATACAGTCTAATTGGTTGTCATTGCAACTTCTATGGGAACGTCACCTTTAAAACTATGAGAACGAAAATCATTTGGGACATTGCTTATAATTATTTTTAGGCGATGAAATTAGATTTTGAAATATCTATCTATCTATCTATCTATGGTTTCCGCACTATAGAGTTTGGTAATACAAGATACCTTATCATATATAGATATATATTTGCTATATGTAAAAAGTCATGACTTGTTCATATTATTTCAAAGCTAAAATAAGTACATTTCTAAACGTTTTTTGTCTTCAATCTTTCAAATGTTCGTTATGTTGAGCGTTCCTAGATACACTGGCGTGAAAAATATGTTGTCATTTTAATTTTTCAAGAATTCATTTCAAATCATTCATTGATGAAGCCTGTAAATGAGTAAAAATTCATATTAATAAATGAATGAATGAATGACTAAATAAATGATTATTCCACCAAATTTTAGTATTCACGTCGTACTTCTTTTGAACATTCAGTTCGACATATTTACTCACAAATAGAGCAATATGAGCAATGCAAGCTATATATACATTTTTATTGTTAATAGTGAGGAGTTTGGTTGTCTGTTTTTATTAATGAACGACAAATGACGTAGAATTACTAAATTGGATTGACATAAGTACAAACTTCGTAAGTGTTTTTGTAGAACTAAAAATGTACTTTTTTTTTTTTTTACTAAACTATAGATACCTTAACTTTATATTTCATTCTAGAAAATTATACAAAAAGAGAGGTTATTATTACGTATAATTTTTTTCATCTATCCTACAGCACAGAAAATACAACCAAAAACAAAATTGAATCATCATTGTAAACAAAAATAAAATTGTATATTCATGTGTAAAATGTTTACTTATTTTTGGATTGCTCTATATCCATATATTTGGTGAGAGAGTTTCAAGGCAGTGGAATTTGGTAAAAAAATAATACCGAATTATATCAGTTTTGATTGTATGATGTTCAACTAGAAATAATAAGATCCTGCTCTATTTAGTGTAGAAGAAAATTAACGTCAATAAAAAAAAATTATCTGGGATATATTTTGAATGCTTTAAGAAAAAGAATTTAAAAGGGCATTTTGGGATTGGAGGGTATTAGTGCTATGTGAAATGCAATTAGTCTCGTCCAGGATTTGAACTCATGTCGCCGTGTCCAATTCCTACGACGATAATCATTACACCACGGGCACCTCCACTGAATGTCTTCTGATATCAGCACAAAATAACGCCATAAGGACTTTTTCAAAGCAAGAATAGACAAAACGCAACAAAATAGCTGATGTTGATTATCATATTTATCCAACCCCTCCGCTCGGGCAAGATATGACACAAGGTCAATTTTTAAGCGGAGTTTAACAGGTTTGAATTCAGAGTTTTCCTTCTCCTAGACTAGTTGCCTCACCAAGGCTGAAGAACCTAGTCTGCCCTACTATTTACCCATAGCTGGAGGGAGAATAATTGGATTCATACCTTTCCCAAGGGTATTAGTGCTATGTGAAATGCAATCAGTCCAGGATTTGAACTCGTGTCTCCGTGTCCATTTCCTACGACGATAACCATTACACCACGGGCACCTGATGTTGATTATAATAAGCATAATAAGCGAATGCAGTAAATTAGCACAAAAAGAGTGTAAGACGAGACATGACTGGGTGGGTAAGGTAATCCACTGGGAATTGTGCAAGAAGTTTAAATTTGACTTTACGAACAAATGGTAAATGCACAATCCGGAATCTGTCTGAGAAAATGAGACGCAGAAAACTCTTTAGGATTTTGTGATATAAACGGATCTTTTAATTTCGGCCAGACGACCAGACGTAGTTATAGTCTGCAAAAAAAAAAAAAAAAAAAAGAAAGACAACCTGCCCAATTGCGGACTTTGCCGTTCCGGTTGACCAGAGGATAAAATTAAAAGAAAGCGAGAAGAGAGATAAGTACCAAGACCTTGCTAGGGAACTGAAAAACCGTGGAACATGAGAGTGACGGTGATATCAATTATAACTGGCGCACTAGGTAAAGTCACCAAAGGACTGGTACAAGGATTGGTGGACTTGGAAATAAGAGAACGAGTGGAAACCATCCAAACTACAGCATTGCTGAGACTGGCCAGAGTACTAAGAAGAGTCCTAGAGACTTCCTGTCATTCAGACTCCAGTGGAAATCCATCAGCTAACTCTTGAGTGAAAAACTCTCAAATGAGTAAAATAATAATAATAATAATAATAATAATAATATGCATGATTCTATTTCATCTTACTACAATCTTATTTTTTCATAAACCGGATTTTAATCCTTTTATTTTATTTCATTTTTAAATAAGCGATTGTTTTAATTATTCTTGGTTGAAAAATGCTTCCATTATTCTTTCAGAAAATGGGAACTGATTCTTTTTTTGTTCAAGTCTTTTTTTGCAATTAAGGTCATATTTCATTTTATTTTAAAGTATTGTAGCGTAGTCACTGATGACTGCTATATCAGTAATGGTTTATCGATGGATACAAGGGGATGCACAACTTGTAACAATCCTTAGGATCTCGTTTTATTTTCTCCGTTCTGTTTCTGAGGTTTTGAAAAGAAGGAAAAATGGGTAACGGATACAACATGAGGGCTTGCTTCTTTGTTTCCCTAGAAACAGGACCCTTCTCCTATCTTTGATTTGTTTCTGGTACTTCATTCACGTAAACGTCTTCTCCTCTCACCCGAACCACCAAAAGAGAATCATCTGATATTGGTGTCCACTGGCCACCTTATCCTACTTCCGCCTCGGGGTAGGTAACATCATCCAACCGGCCGTCCTCTCAACTTATATGATGACCTCGGCATGACCTGTTGGAAAGTGCTAGATCAAGGATATCTTGCAACATCTAGCTCACTGGAAGAGATGTTGAACTTTTTCAATTCTACTTTCTTCTGGCTGTTGATTTTTTGACAACAACTTTTTTTAAAGAATTTTTGTTAACAATGTTACAGTATATGTGCTGATATTCTTTAACTTAGAAATAAAAACTAGACAGTAATCGACAGTAACGTATTTCAGAGGTGAATCTGAACCCGAACTTTATGTTGAAGAGTAAGCATTAATTCTTATTTGTTTTTATTCTATTTTTAATTAGCAAAGTATACTATAAAAGCCGTATTCTATAAAGCAAGTCGTTCACATGAATTATAGTAAGGATAAAACACTGCAACAGTTAGTGAGAAATATTTAATGAAAAGTAATAATAAAAAAGCTGGATACTATAAAACAAGAGGTTTTGTTTGTTCTGTCAATTTAGCAAATTATACTGGTTTTAGATGGTCCCTAATCAACCAGTTAAAATAAGCCTTCACTACATTATGCTCACTATAGTACGAAACCACTCATAAACAATGATGTTTGCTTCTACTAATTCATCAATAATAAATTCACATTCTATGAATCTGTGTGTGTCTGTCCCTACCTTCTATTGTCTAGAACAACACCGTCTTTTTCTTTTATATATAATGATAAGTAAGTGTTGTATATTGACCTCCAACCCGGCCGGGCTGTCAAAATAAGAAATGCACCTGTGTAAATAACAGGTGCATCCGGTCGAGGAATATCAGAATATAAACTTGACCGTGGACGGGTTGAATGAGTGCGATTTGTGACGCCCACAAGAAGAAGGTGTACGTTGAAAATTATATAACTCAGTGCACAGGAAATTCAATCAGTTGGAGATCAGATGAGTGGGAGATAAGATGCAGTAGAGAAAACCAGCACCCAGAGAAGCTGGGCCCCCAGCCCCCCGGTTGAGCAGCCCAGGAGAACGGGAAAGAAACGCGGTTATGGCCAATAGAGTGGGGGTCAATATGTTGCAGTTCTGTTCGGTCTCTAACTCACTCTCACAGTAAAACCTTTGGTAACCCTTTCGAACCCTTTCAAATAAAGTGAGAGGTATATTTTTCTAAAGAACTGTGTCGCTCGTTCTTCATTGTTTCGTTATGATTCTGCATGCATATGCGTCTGCATATGAGTATACAGCATAAGTAAAGTAAAGTTGATGATTGTAGTCAAGGGCAAGCCGAAGGCTCCTTTTTCAATAGCTACTATACCAAGGTGTAGGGGAGGGCGCTACTCCTTTCCCTGGATTGCTCCACTTTACCCTTATAATGCTCTGTGTTAAGTAAGACGGCATCAATTACCATTTTTAAGCCTTTGGTATGACTCGACCTAGGATTAAACCCCGGTCTACCGGACCATTGGCGAGCACTCTACTCATTAGGCCATTGTATTATCTATTAACTTTTTAGTGCGTTAAAAAAACGTGAAGTTATTTTTAATTTCATTAAGTTTTAACAGATTAGTGATCTTTGGCACATATATTATTGAACGCAAAAATACACATTGCGGTGTTAATTTTTATATAGCATAAGTCATACTCTATTGGTTTTGTTTTGTTTTCTTTCTTTGTTTAATGGCATATCAACCTTTGCGGGTTATTTAATGCCATATCCATCTTTCCAGAAGAACATTAATGATACTACTTAACGCATAGCTGGAGAGATAAGAGTGGTCATAGCTTTCCTAGCAGTATTAGTCGGAAAGCGAGCATGAAAATAAAGAATGTGTAATATTTTGTGTGTGATTTTTCGAATTGTTATTCTCATCTTTAATGTTTCGGCCGCTGTATCCTCCGGCCTTCCTCAGGGGACCCTTGTGTTACAACTAACAACAATAAAGATGAGGACAACAGTCTGAAAAATTACACACAAAATATTGTACAGGGTCAGGCAAAATGATCTGACACATTTGTAGGTTTAATAAAAGATAAATAAAGTAAAGAAACAAAAAAGTGTTTTTATTTTCGAAAAGTACATATAATGCCATTCTGTTTCATTATGTTTTGAAAATTAAATCAGTCAAATGGGATCCGTTATTGTCTACACACTGTCGAAGGCGTTCACGAAAGTTATCTATAACTCGGCGGGTCATTTCATGTGGAATGGCAGTAATTTCTTGACGAATTGCATCTTTAAGTTGTTCAATAGATTGAGGGCGATTACTGTATACCTTTGACTTGAGGTATCCCCAGAGAAAAAAGTCGCACGGATTTAAATCAGGTGAACGGGCGGGTCAACTGATGTTACCACACAATGAGATCAAATGAACAGGGAACATCTTCCTCAAAATCCCCATAGTACGTCGAGGAGTGTATTATATGAAAACAAAATGGCATTATATGTACTTTTCGAAAATGAAAACACTTTTTTGCTTTTTTACTTTATTTGTCTTTTATTAAACCTACAAATGTGTCAGATCATTTTGCCTGACCCTGTACATCAAGCCTCATCTAAAATATTCAGACAAATAAATAATGATTTGGTTTCTTTGCTTAATGACATACCAACCTTCATGGGTTATCTAATCCCAAAGCCGTCCATGTTAAAGAACAGTAGTGATACTATTTAACCCATAGCTGGGAGGAAAAGAGACATCATACTTTTCTTATTTGCACTAGACCGGAAGTGAACTTAGTAGCACGACTTGAGTTCGAACTCATTTACTTCGGGGTCGTTGGCCAGCCCCTTTGACATTACACCACTGAAACTGGTCTTAGTCAGTATTTAGATACTAAAGTTTGAAACCGAAACCAATTAGTGTCGTTATTTTTTCGATGATTAATAAAATGAAAATAACTTTTCTAAAAAGTTTTTGCATAATAATATGAACCTCTGTGGTTCATTAGTTTTAATAATTCCAAAACACTTTTTTTGTTTATAGGAAGAAAAACACAAATAAAAAGGTTATCGCCTAATCCAAGCTTTGCTTCTAAAATTCTTGCTTTCCAACAAATAAACGAGAAATGTTCTAGTTATTCAGTAATCAAAATTGAAGAAAGATGGATAATTTAAGTTTCATTAAGTTGCCATGGAAGTGAAAGAAAAATTATGAAAACAATTTGTAGTGAAAGGTACTATTTACCAACCCCTCCGCTCGGGCAGGATATGACACAAGGTCAATTTTTAAGCGGAGTTTAACAGGTTTTGAATTCAGAGTTTTTCCTTCTCCTAGACTAGTTGCCTCACCAAGGCTGAAGAACCTAGTCCGTCCTACTATTTATCCATAGCTGGAGGGAGAATAAGGGGGTTCATACCTTTCCCAAGGGTATTTGCCCGAAAGTGAACGTAATAGCGCGACTGGAGCACGAACTCGCGTACTACGATTCCGCAGTTCATCGCTTTAACCATTTGTAGTGAAAGGTGGGTATTTTATCTAGCACACTCACTCACACTTGCAACGAAATAGATATCGCACCCAAACTATACAAAAACAAACAATGCCAAAAAACCCCGTTGAAGACTATCAATATGATCGAAAGCATTTGGGAGTAGAACTTAGAGCAATTCACAGTGATTTGTACTCTGAGACTGAATTTTTATCTATTCTTAGATTTAAATGATAACATTCGCATAGTTGAACAACATATAAATGAATGTGACCATGTTTAGACACCAATACGACTGTATCGATATCTAGACTCTATCTGTATAAATATCTAGACTCTATCCAATTAAAAAAATGTGTACAATTTGAACAACAGGTTTTTGTCTAAATTTAGGAGATTAGGTTTGATTATATTTATCACTTGAAATATTCAGACTATTGTCTTCATCTTCATTTTTATACTCACAACGTTTCAGCCGACATGTTAATCAAAAAGACGCGATGAGAAAAATGTGATATGAGCTAAGGTAAAAAAAATCCCTCATAGTAGTCAATAGAATCTCATTGGTTGATGGAAACATTAGGCTTATGAGACCCAAAAGTAAGAAAGCTCGAGAAAAAATATAAGATCATAAAAAAGTAAAGTCGTATAAACAACTTATATAAACAACACACACACACACACACACACACACACACACACACACACACACACACACACACACATATATATATATATATATATATATATATATATATATATAATCACACAAAAATATTGCACATTATTTATTTTTATGCTCAATTTCTGACAGCATTAATTGCACCCGGAACTTTTTCTTTCCTGGAGAGTTAGTGTATTTCCATTCTATGAACTGTCTTTTAAACTCAGCCTCGTTGTGGTAAACCCAGACTTAGTCCATTTGTATAACATTTTTTGGTTAAAACCTGCTTCTCGGTACACATAACACATTATTCTGTAAGTTTCACATTGTTTGCGTATCTCAATCACCAAAGATTTTATGTTCTTTTCAAGCCTGGAGAACTCTGATTTAATCCCATTCTAAATTGCACCAAAAGAAGTATTTTCGCAAAGTTAAAATACCATTTGCTATAAAACAATTCAAAACAATGCAGGGTTTACATTTGTGGAAAAAAACTGTGGAGAAAAAATAGTTAGGATAGCACGGAGGCAGAGTCAACAGTGGTTTCATTCTCCTATGTGATTATCCGAACAAGACTTTGCCAGATGATTACATATCAAGAAACTGATAGTTACCAAGTTGTGTGTATAGGCTATCCTAACACACACACACACACACACACACACACACACACACACACACACACACACACACACATATGTATATATATTAAGAAACTGATAGTTATCGTTGTGGGTAAAGGCAATCCTAACACACACACACACACACACACACACACACACACACACACACATATATATATATATATATACTTATATGTATATATATATATATATATATATAATTACTCTTGTATTATACCGCACATCGGCATGATGGTTAGAGTGTTTGCCCATGGCCTGTGAGACCTGGGTTCAATCCCAGGTCGAGTCACACCAAATTTTAAAAAAAATGGTACTTGATGCCTCCTTGCTTAACACTCAGCATTATAAGGGAAAGGAGTTGCGCCCTCCCCTACACCTCGGTGTAGTAGCTATCAAAAAGGGAGCCAGGTTCCCCTTGACTAACGTCGCCAACTTTACTTTATTACTATTGAAAAATGAGTTCTAAATTATTTATATACCTGAAAAATTTGGGATTTTAAAAAATATTTTTACGAAAGAAATGCTTTTTTTTTTTTTTTTACAGAAACTCATATAAGAAAGAAGATTTTATGTAACAATGTATGAGTCATAGTGAGAAAAAGAGTGATAGACGATGAACACTTCGGGATATAGCAGGAGAACTTGATCTTACGGAGTAGGTAGTCCATAGATTTGTCCACGAGAAGTAGGGATATCCAAAAGTGTCTTCGTGTTGGATCTCAAAGCAATTGACTGAAGAACAATGGTCCGACACCACGTTCTTCGAGGAGGATAATTATGCACATGTACTAATGTATGGTTGTACCACTTGAACTCTTACGAAACTCTAGGAGAAAAAGCTCGATGGGAACTACGGGCTGTTTTGAACAAAGCCGCAACCGACAAAATAGCAGTTGTACGCCACTTACTTCCCATCTCATAAAGCTGAAGAAGTAAAAAAAATGATCTCATGAGTGACGTCCTTCTATGGATTCCTACACATGGACACACCAATTTTGGCAGACTAGTAAAACCTTTGGGTGTAGTCTGGAGGACTTACCAAGCGTGATGGCAAACAGGGACAGAGATAGAGAGAGAGAGAGAGAGAGAGAGAGAGAGAGAGAGAGAGAGAGAGAGAGAGAGAGAGAGAGATAACCAAGGAAATCAGTTCTGTCAGTACACCTAAAATATTTTGATGATATATATATATATATATATATGTGTGTGTGTGTGTGTGTGTGTGTGTGTGTGTGTGTGTGTGTGAATGAGTGTGTGTGCGCGTACGTGATTAGAATGTTGAATTCTTTTAACTGACTTTCTTGAAATTATAATATTGAATTTGTATAGATAATAAGTTCAGGAAAAGATGAAGTCGCAACTTGTTGTCTAAGAAAATAACCCCCCTTGCTATTTTATTGCAACTCCATATTAGATCATATTTTTGGGATTGCTCCAGACTCAAACAAATTTATTATAAACGGTATTCATAAACTGTGTTGCCTTTAAACTCAACACTACAATGAGAATCTGTAAACAGATAGATGAATAGTGTTATTGATAAATATACGGAGATCAATCGATAGATAATGAAAATAAGGATACTTAAATCTATAAGTAATTGTATCCGTCTAAAGGAAGATTATTTAGTATATAAGATCAAATTGAAATTGATGGATTGAAAAACAATATTAAATATCAGGGTTTATAAGATTGTTTACCTTTTCTACAGAGTTTTATATCAAAGTTTATTTTCTCTTCATGTCTAAAAATTATGACTTCACTAGATATATATATATATGTTTGTGTGTGTGTGTGTGTGTGTGTGTGTGAGAGAGAGAGAGAGAGAGAGAGAGAGAGAGACAGACAGACAGACAGAGACAGAGCAATTATCAAAGCGAAAGATGTTATTTTAATTTTTGTGCTGTCTTTCTTTTCTCAGGAAGAATGATTTTATTCAAAACCTTTCTTATATATATATATATATATATATATATATATATATATATATATATATATATATATATATATAAGGATAAGTTATCACCCAAGTAGGGAAATGCTATAAAACCATGAAAATTACAAGTTATTCCATATATTCATTTTACAGTTATTACACTCGGAATATTTTAAGATAAAAAAAACTCTTCCCGAAAGTCTCTTAAAAATTCAACAAAGAACTTATACCCTAATTGTTTGAGCCGGGAATTCTTGTCCATCCACTTATATATATATATATATATATATATATATATATATATATATATATATATATATATATATATTGTTAAGGAAAAAACTGGCAGCGAAAGATTACTATGACAAAACGTATGTTCAAACTGCATTGCCTTTCCCATGAGTAAAGAAGGGACGTGTTGGTGGTCTGGCCACAGACTTCGAAAAATTAGCCACTGAGCTCAAACCCAAGCCAGATGTTTTTAGATGCGAAAAGATTGTTAACACAGTGACATTTGATATTAAGACTTTAAACATAGCAAACCAGTTAATTGAGCGGATAGCGTCTGCAGCCGAACATACTACAAACATCATATGCATACAAGAATATGGATACTACCATAGCAAACTAAGAAAAAAATACTACGATAGTGGTCTTGGATGGACATTTTTTCCAGTATCTGCTAGGAAAAATCACCATCAGTGACCTCAGTGGAGGTGTAGGAACGCTTCTCAGTCTTTGTGCTTTAAAATCACAAAATAGCTCAAAGAATCCTACTGAGAATTAATGTGTTTCATTTAATAACGATCCAAGTACAACAATCGTCTTTTGCTACATTCTTACCAATGCCAATGATGAAACAAACATTACCTTCTACAACGAGCTATCTTTTCTTCTCTGACACATTCTCAACCACAATGTTCTAATTGTCGATGAAGATATGATTGTTCAAATAGGCAAAGATGGAAATAAATTTTGCTTACACAAATCCCTAAATAGAAATAGGCAATATCTTGCAAATTTTTCCCTATAGAACATGCTAGCATGCCTAAATGCTAAATTTCAAAAAGGGAAAGAAAAAGATGGACCTATACCGACCCAATTACTTCAAAAGCACAGCTAGGTTATATATTCATTCACAAGAATGGGATAAATAAACTTTTTTGAAAGAATATCTTCCGATTACAGAATCATCTCGACAATGACTCGCCTGAGTCTATGCAGAAATAAGATACAAACAGTTAAAGCTTCTCGATATGACTAGTCCTCACTCACTAACAGTGATATTAGAAATCATTATACAGCAACTGTAAGAAGCAAATTTGATGAAGCCATGTGAAAGACATACTCCGAATAACGAATATGAAAAGCCATGTGAAAGACATACTCCGAATAACGAATATGAAAACTTTGTACTGCCCATATAGAAGCAGCAGCTGAGTGTATTCCAACCAAACCAAGAGCCAAATGTAGAGTTCCATGGAAAGTAATAGCAATTAGAGAAAAACAAGATGACACGAAAAAACATACTTACTTAATAAATAAATTGTCGGAACATACAAATTTAAAAAGACAAATACTTTGTTAGTAAAGTTGGCGACCTTAGTCGAGGGTGACCCTAAGGCTCCCTTTTCAATAGCTACTACACCGAGGTGTAAGGGAGAGCGCTACTCCTTTCCCAGGCTTGCTCCACTTTACCCTTGATCCTTACCTGAGTGCTAAGCAAGGGGGCATCTCTGAAACTAGTAGACAAATTCACCTACCTAGGAAGCAGCGTCTCATCAACCGAAAAATACATCGATACACGGCTAACAAAAGCATGGAGAGCTATCGATAGGCTCTCGATCATATGGAAATCAGACCTGACTGATAAAATGAAACGTAGTTTCTTCCAGGCAGCTGTCGTATCGATACTGCTATATGGATGCACTACTTGGACGCTAACTAAACGGTTGAAGAAGAAGCTAGACGGCAATTACACAAGAATGTTGCGAGCAATATTGAACAAGTCCTGGCGGCAACACCATACAAGGCACCAACTATACAGCCAATTGCCTTCCATCACGAAAACTATACAAGTTAGACGAACCAGACACGCAAGACACTGCTGGAGAAGCAAGGACGAACTCATCAGTTATGTACTCCTATGGACCCCTGCATATGGCCAAGCAAAAGCAGGACGACCAGCTCGAACATACATACTGCAGCTATGTGAGGATACGGGATGTAGCCCTGAAGACCAGCAAGAAGCGATGAATGATAGGGAGAAGTGGCGTGAGATGGTCAGGGATATCCATGCTTGCGGCACGACATGATGATGATGATGGTATGACTCGACCTGGGATTGAACCCCGGTCTTCCGGATCATCGACGAACACTTAACTCATAAGGCCAAATAGGAGATTTACCACATAAAGAAATTTGATTGAAATCGCACGGGCCCTTTCATCTGATATTTATCAAGTGACTTCAGAAGTCGTTTAAAACAATGTAAATAAGATTAAGTCAAAGCGGGAGGAAAATGAAAAATGATAGCAAGACAAATGGGGGAGAGAAAAAATAAAACTATCCTAAGTCAAGCATGAGATATCTCCTAATAAATTCAAAAAGTGTTTACGGTTTTGCTTGCATAGAGAAGGCCTATTAAATAAAGTATAAATGGTCTCCAGGACAATTAGATGTTGTTTAGTCCTAGCTCTATGCAATACCACAAAACATTAATCGCTAACCACACGACTATTTAAGGCATTCAGATGCTCTCAGATTGCAGAATCGAGCATTTTTGAATGCCCGAATATTGAGTGGTCCCGAATATCTCTTGGAACATGCTGTTTAACTCTAACCTCAAGGCATTGGGGAGTGCACCCTATAGATGTGACATTACAGTGACGTTGGAATTTATAAATTTAATTACTTTGTTGGAAGATAGGGAGCACATCCTTATGAATACAGCGAAATGCAGCTCGAGTTGTAAAGATGGTTCGAACCCTAGCCGCGTTATAACAGCGTGTAATAGAAGAAGAAACCTTATCGGCAATCAACTGGCTTGGAGATCCAATCCAAGGAAGTCTAACATAAACTGAGCATATAGAAGGGCCAAGTGGCCTGATGTTATTCCTAAACTTATAAACAGTTTTGTTAATAGTGTCAACAAGGACTTCCTCAAGATACCCATTATTAAAAAAATAATTTTTAATCTGTTCAAGTTCATATTTAATCTTGTTATCCGAACAAATCTTAAGAGCCCTGAACGTGAGACACTTGATTCGGTTAACCTGATCAAGTGTCTCACTTTTACTTAACTTAAGCTAATAAATGACAATGTGCAGAAATTTAAGAAAGCTCAGAGGGAAGTAACATATACCTAAAGGAACGATTAGAATACATTCAACGCCAAATCAATAAAATCAGAAACTCGGTAAAAGATAGACAATCAAAATTAGTATGGCAGACAGCAAATGAAAAGAGTGGAATGAAGAGCACCTCAAGAGCAAACCTTAAAGCTGCTAGCCAAGAAGAAAGAATACAAAAACGGAAAGAACATCTCAAGAACACGCTCGAAAACCCACCTGAAGTCACTGATAAACCAATCAAAAAGCTATTAATAGACGACTTGACATCAAACTAGGAGGAAGAACTTGACGTTATACTGAAGAAAATAAAAGCAGAAAACTGCTGGCTTCGACGAAATTCCTCCTGAAGTATGGAAGACTAAGAACTTTGATGACATACTTCGATCGTGCAACGCAGTCTATAAACAAAACACAATAGACAAATAGACAAAAGGCTGTTTCCTTCTTTTCTCCCCAAAAAGGTGACTTCGGAATCATTAAGAACTTCATAGCCAAAACTCTCACTGCTATAGCTGCTGAGGTAATTAATGCTCTGCTACTCAACTGTATCGAACCTAAATTCGAGAAAATTCTGGAAAAAATCAATATGGTTTTCAGAGAAATAGATCAATAACTTCACTGATTCTATCTACCGAATCATCACAGGAGTACGTGCAAAAATCTCGAGACAACACTAATATTCTTCGATTCCTTCCAAGCATTTGATTCCATACACAAAAGGAAGATGAAGCAAATACTAGTAGCATATGTTCTCCCAGCAAAAAAACAAACAAAACAAAACAATACAAAAAACAAAACAAAAAAAAACAACAAAAAAAACTATTACAGCTAAAACGTTCCTTTTCAAAAACACAAGAACAATGGTTCGCTCACCTGATGACAACTCCTACTTTTTTGACATTGTCAGTGTAGTCTTGTAAAGATGTACATTAACGCCATATTCATTTATAATATGCCTAGACTACGCACTTCAAGCGTCGAGGGGGTGTCCTCATGGTGTAATGGTTAAAGTGATGGACTGAGGAATCGTAGTAAGCGAGTTCGTACTCCAGTCGCGCTATTAAGTTCACTTTCGGACAAATACCCTTGGGAAAAGTATGAACCCCCGTATCCTCCCAGCTATGGGTTAAATAGTACCACTGCTGTTCTTCTAGAAGAATGGCTTTGGCATTAAATAACCTACTAAGGTTGATATGCCATTTAAACAAAGAAACCATTCAAGCGTCGATAGATCTAATGAAAGAATGTGGCTTTACACTGAAAAGGAGCAAGAAGCAGATGATATCCCCCAGAAACGGTGGCAGATGTTGAATACACAGATAATCTAGCGCTACACCTGCTTAACCTGAATCCCTACTAGATAGATTGGAGCAAGGAGCAGGAGACATTGGGCTCTACGTAAATGTAGATAAAACAGAGTCGATGTGCTTTAAATGAGAAGGAGTCACCAACAATTTAAGTGGCAGGCCTCTGATATTAGAAGACAAGCTCACATACATTGACATCAATATCTCATCGACAGAAAATGATGTCAAAATCTGCCGATTGAAGGGATGGACTGCTATTGACTGGTTATCAGTTATATGGAAATCCAATGTCCGATGAAATAAAACGGAGTTTCCTCTGAGCTGTGGCTATGCCAGTACTACAGAATGGATGCACCACATATGGACGCTAACAAAAAAGTTATGGAGAAAAAGTTCGAGAGGAATCACGCAAGAATATTGCATGTTGCTTTGAATAAATCCTGGAAGCAACACCCAAACAAAACAGCAGTCGAACGTCTTTAACCTCCCATCTCAAAAACCATCGGAATAAAACGAACAATAATTGCTAGGCCCTGCTGGAGAAACAAAGACGAACTAATACGTGACGTTCTTCTATGGACTCTTATACGTGGACGCGCCGGTGTTGGCTGACCAACAAGAACTTACATACAACTTTGTGCAGACACAGAATGTAGTCTGGAGGACCTACCGGGAGCGATGGATGATAGGGACAAACACACACACACACACACACACACACACACACACACACACACACACACACACATACACACAGAGAACAGAAGAAAAATTAAGAATATTCTAGTATGATGATAAATGACTCTGTTATAAAGCAAGATTAAATTTAATTTAAAAAAAAAACAACAAAATAAGAACACGGACACGAAACAGTAAATTTACTCAATATGGTCACAATTTTTCTTTTCGATTGTTGTATCAACACGCCGTCGAAATGATTTGTAATGATAAATTCTTCAAATATTTTATTCTATTCCTCCTCAATATCAGTCTTAAGGGAACCAATTAGGATGTGAAGTTGTGTTTTTTTTTCTAAAACTACCCATATAGCGAAATCAAGGGGAGTAAGGTCTGAGCTTAGATCTTGTTTACTTGTTGTCCTCACAGTTTTCTGTTTTTACAACTTATCGCTATGTAAAATGAAAACAGGTTGCTGTGTCTGTTTCCTTCATCAGTAACCATTAAACCACGAAAATTAAATGTCCTCCAGCTCCTCTCTTTCTTTCTCTCTCTCTCTATACATATATATATATAGAAAGTCGAATGCAAACTGATTATTGAAATCGTTTTTTAAAACTTATGAAATAAACTGTTTAAAACGTTCATGATCACAGTCGTCTCAACCCCTTTTTAACATAATTGTCATTTTCGTGGTATGAATTAATTTTCAGAATCTTGTGCAGATTGTGATTGTTTTTCGTTGATTACTAAGCACCGACAGTGATTACCCACATGCTCAACCATTGAAAAAGGAGGTGATAATAGCCATAGTTGTAGCTTATCAGAATGTATATTGTTCTATATTTTTTAAAAACCTCCTTTTTTCTCAGTCAGGTGCTAATTGACAACGCAAGTAATTCTTCTCGTACATGCACTTGATAATACACGCGATTTCTTATAAAGGAGGCGTCATTGCTCAGGGACCGTAATGATGCTTAATTTCTCTCCCAAACAAAATCGACGATTTCTGGAACCCGTTTCATACGTTTTAGCCTCTTTTACAAATTTCCTGTAAACTGGGAGGGATTTATTATATTTATCCTTGCAATCCTATTTAGACAAAATTGTAGTATAAGCATAGCATTAATTCCTGAAAGATGTATTATGATCGTAAAATCTCTGTTTTCAGGGTTGTTTGGATACCCTAAATATACCATGTTTGAGCAATCGTGGCCTGATAAAAAAAAAACAAACTCCGTCAAACATTTAGCACCAATGGGACATTCATATTTCCTTGTTCCGTGTATTTTTGTTTATTTTAACATCTTTTTTACTTTTTTACATATTATTTGTAGCCCAATGTTGGTTCCGTTATGATTTAATTTTATAGTTTTTTTATTTAATATTTCCAAAGTAATTTAGGGAAGTGTTTGTCTGTTAAATTGATAGACATTCTTCCCACCTGAGCATTATTAAAGTAATTTAGCCAGATGATATTTTTTTTTATTAATGACATTATTGCAACCAGACTTGTAACTATCTGGTCCCTTCGGCAGCAGCTACAGAATACACCGACTGCATCACTGCAAAGGGGTAAAAATCTGATGGTGAAGTTTCAGCAATAATTGGGCTTTGGGAAATGCGTAGTACCCCTTCATTTCAATCGCATCTCTGCAGAGCTTTAAGACTCCCCGAACGAGTGTCGTAGATATGACACGAGACAATCTGATAGTGAGGCTTCAGCAACGATGGAGCTTTGGGGTATGCGTATTACCCCTTCATTGCCATCGCATCTCTGCAGAGGTGTAAGACTCCCTCAACGAGTGTCCTGAATATGACACATGACAATCTGATAGTGAGGCTTCAGCAATGCTGGAGCTTTGGGGAATGCGGAGTACCCCTTCATTGCTATCACTTCCAGGTCCCCTGTGACCTGAAGAGGTAAACACTTGATAGGGTCTTATCTATGAGTCAAATAGAACTGTTTGTCACTTAAACTGTCTATGCTAAAATGAATCGTTTGAAATAGAAATGTTTTGACATTTAGCTGTGTGTAAAAAAAAAAACTGCATTTATGCAAATGATTATCTAAGTATGATTAAGAAAATGTGTACTTACACTGAACAGATTGTTTGAAATAGAATTGTTTTTACATTTAACTGTGAATTCGTATTCCATAGAAACAAGTGGAACCATTTATCTGTGTGAAAAATGAGCTCAGACTCATTTAAAAATATTGATCATATATTTACTATATATGTATAAAAAGGATTTGGCATTAAATGACCAACAATGGTTGATTTACCATAAAATCAAACCAAACCAAACCAAATCCTATGTATTTGATAAATATGTATAAAAAGGATTTAGCAATAAATAACCAACAATGATTGATATGCCATAAAACCAAAGCCAACCAAATCGTATATATTTAATATATATGTAAAGAAAGGATTGGCATTAAATCACCAACAATGGTTGATATACCATAAAACCTAACCCAACCAAATCATATATATTTGATATATATGTATTAAAAGGATTTGGCAATAAACGACTAACATTGGTTGATCTACCATAGAAACAAACCAAACCAAATCCTATGTATTGAATATATATGTATAAAAATAATTTAAAATAAACGACCAACAATTGTTGATCTATCATTAAACCAAACCTAACCAAACCAAACCAAAGTAAATCCTAAGTATGTAATATATATGTATAAAAAGGATTTGGCTATAAACTACCAACAATGGTTGATCTACCATAAAACCAAGCCAAACCAAATTCTATATATTCTACATATATGTATAAAAAGGATCTGGCAATAAATGACCAACAATGGTTGATATGCCATAAAACCAAACCTAACCAAATTATATATATTTAATATACGAGCATATGTAAAGAAAGGATTTGGCATTAAATAACCAACAATGGTTTATCTACCATAAAACTAAACCCAATCAAACCACACTTGTTTTTATCATTGTTTTTTTCTCTCGTTTATGAATTGAATGGATACTCACTATTTTTAGTACCTTCTCTTATTATTATATTTTTGATAATGTTGAAAATTTATCTGTTGCAAGAGTTTACCAATACTTTTTTTTGTAATTGATTTAAGTAATAAAAACATTGAACTGCTGTGTTTAAGCAAATAACCAAATCAATTACAAAAAGACTGTAAATTCAAGAATGTTTTTTTTCAAAACTGAGTAAGAGTATGCGCTAAAAGTACTTGATAGCCACTCAAGTCATCATTCATAAACAGGTGTGAAAATAATAATAGAAACAACTCAGGTAGCAATAATCTACAATTGATTTTATTGTCTCTTACCCAGATATTGAGTATTATACATATAAGCTGGCCAACCGTAGTCGAGGGTTACCCGAAGGCTCCCTTTTTAATAGCTACAACACCAAGGCATATGGAATGGTGGGACTCCTTTCTCTGGATTGCTTCACTTTTCCCTTTATCCATACTTTATAATTCTGAGTGTGAAGGGACGAGGCATCAAGTACTATCTACTTGAGTCATTGGTATGACTCTACCAGAGATTAAACCCTGGTCTCTAAGGCCGCTGGCAAACAATCACACACAAACACACACACACACACACACACACACACACACACACACACATATATATATATATATATATATATATACACGAGTTCAAATCCTGGACGAGACTGATTGCATTTCTCATAGCACTAATACCTTTGGGAAAGGTATGAATTCAATTATTCTCCATTCCGAGCGGAAGGGTTGGTATATATATATATATTTATATATATGTATATATATATATGTGTGTGTGTGTGTGTGTGTGTGTGTGTGTGTGTTAACATAAAACTGAATGACGCTGCTTTGAAATAGGATGAGCAGGTTTGGGGGTGACGCATAATCGCTTCTCTTTTAAAAACTGTTCTGAAAAACTTTTACTGACAAAACCTTTTCCTTCTGACGATGACCTAAAGTCAAAATTAATAACAAAATACATAACACAAATATTTGACGCATTTCTTTTGATCAGCACCCAGACATGCAGGACACTGCTGAAGAAGCAGGGACGAACTCATAAGAGATGTACTCTTATGGACCCCCACACATGGCCGTGCAAAAGCAGGACGACCAGCACGAACATACATTCAGCAGCTATGTGAGGATACGGGATGTTGTCCTGAAGACCTGCCTAGGGCGATGAACAATAGGGAGGAGTGGCGAGAAAGGGTCAGGGATATCTGTGCTACCAGCGCGACATGATGATGATGATGATGATATAATGTATATTTTAGATTATATACATTATATAATGTATATCATAGATATTATTTAATGTATATTATTGCATGTATATGCAACAGTGCTGCATGAAAAGTAAAAACAATTTAAATCTCAACTTCTTAGATTTATTCCATAACTAGTAGGTTCATATATTTTCTTTAAAACAGAAAACATATACGACTAGTCATAAAATAAAACCTAAGAATGCATGATTTGAGTTGTTTTTAGTTTATATATATATATATATATATATATATATATATATAAAGATAAAAAAATTCACTTCCTTGGTCTCATTATAAATTTATTTCAGGTCACGATGACCATCATCAGATGTAGTAGAAATAAATAAATTCATTTTTGGGGTGTTCTTATATTGCAAGGGGGAGCAATATAAGAAGACCCAAATAAAAACTTAAATTTTTTTCTACTACATCTGATGATGATCATCAGGGCCAGAAATAAATTTATAATGACACCTAGAAAGTGAATTTTTCTCTTTATTTTTGTATAAAAAAGACTCTTTTGGCTCTGCACTTTGAGTGTTGATGTATTTTTAACCCTAAATTAATTATACGTCGATTGCCGTTGACATTGATCCCTCAAATTGGATACTCCTACCCCTTGGGTTTTCTTCCTTTGATTATATATATATATATATATATATATAAACCTGAGGAAAATAGTCTAGGAGTTAGATTGTTAAGTAGTAATCCAAGGTGAATTAGAATCTCCTGTTGAGTGCTCAATATCAACAGGTATCGAATATAATTTCAGATCAAAAATATATCGAAACTCATGTGCGAAGCGAATTTGTTTTTCATAAATTTAACGAAAAAGATTTAATTCAGTAGTTCCATTACCAATTTATTTCAGGTCTACAAAAATGACCTTCATCACATGGAAGTTAATACATACAATAAATGTATTAAATTCCATCTGATGAAGGTCATTTTTGTTGACCTGAAAAAAAATTTATAATGGAACTGATAAATTGAATCTTTTTCGTTAAATTTATATATATATATATATATATGTGTGTGTGTGTGTGTGTGTGTATATATATATACATATATCTATATCTATATATATATGTGTGTGTGCATATATATATATATGTATATATATACATATATATATATATATCTATATATATGTGTGTGTGTGTGTGTGTGTGCATATATATATATATATATATATATTTGATTGAAATGAACCTCTCGTTTCAGATAGATACAAGTAATAAGATTCTGGCAATTTTTACTTATTATTTAACACTCGGCCTCAAAGCTAATCTGTTTGATTGCAGGAAAGGGAAAGAAGAAAAGGAAAAAATATCAAATCGCACCGCTTAAAACTTTTTCATCGGAGGATAATTAGAAGTCTTTAAACATCCTACAGTCAAATAATTTTCGTAAATATTTTCTTACAACTTCAAAAGCACCTCTAGTGGTAGGGAACACCGTGGTAGAGCATTATACAAATTTCCAAAACATAGAATTTCTTGAGGTCAGCATAAATATTCCTTCGATCAAAAAACGATAATACTTATAGTTTGAGTTTTTTTGTTTAATGACGTAACTACTGTCGTGGGTTATCTAACATGAACACCATCCTTCTAAGTGAACAGCTGTGATATTTTCTATCCAATAATCGGGTGGGAGGGATAAGGAGGGTTCTATATCTTTCCTGGGGGATTAGTTTTGGGACAAAGTGATAAAGACTGATCAACAAGAAATTTCAGTAAAATGAACACCATCCTTCTAAGAGAACAGCAGTGATATTTTCTATCCAATAATCGGGTGGGAGGGATAAGGAGGGTTCTATATCTTTCCTGGGGGATTAGTTTTGGGACAAAGTGATAAAGACTGATCAACAAGAAATTTCAGTAAAATGAACACCATCCTTCTAAGAGAACAGCAGTGATATTTTCTATCCAATAATCGGGTGGGAGGGATAAGGAGGGTTCTATATCTTTCCTGGGGGATTAGTTTTGGGACAAAGTGATAAAGACTGATCAACAAGAAATTTCAGTAAAATGAACACCATCCTTCTAAGAGAACAGCAGTGATATTTTCTATCCAATAATCGGGTGGGAGGGATAAGGAGGGTTCTATATCTTTCCTGGGGGATTAGTTTTGGGACAAAGTGATAAAGACTGATCAACAAGAAATTTCAGTAAAATGAACACCATCCTTCTAAGAGAACAGCAGTGATATTTTCTATCCAATAATCGGGTGGGAGGGATAAGGAGGGTTCCATATCTTTCCTGGGGGAATAGTTTTGGGACAAAGTGATAAAGACTGATCAACAAGGAATTTCAGTAAAATTGATATAATTTTGTTATCTAATAACTTTACTAAATATTGTTAACTTACAGTTCTATGTTAATTGTTTTATGATTTTCTTTGAAAAAGAAAAGGCGTTTAAACATTGAATTACAGAATTTTGTGTAGTTTCAACGCATACTTTTAAAATTTGTGAGCAATTGATCTAGTTGAGTTATCAGATTATTAAATGATATCAATTTTTTAAAAACACCCTGCATATCTCAAATGATTTAGTGGGGGGGGGTCCACGTGGTATAATGGTTAAAGTAATGGCCTGCGGAATCGTTGTAAGCGTGTTTAAACTCGAGTCACGCTATTACCTTCATTTTCTGACAAATGCCCTTGGGAAAGGCATGATCCTCGTTATCCTCCCAGCTATGGGTCAAATAGTACAATTATTGTTATTCTAGAAGGATGACTTTGGCATTAAATAACCCACAAAGGTTGATATGTCACCAAACTAAGAAACCAAACCAAATCAAACCGATCATATGATTTAATTTTTCTGAAACGCCTTGTATTGTCGTTGATAATTTGCTGGATTTTCAATATAGAAAAGCTGCGGAGTTCCTTCTCACCAGGGGTTCGTAATTCAGCATTGTTGAACGTAGCCGGATGTTTCTATGTCCAGAGGACAAGAAATTAAGAATGTTAGGCGAAGCCACTTCCTCGCCCTACAGACGTCATATCCTCTTCAATAGATGCATATAATATATATTAAATTTTCAACAGACTTGACGAGGCGACACCACTCAGCGCCTAACTATCTGCACCAATAACGACTAGATCTCACCATATCACTCGGTGTCCTTGTCATCAGCACAGGTGGGCAGACTGGATTATAACAATCTTAGCTTACGCATTTCTGGTTGATTCATTTCATAATATAAGTATATAGGTAATTCAGTGGATTGGCTGGGGAGATAAATCCGATTAACGCAGTTGTGTATGCTGTCTGGCTTCGACCTACAGAGAAGCCACTAAACATCTTCAATCTGTGTCATGGACTCAACATAGAACTTGTGCTACTAATACGGGCGCCATCTTTGTCTACCTCTGTGCAATTACAGAAATAGCGACGCTATGTAGCACAGTTATGGCTCATCCGTTAAGGCTGTGTTGGGGGATTCTTGTCTGCGATAGAGACTCTATCAAATTTTAGTGATTCTTATCCGCCAAATATGTTCCCATTAAAAGAAATCAACTGTGAGTGATTTAAAAGCGTCCATGAATAAAGAATCTTTGTCGTAATCTTGATAAACAACTGTATGCTAGGGGTGATGCTGACGGGTTGAGTCGTTAGCCCAAGGAGGATTAACAACTCTCTAAAGCATGGGCATTTTACTACTAGCGCTATTTTATACTAAAAAACAACCACTTTCTCATACTCTCTCTCTCTCTGCCTTTCTTTCTTTTCACACACACACACACACACACACACACACACACACACAAACACACACACACACACACATATCCATATATTCTTAGGAAGCTGCGCAGAAGATTACCTTGCAAGTTAAGATCACGTTTCCCTTAAAATGATTGTATTTTGCTGTGTGACCTTTTAATCAAGACATTTAATAATAATAATGATGATTATTATGACCTAAAGAGAGAAACTGAATCTCTTTTAATAGCAGCACCAAATAACGCCATAAGTACTAATTATATCAAAGCAAGTGTAGGTTATGTAGTGATAGTGATGAAACAGTTAATGGCAGGATTCTATGTGGAAGGTGATCCAATGAGAACTGTACAAATGATTGAAATTTTGTCATACTTACAAATGATATATGCACAAACCAGAAATTGTCCGAGAAAGTGAAGCGTATAAGATTCTCTGGAAATTTGAATTGAGCCACTAAATTCTGGATATAAAACCAGGCCTGATACTAATTAACAAAAAGAAAAGAAATTCTTATCAAGATGATTTTGCCATTCCAGTAAATCATAGAGTGAAAATCAAAGAAAAGGTAAGATAGAAAAATACCAGCATCTTGCCTGAGAGCTTAAAACCTATCGAACTGAGTTGTCGAATATAAAGTAAGTAAAGTTGGCGACTGTAGTCGTGGGCGATCAGAAGGCTCCCTTTTCAATAGCTACTACACCGAGGTGTTCGGAAGGGCGCAACTCCTTTCCCTGGATTGCTCCACAACCCTTGACACGTACCTTATATTAAGCAAGGAAGCATCAAGTATCATTTTAAAGTCTTTGGTATGACGTGACCTGGGATTGAACCCATTTCTCCCGGATCACTGGCGAATACTCTACCCACCAGCCCAATGAGCTGGTAATGGAGGAACAGGAGATCGGAGAAAAAATTAAGACCATACAGATTACAGCACAGTCAAAATCAGCTTGTTGTCACTCAGACTTCAGCAAAAGCCTACCAGTTTGTGTAGGTGGGAAAATCTCGTAGGGAGTATGATAATAATAATAATAATAATGCCAGAATACCTGAACTTGGGATAATTAATAAAAAAATAAATAGAAAAAAGGGAACCTGCCGTATTGGGGACTTTGTATAAACCACAGTGTAAAAAATCAATGAAAACGAAAAGAGACATGAGAATTTGGATCTGGCCTGAGAAATAAGAAAGCTATGGAACATGAAGTTGACGGTGATATCAATTGTAATTGGTGCACTTGGAACGATACACAAATGCTTGGTAAAGAGGTTGAAAGAGTTGGAAATTGGAGGGTGAACCGAGATCATCCAAACTAGGGCATTGTTAAGAATATAGAGAAGAATCCTGGAGAGCTGAGGAGACCTGCTTTCACTTAGCCTCCAGAGAAAGACAATCAGCTAATGCAGGTGTGAAAACTTAACAACAACAACAATAATAATAATAATGGGTGGGTAAGGTGATCCATTGGGAATTGTGCAAGAAATCGAAGTTTGACCATGCGTATAAATGATATATGCACAATCCAGAATTTGTACAGGAGAATAAGACGCACAAACTTCTCTGTGATTTTGAAATACAAACAGATCAACTAATATCGGCTGGACGACCAGATCTCGTGATAATCAACAACAACAACAACAACAGAAAGAGAACTTGCCGAATTGTAGACTTTGATACCACGGCTGACCACAGAGTGAAATTGAAAGAAAGCGAAAAGAAGGATAAGTACCTGGAACTTGCTAGGGAATTGAAAAAACTGTGGAACTGAAAATGATGATTATAACAATTGTAATCGATGCTCTTAGTATAGTCACTAAAGAATTGGTATAGGGACCAGAAGACTTGGAAATAAGAGGATGAGTGTAGACTATCTAAACTACAGCATTGTTGAGATCGGTCAGAATACTGAGAAGAGTCCTGGAGACTTGAGGAGATTTGCTGTCATTCAAACTCCAGCGTAAAACTATCAACCAACGCCGGTGAGAAAAACTCGAAAAGGAGTAAATAATAATGGGGAATGTCGCAAACGACTAAAAGTTGACCAGACCAATAAATAATGTTTATAAAAATATATACAAATCCTAAAAAAGGAAATAGAACATTCTTTGAGATTTTGATATACAAACGGATCAAACAAACCAGGAAAGAATTAGGATCGAGATTCAGTTAAAAATAAAACTTGCCAATTAGATTTCGCTGTTCCAACAGATCATAGATATAAAGTAAACATTAGATTAATACTTAGACCTTGCTAGAGAATTATATAAAAGGTAACAGGCATACAAACCATAGTTGGAACAATAATCAAGTACCTTAAAAAGAGACGACGATAAATAGAAATCTGATGAAGAAATGGTTAATTACCAGACCACAACAGTGCTGAGATTGGCTCGAATACGGAGATGAGTCTTCGAGAGCAGAGAAGATTTCTAGTTGCTCAAATTTCGATAAAAATCTCTTGTTCCTAGCGATAGGAACAAACATTTTTTTTAAAGCAAGTTTCACACGTTAACACTACCATTTTTTCTGAAGTCTGAGTGAAAGCAAGTTTCCTCTGGTTTCCAGGACTTTTCAGAGTATTCTTGATGATTTGAACAGTGCTGTGATCCGAATGGTCTTGATTTTCCCTCTGATCTCAAGTTCTCCCAGTCTTTTTAATAGGGCTTTGGCTACCGTTCCAAGTGTTCCTACTGGAATTGGTATCACTAACAATTTTGCGTATTATCAATTTTTACTTTGATATAATTGGTTCCTATGGCATTATGTTTAGCCACATTTAAGAGATTTATTTTATCTCTTGAGGTTTTCCTTGTTCTAGTTATGTCCAGGTCATTTCGTGTGCAGTTACTTTAGTTTGTCACTGGAAATATCCACTTAGTTGTTTTTCTACCTATTTTCGTGTTCTAAATTTTATTGTTTTCCGGTTTAAATTATCTATGTTGATATTGCCGTCACTGGCCGCCGCAACTAGACTTTCTTGGTTCTTTTTTGAGTCCATGGATTGTTGCAACTACAAAATCATCAATGCTGGCGAGTTATCTCCAGTCTTCTTTTCTTCATACATAGAGTCTCTCTCTGATATTTCGAGTGTGAGGCCTTGTACATCGTCACCCTAGGAGGTGCCCGTGGTGTAATGGTTATCGTCTTTGGAAATGGACACGGCGACACGAGTTCAAATCCTCGACGAGACTGATTGCATTTCACATAGCACTAATACTCTTGGGAAAGGTATGAATCCAATTATTCTCCCTCCAGGTATGGGTAAATAATAGTTCAGACTGATTTCTTCAGCCTTGGTGAGACAACTAGTCTAGGAGAAGGAAAACTCTGAATTCAAACCTGTTAAACTCCGCTTAAAAATTGACCTTGTGTCATATCCTGCCCGAGCGGAGGGGTTGGTAAATATGGTCATCAATTTCCCTGTTCTTTGGTCCATTTATCTGTGTTCCTCTCTTGTCCATTTTAAGAATGACCCAGAGTATCTAAGACGAGGGACAGTCCTGGTGTTTATTCTACTGATGAGATTTCTGCTACATAGTTTGGTTTTAATATGAGTTCTTGTTTTTCTGAGGTTGTCCATTCTTACTTTTTCTATTATCTCTGCTCGTTTGATGGTGGACGCTGACAAAATGTATTGAGAAAAAACTTGACGGAAACTGCACAAGAATGTTACAAACTATATTGAACAAATCATGGAAGCAGAATCCCACGAAATAGCAGATGAACGGCCACCTACCTCCTATCTCTAAAACCATCCAAATAAAACGAACAAGGCATGCGGAACACTGCTGGAGAAGAAATGACGAACTCATAAGTGACGTTCTCTAATGGACCCCTTCACATAGACGTGCCAGTGTTGGCTGACCAACAGGAACTTACCAACAATTGCTCTGTACCGACACAGGATGTTTAGGAAACCTGCCGGAAGCGATGGATGATAGAGACGAATCGAGAGAGAGAAAGAGAGAGAGAGAGAGAGAGAGAGAGTCAAGAAAATCCGTGCTAGCAGCGCGACTTGATGATGAAAATGATGATATTAGATATTCCAATCTTATATAAATGATTTGCAAACTGATATATTTAACTTATTGATTTGCCTTAAACAAGTACTACCTCTCCAGATCAGGGGGTGTCCTCGTGGTGTAATGGTTAAAGCGATGAACTGCGGAATCGTAGTACGCGAGTTCGTACTCCAGTCGCGCTATTACGTTCACTTTCGGGCAAATACCCTTGGGAAAGGTATGAACCCCCTTATTCTCCCTCCAGCTATGGATAAATAGTTGGACGGACTAGGTTCTTCAGCCTTGGTGAGGCAACTAGTCTAGGAGAAGGAAAAACTCTGAATTCAAACCTGTTAAACTCCGCTTAAAAATTGACCTTGTGTCATATCCTGCCCGAGCGGAGGGGTTGGTAAATAGTACCTCTCCAGATCAGAGGGGATCTGCGTGTAATGATAATGAAAGAGTACTGCACAATCCCTATAGAGTAAAATTTAAATTATCCTGATTGAGAACCACTGGAACACCAGTCCATAGATAATCGCAAGGCCAATGATAAAAATGTATTAGAAACTAATAGAGATAAGCCCAACAACAGATATCACCAAGACAGGGAAAGATAAAGGTTAGATAAGGGCCAGATGAATATTAATCCAAAAATTAGGGCCTGTGATTCTGGAGTGGTTAATTCCCCTTGACCATATTTAGGGTAAATATAAAAAAAAAACACTTGACAACTAGATAAAATGTCTTCACCTTATCTGGTTTAACTGTCTCGGTCCTAATTGAAACAAGAGGAATATCTAGGATGGCAACAGTTGAGTTAATTAACAGACATATTAGGAGTAAATGTAAATCATGTATGTGATAGCCATTAGTTAAACGATCTTAGTCTGTTTAGAAAACCACACCTGCCAAATAGGAGGAACTACTACAAGAACGCAAAATTAGAAGGGACTGACCAGTAGATTAATTCCACTCCTGTTTCTTAATCGTTCTAGCATATAACATGTTAACCCCCTCTGCTCACGCCTATGAATGAAATAATTTGTAATTTGATTTCCACCTTATTCTTATCCCTACTTTTAATTTTATTTTTTATCTTATTTTATTTTATTTCTTTTATTTTCTGATTCTTATTTTTTTATTTTATTTTTAATTACCTTATTTTATCTTCTGAATACGAACTGAAACTCCACATTCGCTACTTTGCGACAGGAGGGAAGCATGTAAAGAGTCATGTGACGAGACGGAGAGTATAGCAGTAATGTTCTCCGTCGAAATAGATTTATTATGACGATTTAACCGAGTTTGAGTCTCCATTAAATTGTACTGGGGGTTGAGCACTCTGGCGAAGGAATTGTCGGTCGCCCCTAGCGTAATGCAAAGCTCTTCGTAAGAATTGAGCACTCTGGTAGCCGATAAGGTATAAAAAATGTAAACAAAGGCTGCTGCTGCTATTGCTAAAATAAATACCTTAAAATTCCCTTAGCCAACGTAGTCCGCTTGGTGGCCGACAGGTCTGAAGCTTACTCTAACGTAAAGTTGGACGGGTTTCGATCCCGGCTTCGAGCGTCCTGCGTGTCTAGCCACACTGAAGAGTTCTGATCGAACGAAACAGTCTGCCTGTGGATGACAATATATATATATGAGATTTGTATGTGTGGTTGTACGAAGTTCGTTAATAAAGTTCTAAATCTGGTCCAGAAATAAGAGCATAGCTAAACATTTTTGCCGAGGCAACACACAACTACTTTTTAAAAAACTAGAAAAACTCATTTAGATTTCCTAGTTTTATAAGAAATGTCTGAGTGTTACCTCTACAAAGATGTTCGGCAATGCTCTTCTCTCTGGGTGAGACTATGAACTTTTCGAACAAGCCTCGTATGTGTGCGTAAGAAACTATCAAATTCTATTAAGTATTCAAAACTTAATCAACAAAGGGTCATAGTTACCTTTAGCAAAAGGATTTCTTTACATTAACTTCAGTACATTGTATAAAGATAAAGTGGATGAAAGTGACGCTGAATGAAATTATTGAAATCGATAGACAAGTTAGTCTGGTTGTATTGTTCAAAATTCTTATCATTATTCATTGCGTTTTCCGAAATTAGTCATCAATTAATATTTTCTAGATTAAAAGAAACATCGAATGGTGTGAAGGACTTTGAAAAGAATCATCAGTCTGTCTGAGATTTTATTATTTACACTATTTACACGTCGGACAATAGCCTAGTTGGTAAAGTCATTGGTTCAGTGCTTCTCGCTGGAATCTACGGAAGCGCACGCGAAAGTAACGGCTATAGAATCAGCGAGCTAAGTTCGAATCTTGGACGAACCATTAACCCGAATGCCTTTAAGAGAGGCATAAACCCATTTCATTTCCCCTTAGCTAAGGACTAATAAGAGGACAGATTTGGTTCTTTATCCTTGGTGCAGCAACCGGCTGAGAAGAAGGTAAACTTTAAATTCAAATCAGTTGTAAGTAAATTTGGCGACCGTAGTCGAAAGCGACCCGAAGGCTCCCTTTTCAATAGCTACTACACCGAGGTGTTGGGGAGGACGCTACTCCTTCCCTTGGATTTCTCCACTTTACCCTTGATACGTACTTTATAATACTGAGTGTTAAGCAAGGAAGTATCGAGTATTAATTTTTGAATCTCTGGTATGACTCGACTTGGGATTGAACCCTGGTCTCCCGAGCCATTGGCGAACACTCTACCCACTAGGACAATGAGCCGAAAAAGTGACTTTTTGTCGAATAACACTCGTGTCAGGATAGAGAATGAATAAATGCAAAACTGCAAGTGTGAAATAACTAATATTTGTTTCTTTATTTAATGGCATTTCAACCTTCTTGTGTTATTTAATGTAAAAGCTGCCAATTGTATCTATTTACCTATCTCTGCAAGAGCAGAATGCGATTGAAGGTCAATTTTTGCAGAGTTTAACAGGTTTCAATTTAAAGTTGTCTTTCTCCTCGATCGGTTGCCATACCAAAGCTACAGATTCCAGTCCACCTTACAACTTACCCATTGCTGGAGAGAGGATAGTTGGATTCATATCTTTCCCAAGGGCATTAGCGCTACATGAAAACGCCAACTATCTCGTCCAGGATTTGAACCCGGGTCACCGTGTCCATTTTCTACGATGATATCTATTACACCATGAAGTCCTCCACAAAACCATCCTTGTAGATGAACAAAGTGCAAGTTAAACATGATAGGAGGATGAAGGGATTATTAATTATTAATCCAAAAGTGAACGTAAAGCACGACTGGATTTCGAACTCATTTACTAGGATGTCACAGTCCAGTATGTTAGCTCGAAAAAAAAAAACATCAACAACAACTAAGAAGGCGATTTAATTCATATCATCATCATCATCTAGTCGTGCTGCCAGTACGGAAATCCCTGACCCTCTCTCATCACTTCTCCCTATCATTCATCACTTTTGGTAGGTCTTCAGGGTTACATCCCGTATCCTCACGTAACTGCTGTATGTAAGTTCGAGCTGGTCGTCCTGCTTTTGCTTTTACATCACTGATGAGTTTGTCCTTGCTTCTCCACCAGTATCCCGCGTGTCTGGTTCGTCTAACTTGTATAGTTTTCGTGATGGGAGGCAATTGGCAGTATAGTTGGTGTCTTGTGGGGTGTTGACGCCAGGACTTGTTCAATATTGCTCTCAACATTCTAGTATAATTGCCGTCTAGTTTCTTCTTCAGTCGTTTAGTTAGCGTCCAAGTAGTGCATCCATATAGTAGTATCGATATAACCACTGCCTGCGTTTCATTTTATAGGTCAGGTCTGATTTCCATATGATCGAGAGCCTATCGATAGCTGCCGTGCTTTCGTTAGTCGAGTGTCGATGTCTTTTTCGGTTGATGAGACGCTACTTCCTAGGTAGGTGAATTTGTCTATTAGTTTCAGAGAGGCTCCGTCTAGTGTGGTAATGTCACCTGTTTTGTTGTAACACATATATTCAGTTTTGTGTGCATTGACATTGAGGCCAATACCTGCGGCGACTCGTTCCAAACTATGCAGTAGTGTCTCGGCTTGGTTAGGCGTTTTCGCCAGTAACGCTATGTCATCAGCGTAGTCGGCGTCTGTATAATTCATATAAGATACATAAAAGTCAAATACTGTAATGAGAACAGTCTGGGGACTGAATAAAGAGTTCACTTTGAACTTCCCAAACGGTTAACGATTACAAAAAAAAGACACCTGAAGAAATTTAGAAGATAGGGCGGCCGAAATGTTGTGATTGTAGCAACCAAGACGATGACAACTAGTATTTACGAGGACGTCAAATTTCGTCACTGTACTAAGATACTAGTATTTAGGAGTTGAAATGATGGCGTCGTATTTTAACCTCACTGGAGCATCCGTTCCTTTGTATCCTGTCAGCTATTTCCAAGGTCAAATGTATTTCGTGAATAAATCTTACAAACATGTTAGACAGATTTTATGTGAAATTTCCCCTTGGCAATTGTGGACAATATTGGATTTAAGTTGACAAATTTCGTGCAACTGAGTGCAGAGAATCAAAAGAGCTGAACCCCGCCCTCTTTGTTAATTACCGAAATGATTTTAATTTGCTAATCTGGAAAATTTCAGAAAACTATCTCGTCAGGTTGTGTAGATTTAAAAACGTATTAATATGTATTAATATGTATATTAATATGCTTTAATGTATTAATCAACGTATTAATATGTAGATTTAAAACGTTAATTGATCTCAAGGCAAACTTAAATGGCTTTCTCAAAGAAAGAAACATTAAAAGAAATTGAAAATTTTATTTCATGTTTAAGATATTGTTAAGAGATTTTTGAAATACACAGGTAGAATAGGAAACACTGGTTTATAGACAAATATATTTATAGGTTTGTCAATTTGCTAAAAATTTGTATGGTGCCATTTGCATATGTATATGTGTGTGTGTCCTTGTGCATATATATATATGCAAAAGGAAAGGTATCATTCAATATTGTAGATATATGCGATTCCTTCTGGCTGCCTCATTATTGGACAAACTTTTATTTTGCAAGAAAATAATGATCCAAACACAGTTCAGAATTGAGCACAAATTGTCTAAGATATAAGGGAATTTTTACTAATCATGACCCCTCCCCGTCTCCATATCTTTCGCCAATTGAACTAGTTTGAAATGAAATTGATTGTAAAATTCCAAGTGAACTTCCCAAGAATAAGCCATAGTTGCTTACACATCTACACATTGCAAGAGAATCACTTTCATCCACAGACTTTTACACGTCACAAGAAAGAATGCCAAGAATTTGCTCTTGAGGAAAAAATGCTCGTCGTAGATTCTTTGATGAAAAGAAATTATGAATTTTCCTTAATTGAAATTATAATTATTTTATTTTCGTTTTGATTTGAATTGTTACATAATTGCACGCAAACACGGAAAAAAAACAATTCTATTTCATTAAATATATGAAATTTGATTAATCTTTTAAGTTTAGATGAAAAAATCAATGTGGTCTCAAAATTTTGGTTGATTCATATATATATATATATATAGAGAGAGAGAGATAGAGAGAGAGAGAGAAAGATATGTCTTTCATACTGATGAATGACGAATATATAATGTGAAAATCTGATCTCTCTAAGAAAATTAAACAGGAATTCATCCAAGCTGTAACTGTGTCAGTACTACGGTATGGTTCCACCACTTGGACAAATGAAACAATTGAAGAAAAAGCTAGCGTTGGCCGACCAGCAAAAATTTAGTCTTGAGAACTTACTAAGAGCGATGATCAATTGGGACTGATGAAGAGAGAGAGAGAGAGAGAGAGAGAGAGAGAGAGAGAGAGAGAGAGAGAGAGAGAGAGAGATTCTGCTATCAGTACGACTGAATGATGGTGATGAGAATATATATCATATTACCATCTTAGAAATATTCATAAATTGCTTTCCTAAAAATTGCTTTAAAAACGGACTACGCAACATCAGGTAAATTCTTAGTGCTTTTCTACGACCACAATGCAAAAGTGTCCAGCGGACGGATCTTTCGTGTTAATACGAACTTAATTATTCCTTTGCGTGAAAAAATTCCATAGCAGACGAGGAACTTTTGTCAGGCATTGTGATCCGATTTTCTTTGATGGGATTAACAGCGAATTACTACAAGCTCAACATCTGAAAGAAGAGACAAGTCAGTCGCTGCTTAGAGAACAATTCCTAAGCTGGAAAAAAAAAAAAAAAAAAAAAAAAGATAAAAGATTCAGACAGTATTAGATAATCGATATATATATATATATATATATATATATATATATATATATATATATATATATATACGTTCAGCCTAGTCTGGCACAAGTTTAAAGATATAGCGTGCCCAGCAAGTGTAAAATTCATACTTCGCGACTATCAGGTTCACAAGAGACATAAAGATCAGTGTAATACTATATTATATATATATATATACATATATATATAAATTAATAAAATCTTGGTATCTTTATTTATATGATCAACTTTATATGCATCATCATCATCATCATGTCGTGCCGCAAGCACGGATATCCCTGACCCTCTCTCGCCACTCATTCCTATCGTTCATCGTTTCTGGCAGTTCCTTAGGTTTACATCCCGTATCATCACAGAGCTGCTGTATGTAGTTTCGAGCTAGTCGTCCTGCTTTTGTTCGGCCATATGACGGGGTCCATAGGAGAACATCACTTATGAGCTCGTCTCTGCTTCTCCAGAAATGTCCTACATGCCTGGTTCGTCTAACTTTGATTGTTTTCGTAATGGGTGGCCGTACAGTTGGGGTCTTGTGGGGTGTTGCCCCCAGGACTTGTTCAAAATTGCTCGCAGCATTCTTGTGTAGTTGCCGTCAAGCTTTTTCTCCACCCGTTTAGTTAGCGTCCATGTAGTGCATCCATATAGTAGTATCGACACGACCGCTGCTTGGAAGAAACTGCGTTTCATTTTATCGGTCAGGTCTGATTTCCATATGACTGATAGTTTATCGATAGCTGTCCATGCCTTTGTTAGCCGCGTGTCGATGTCCTTTTCGGTTGATGAGACACTGCTTCCTAGATAGGTGAACTTGTCAACAAGTTTCAGAGAGCTACCGCCTAGTGTGTAAATGTTACCTGTTTGATTAAAGCACATGTATTCCGTTTTGTGTGCAATGCGTGCAGCTCCTCGTTCCAGACTATACAGTAGAGTTTCTGCTTGGGCGGGTGTATTTGCCAGAATCGCTATGTCATCGGTGTAGTCGGCGTCGGTAATTGTTTTTGCGGGGGTACCTTCTGCTTCTTTTTTTTTGTCAGCTCGAAGCTGTTTTCTTTGATTTTAGCACGTAGTCTTGACAGAGGATAAAGAGGTATGGGGCTAGAGTGTCTCCTTGCAGTAATCCTGTCGAAGTAGTCTGTGTCTCCATCCGGAAAACGTACTTTCACTTTAGTGTTTCTATAGAGAATCATTATTGCTGCGACGGTCTCTTTTGGTATGCCGTATGTTAGTAGAATTTGTTCCATCTTCTCTCTGTGAATGGAATCAAAGGCCTTGGTAAAGTCGACAAATAGGATTGTCGCCTGTATGTTTTTTGCCCGTACGCCTTTAAGGATTCTACGGATAGTCAATATTTGTGAGGTCGTGGATCTATTTCTTCGGAAGCCATTTTGGTTCTTCCTAAGAATATTGTCAATTTTAGGTTCTATGTGGTTTCGTTGTAGGGCATTGTATATTTTGGCCGCTATAGATGTAAGTGTTATACCTCGGGAGTTCTTGGCTAATTCGAGGTCACCCTTTTTAGAGAAAGGGAGGATGCATCCCTTCATTCATCTGTCTATCGGATTTTAATGTATATATATATGTACATAAAGATAAAGTTGGTGGTCATTAAAACAAAAGATATCAAATTTTTTAAGTGTATATATATAAATATATGTATGTGTGTGAGCGTGTTGATAAAGGGTGTAATTACAAACGTCTTCACAGGGGGGGGATGTGATAAAAGCTCTATTTTTGAGCGGAGTTTAATTGGTTTAAATTCAAAGTTTTCCTTCTCTTAAACTGGTTGCCTAACAAAGGCTAAAGAAGCAGTCTGCCAAACTATTTCCCATTGGTGAAGGGAGATTATGTGAAATGCAATCAGTCTCGTCCAGGATTTGAACTCGAATCGCCGAGTCCATTTCCTACGACGATAGCAATTACTCAACGGGTTCTGATGAAGCAATTTGGAATATTCATAAATAAAGAGTGTTCAATATCGGTTATAGTACATCTGAAGATCTAAGGTGTTCGACCCAAAATCAGTGCAATCATCAGAGTCTGTGTCTAAGCATTTACAACCACACACACACACACACACACACACACACACACACACATATATATATATATATATATATATATATATATATATATATCACGTTCACTTTCGGACTAATATCTTCGGGAAAGGTATGAACCCCCTTATCCTCTCAGATATAGTTTAAATAGTATCACTGCTATTTATCTACAAGGATGGTTTTGGAATTGAATAACCCATGAAGGTTGATATGCCATAAAAAATAAGAAACCAATCCAGTAGTGCTGTTGCATTCACTTTCGGATTAATACACTTGAAAAAGTCATGGGCCCCCTTAACCCCCGACTGTGGGTTATATAGTATCACTGCTGTTCTTCAACAACGATAGATTTGGCATTAAATAATCGAAGAAGGTTGATATGCCAGTAAACAAAAGAAAAAAACAAACAAGAAAATATGTGTTGATATATATATAGGTTTGGTTTGGTTTCTTTGTTTAATGGCATATCAACCTTTGTAGGTTATTTTATGCCAAAGCCATTCTCCTAGAAGAACAGTAGCTATAGCTGGGAGGATAAGGGGGTTCATACCTTTCTCAAGGGTATTTGTCCGAAAGTGAACGTAATAGGGCGACTGGAGTAGGAACTCGTATATATATATATATATATATATATATATATATATGTAGTATCACTAATATCTTCAGGAAAGGTATGAACCCCCTTAATGTATCTGCGTCATATAAAATCTGAGTTTATATATATATAAATCTAGTTTATATATATATATATATATATATATATATATATATATATATATATGTATATATATATATATATATATATATATATATATATTTCAAGCCCATATTTGATTTCATAAGTATTTTCCCCCAACGAATACGGAAAAATAAAATCCTACGAAAGCAATACGTTACAAATTCTCTTATCAATTAACACCTAAAAAACTTTAATAAAACTTTAAACTCAGATTTTAAATGACGCAGATGTTTACATTAAAGAAAGTATAAGCAGAAAAATTAGAATTTATCTTCAAAAAATAGATAATTTGGATAACGGTTCAAAAAGCAATTTCAAATTTTCTTTCTATCGATTTTAATAATTAGATTTGTTACCAGCTGAAAACATATTTCAAATACAATATCCGAAATTCTTTAGAATAGACAATGTAGTTTCATAAGAGACAATTCTTCAAATTTTCCTCTTTTTATGAGATTTTAAAGACCTAAAAGTTTTAAATGGATTTTGGGTATCTGTCTCTGAAACGTTAATAATAATAACCACACACACGTATATATATATATATATATATATATTGTCATCCACTGACTGACTGCTTCGTTGTGTCATAACTCTTCAGTGTGGCTAGCACGTAGGACGCTTGATATATATATATATATATATATATATATATATATATATATATATATATATATATATATATATATATATATATAATCGAGCTTTAGTGCGTGTTCCAGCATCTATACCGACACAAAAAACAGCCAACATTATGCTAAATCATTAATACGCTTGACCCACGTGTGATGTGTATTATATGTACTAACAAATGACGTTTTACGATTGCACAATGATTTTAAAAAACAAAAATAAATCAAAATCTGTCTTGTGCCATTTATTTGTAATTTAATTGTTTTACAAATAACAAACAGAATATTGCTTCAGGTTATCACAAAAAAAAAAATATATATATTTTTGTATAGAGAAGTTTTTAAAAATGTTTGAAAGAGCTAATGTCTTACAAACAAAGCAAACAGTAACATTGTGTGCCCATTCGTTGGATTATAAGAATCATTTTTTGTATCCTCTTAAAGTTCTTTGACGTTACAATCACATGACGTTGAGATCTACATGTGGGAAACATTGTTATGTTTCAAATTAACCCTGTTTTAGTTAGATATTTAACTAAATCATTTGTTTATTTAGGTATTTAAATGGCGAATCATCTTTCGATTCTATTTCAAAGTGTTGTTTTGAAGATGGTTTAGTTTGATGTTAAAATCATTTGGAGTCAGTGTTTGGAGATATTTTATCCATTTAGCTTTGTACTTCTATTTTTGTAGTGATTCTAATACATTTTTAAAATACTTTTTATGATGTGGAATTTTGCATTTCTATAAAAGTCATCGTCTTTCTATTTGGTTGTGTTTTATGGCACATCAACCTTTGTGGATTATTTAATGCTAAATCCTGTTTATAACATATTTACCAATCCCTCCGCTCGAGCAGTATATGACATGAGGTCAATTTTTAAGCGGAGTTTAACAGGTTTGAATTCAGAGTTTTCCTTCTCCTAGACTAGTTGCTTCACCAAGGCTGAAGAACCTAGTCTGCCCTACTATTTACCCATAGCCGGAGAGAGAATAATTGGATTCATACCTTCCCCAAGGGTATTAGCGCTATGTGAAATGCAATCAGTTTCGTCCAGGATTTCGCCGTGTCCATTTCCTACAACGATAACCATTACACCACGGGCACCCCCAAAAAATCCTGTTTATAAACATGATTTTAAGTGAATAATTTGAAGGTAACATTTTTCAGAGTTCAGTTGTTTGCACACAGTTAGATAGTTTCAACTATTGTTTTATTTGCACACAATAATTTCCATCTAAAATTAATAGTTCTATTTATAACAGAGTTAATTTATTTTCCCCTCAAAATAACTCAAAATATAACCATTAAAAGCTAAACCCCTGCCAACAAAAGTGAGTACACCCCTAAGAAACTACACCCCTAAATGTCTAAATTGAGTACTGTTTGTCATTTCCCCCCCCAAAAATGTCATGTGATTCATTAGTGTTACTAGGCCCCTGTGTTCATAGGAGGCAGGTGAGTTCAAATTTGTAGTGCAGCTCTCACACTCTCTCATTCTGGTCACTGAAAGTTCCAACGTGGCACCACATGGCAAAGAACTCTCTGAGGATCCTAAAAGACGTATTATTGTGCTACATGAAGATGTCCAAGGCTACAAGAAGATTCCCAACACCCTGAAACTGAGTTGTAGCACAATGGCTAAGATCATCCAGCATTTTAAAAGAGCGGGGTCCACTCAGAACAGGCCTTGAATAGGTGGTCCAAAGCTGAGCGCACGTGCTGAGCATCACATCCAAATGCTTTCTTTGAAAGATCGGTGAAGGAGTCCTGTCAACATTGTTGCAGAGATTGAAGAGGCTGGTGGGGGGTCAGCCTGTTTGTGCTCAGACCATACGCCGCACTCTACATCAAATTGGTGTGCATAGCTGTCACCCCTGGAGGAAGCCTCTTCTGAAGACGATACACAAGAAAGTCTCCAAACAGTTTGCTGAAGACATGTCAACAAAGCACATGGATTACTGGAACCATGTCCTATGGTCTGATGAGATGAAGATTAATTTGTTTGGTTCTGATGGCTTCAAGCATAAGTAGCGGCGACCAGGTAAGGAGTACAAAGATAAGTGTGTCATGCCTACAGTTAAGCATGGTGGTGGGGATGTCATGGTCTAAGGCTGAATGAGTGCTGCAGGTGTTGGAGAGTTATATTTCATTGAGGGAAACATGAACTCCAACATGTACTGTGAAATACTGCAGCAGAGCATAATCCCCTCCCTCCAGAAACTCGGTCGCAGGGCAGTGTTCCAGCATCACAATGACCCCAAACACACCTCCAAGATGACCATTGCTTTACTGAAGAGGCTGAGAATAATGCTGGCCAAGCATGTCTCCAGACTTGAACCCAATAGAACATCTTTGGGGGATCCTCAAGCGGAAGGTGGAGGTGTGCAAAGTCTCAAATATCGGCCAGCTCCGCAACGTCATGGAGGAGTGGAAGAGCATTCCAGTGGCTACTTGTGAAGCTCTGGTAAACTCCATGCCCAGGAGAGTAAAGGCAGTTCTGGATAATGATGGTGGCCACACAAAATATTGACAATTGACATGGTGTATGTAAATATTGACAACTTTCCCTAAGGGGTGTACTCACTTTTGTTGGCGGGGGTTTAGCTTTTAATGGGTATATTTTGAGTTATTTTGAGGGGAAAATAAATTAACTCTGTTATATTAGCTGCACACAGATTACTTTTCATTGTCAAAGTGTCATTTTGGCAATGTTGTCCCACGAAGAGATATACTTAAATATCTGCTGAAATGTGAGGGGTGTACTCACTTTTGTGATACACTGTATATATAAAAAAACACAAGAACCACGTGTTGAAGAAAAATAAATAACTCGAAAAATGAATCTCCTTGTATTTACTTTTTTCTCACATTGGACAAATAGCCCAGTTGGTTGGGGCTCCAAAATACACCGAGGGTAAAAGCTCTCCCCTGAATGTACAGTACATGATATTAAAAAAAAACTCTGATGGTGAGGCTCGAGTAATGCTGGAGCTTTGGGGAATTTGGAGTACCCCTTCACTGCCATCAGTCCTAGGTACTATCTGGCCCGGAGTAGTAGCACGTGATAGGGTTCTATCAATGGGCCAAAAAGATCTATTTGACTTTGAAACTGTGTACTTATGCTAATTGAAATAGAACTGATTTTACATCTAACTGCGTGTAAACCAAAAATAACTGCTCTTATACTCAACTAAATTCTTTGAAATAGAAATGTTTTTACATTTATCTGCGTCTAAATATATGAATGATTTATTCAAAAAATGTGTTTAGAAATCATATATATATATATATATATATATATATATAAAAGAATGGATTAGGCATTAAGTAACCTACAGTGTTTGATGTCATAAAACCAAACCAAACTAAACTAATCAATGAAAAAACAAAACATTTTACGTGCACACACACACACACACACACACACACACACACACACACACACACACATATATATGCATATATATATATATATATTCATATATATATATACGTATTAATCATGAAATTATGATATATGTATGTATATATATATATATATATCATGATTATATATATATATATATATATATATATATATATATATATATATATATATATATATAATGATTCTATTATTTAAACAATTTAAAAATTTTACCAGAATTAATAATACTGAACAAATTTTTTTACCATTAATTTAAATCTTTAAATTTATTTTACATAAGGAATATCTTATGAAGCCAGAATGTTTAGTGATTAAATAAAAATGTTTTACGTCTAGTCAGTTATTATTTTATTTATTTTATTTTATTTTACTTTTTTTCGCAATGACATGAAAAAGTTAGAGAGCATAATTTAAATGTGTTGATTCCATAATTTTGACCAGGGATTGTATAAAAGCATCGAAACTAATTGAAAGTTTGAGTCAAAGTAAAAGCTGATTATTAAACGCATATTTTAAAAGCAAGTCGGTGTTTTTCACTTAGACCACATACGCTCACATACGTACCGACGTGTGCATACACAATGACATGTGTGAGAATGTATATATATATATATATATATATATATATATATATATATATGAATGGTGTATTTCGACACAGTGGTTGGGGGTGAGTATCTGAGTATCACGATCATGTACGTTAAACCTCAGATCGTCCAACCGTGTTTGTTGAATTGATATTTTCATTAGGTCAGAATTAATCCGGTTGACATGTGCTTATCTGGGTCGATAAACAATTGCAATGCATAAAACAGAAACAATAATAGGAGGAATTAGTTTAGATAGGTCGAAAATTGATTTTTTACGAGGTCATAAAGACATAAATATTACAGAGATAATGCTCCTTAACACACAGACTCACATCAACCAAGGAATAAAGAGCGTAAAATATTCGATGGAGGCCAATAACCAGCACTTCAGTTCAATAATTATTCCCTCGCTTCCTAAATGACATACTTTTGAATGAAGAACAACAGCTGTCCTTAAAGTAGTGATCATGCTTATAATTCGTTATCTTAACCGCCGTTCAGTTTACTTACCTTCAAAGTTGCTGTACAAATAACAATAATCTACTTATATATAAACGGCAATATGACTATGTATCTACCCTTAATCGACCATAAAATCTCAAACTATAGAAACAGATTTTATGTTTGTTTCAATGGTTATGAACTTACTTTCTATCGCCTTAATGTGTATTATTATATAGAAATATTTAAACACACTCAAAAATATTTTTATTACCTTAGATTGCATAAATGATTTTGCGCACTGAAGATCTAAACTGACTTATATTTACGACATCATTCCTGATGCTTTTAGAAGGATAAAAAAAGAAACTTTTCATTAAACGATTTTACCACATCTGGCAATAATTTTGGACATAGCAAACGTAGATGAAGTTCACATTTGTTTTTTTATTTAGCTGTATAAAAGAAAATGATAAAACGTGAAACATTTTTATTTAATAGCTGAATCATTCTCGCCTCTTCTGTTTGTGTGTAAGTGCTGATTTTCGTTTGGCTTTTCTTTATGTAAATTCCATTTCATTTAGCCAATTTCTTACAGACGCACATAAACTCTTCTTTCGACTAATTTGTTTTTCATTTGTTTTCTTATACATGTTGTATTTTCTACGCATAATGCTTTCAGTTTTTTTTTTATCCTGACGCTTTCATATCTTTCATTGTCTACCTGCATGTTTTCCTTTTCGTAACTCAACTATTTCTTTTATATTTGCACAAAATCTTAGACAGGTGAATGAAAACTATCAATGTCTTTCGCCATTGAATACATTTTACTATCTTTTCCATTGTCTCAGTTGACAGTTCTTTTATTAGAACCATGTTTCTTTTCAATTAAGTATGCTCAACTGCTTTTGAGAACTGCAAGAATTGTCTTTTAACTGTTTAAGCAATTTTCATGTATTGGTTTCCTCTGCAATTCGTCTTAGGAATTCAAATTTAAAAAAATCATTTCATAATTTCAAATTCTCAAAATTGGGTTATTCTATAATATTTTCCCTTGCGTGGCCAGGAAAAAATATAACATCAATTTTAATTATTTAACTTAGTTTAAAGAATATTTTATGGTTCCTGAATATTCAACGATTAAGGAAAATATTTTGACTTCACTTATTTGTTGGTTTACAGCTAAACAAAAAAGAGAAATAAGTGAACATCTTCTAAGTATGTTGATTTCACAATTTTTGTCTCAGATATTAGTAAAGTATTGAAACTAACTAAGAATTCGAGTTTTGGTAAAAGTTAAATATTAAACAGATATTTTCAAAGCAAGTTGGTCATCTTCCCTTAGATACCCAGTTGGCTGAGGCTGTAGCATACACCGACAACATCTCTGCAGAGGGCTAAGACCCCTTCAACAAGTGTCCTAGATA
>OY757934.1:38207757-38257757 GCA_963585895.1 Sepioteuthis lessoniana | reverse complement strand
CCAAGCTTAGTGAATCACTAAATGTACTCTTATTTTAATGGGGACCTCATGTTTAATATTAGCAAGTTAGATGATCAAACAATTATTGGTTGTTTCGTTTCTTACTGAGCGCCATATAATTCTGACATTTTAAAAAAATAAATGACATCACTAGTATTACTTTACTAATCTATATATAGATAAAATTGTACTTATTTACGATTTAAGTATTTAGTCTGTGAAATCCTTTGTCTACTTTGCTTAGAAAACATTTTTAGAATCCCAAGAGGACTGATTGAAAAAAGTCACCAAACATATCATCTCTATTGAATTTACAAAATTAAATAAAGAATACATCAATGTTTTTTATGAGAGAGAGAGAGAGAGAGAGAGAGAGAGAGAGAGAGAGAGAGAGAGAGAGTAAATGCTATTTGTTATTCCTGCTTGCTTTTAAGTATACCATACCAAAAACACTGATAATCTATATGTTTACAAACTTGTGTAATATAATTACTCGATGTTGCTTAATACAAATGTCGTAGGGAAAATCTAGTTGCAAGTTTGAAATGTGATGAAAAGAAAATGGCTCCGATGCCATCAGTTGCAGGTTGAGAATGAGCTGGTGTCAGAGAAGATGTCTAGAAAAAAGTTGGAAAGACAATAGACCTCGCACCGTAAACCGTGCTGGTGTACTATTGTGGAACTTAAGAGACCCCGTTGTTACCTAGCCGTAATAACAAGTTGACGAACGTTAAACTGTTTAACATACACCAAGGTTTATTTACTACAAGGTAACAAGTAGCCGCCGCGAGAAAGAAAGAGAGTATCGAAATATGAGACAACTGCATCAGAGAGATAAAAATATAAGCAACATATGGTGGGAAAGTGGGAGAAGACATAGAACTTGAATTTTTCCTTTCATGCTTGTCCGCTGGGTTAAACACCCCTTTGGGGTACCCCAGAATTTGGAGCTCGTAAACTTTATTCTCCTTACATCTTCGTGGCTCTTCACCTTTTCGCATCTTGTCGTCGACTCCTGAAAGGACACAAATTGCCTCCTCATTTCCCCCTGTCGTGTCAGGAGCAGAAACATTTTGCGCATGCGCATGAAATTTCGGACCTTTAGTTTTCCTTAGTCATTTTCGGCCGTGTTATTCAGCGACTATTGTCTGCTTTATTTATTTATCCATTCATTCAATTTCCTATGAGCCGTTTAATTACGTTACACTGGCATAGATTTAGGTCCCACGTACTGTAGAAAGACACTCATTTCATTCACACACCGGCAGAGAAGAATTGCTATCTGAGAAAGACCAAATATCACAAAGATAATTCCTATTGGATTTAGAACTAGCTGTAACTTAAATTTCCTATCGACCTTAAACAGATCCAAGAACCTGTGACTTATATCTATAAACATAATTATGTTAATGCTGAAGAGCCTGTGGATTTCATCAAATTTAAGTAATAACTGGTCGTTTTTTTTTCAAAAAGGCAAATAAAATTAATTTCTTCAATACATTATCTTTAAGATGTACATGAACAATCTGGATGGAACAGTTATCTATTCATCAAACAATCTCCTCAAATTTTTGGGTTTGTTTGTTTGGCTTTAGAAATCACGCTAAATGTTTGTAATTATTTGACTAAGACACTTTAATCACTTTTTCTAATAAATTCCTTTTTAATTCGAAAGTTAACGAAAAAAATAAAAAAAGAATATTTTCAAGATAAAAAAAAAGGAATTTTTAGTGTCATTGATTAATTTGTTTAATTCAAATAATTTTCATTTCGAAGAATTTTTTTAAAGGAAACAAGCAGACAAAAAAAAAAAAAAAAAAAAAAAAAAAGCAAAAAAACTGACATTCTAAATTTATTTTGCGATTAATAATTGATTCATTGACAAAAATATTTATTTTCGATATTTCAATAACTTTGGCTTTTTATTGCTGTTAAATTTTATATTTTTAAAACAATGTTTCTTAAAGTAGATTTCTAAAAAATAATTTTACAAACAGAGTTTTCTTACTTGTCTCTCGAAAAGAGAGGTTTTACAAGTGAAACTGTTTCTTCCCACTACAAGAAAACCACTTGCACTCTGCTTATTCCATTGTAGACAAGGAAACTTTTGCACCCTTGTTATATTTTTCTATTTACAGGTGATTTTATGACGGTTTGCGTGATTAATTCTACGTTGATGTATAACACTACAAAACCTCACCGGTTTCGATAAGAAGAAATTCATTTAACTAACAAAGAAATAACACTCTCCAGTTAGACACTGACTTTATTTATAGCTGTAGTAACATTAGTAGACGTACAATGATGAGTCAAGTTTTTTGCAATATTTTTGCAACTTATTTGCTTTATTCTTCAACTAATAAAAAAGAAGGAAAGCATTCAAAGTAGAGGCCATCATGCTGCATTGTCTGTAACCCACGCTGATACTAATTCTTGTCCTTCGAGGCAAAGAACTACTTTACTGAAGCTTCCACTTCTCTTAAATGTTGAATCGTCGCGAGCATTGGAAGTGAGTCATGGATTAGAATAAGTGTAATATAATAGCCGAGGGATTTCGGTTCATGCCTTTGGGTTTAGTTAGGCTGAGAACCTTTCGGCTCAGCACATGGGTTAGTTAGGTGCAAACTTGATGCAGGTGTGACGCGCATGCGGGGCGGACGTGTCACTCAGAGATGTCACAATAGCCCACATTGGAAGTGGGGTTACGGGGTGCAAGTGACGTCACGCACCGGAAGTGCGCGGAGGATTTGGGGGATTTCGAAGAAAGTTAGAGAGTTGAAAATAGACGCCGAACGAGGAGGTTCGACTTTTGGGTGCCGCATGAGATAGGGGCTAGATGAAGAAGCCAGCATAAAAAGATTGTGTCCCTCTCCTTATGTCGAAACCTTTAACTCAAAAGTAATAAAAAGGTTTCGTACCTGAACAAAGAAGTCGTTACGTGTTTTCGAATTTCGAGATTCCTATGTTCTTTATGTATACATGTTTTCTAAATGAGTTATGGACAATCGATGTACATTTCGCAAATAGCCGTATCTGGCTATGGTACATAAGTAATAATCCGAAGGAGCTAAGTAGGGACTTGCAGCTGGGTGAGGTACTAATTTGATTCTCTCCAGTTTCTTGAGTTTATTTCCGAAATTAGTACTTATGCAAAAAGAACATAACTTTTGTTGTTGTAAACATGAATTAGCATACATTTCTTTTTCAGAGAGACGGAAAGTGAATCTCGATATCTATTTACCGTGAAGAAAAAAAGGCCCATCCAAAAAGTATTTTAAAAATATATCATAATATATTTTTTAGAAAGATAAGAATATGCGAGGAATGGGACGAAAAAAGGTTCTTACTTATTCCCATGGATACTTTAAAAGTTACCGAGAATATATACCTTAGTGGTTAGTATATATATATATATATATGTACAAATGATACGTCCGTATGTTTTTACTTTCTTCCACCTCTCTCTTCTTTTTCCATTAATCCATTCCTTTTTCTTTCTTTTTTCTTTCTTTCTTTCTTCTTCAGTCGTTGTATCTCTTGTTGGTACCATGTGCTTTACATCATTACCTTACACAGTCACATGATATTTTTGAAATATGAATGCTGATTCATTGATCAGACAGTTAACGCCTCTCTCCATATTTTTGTATATATAATCTCCCTTTTTTTGTTTTATATTTCGTTAAGCATCCATCGGTGGTCTAAGGACACTTCATAACATCTTTTCTAAGTCCTGTTGATGGTTTATTAAAACAGAAACGTTATAATGTCGACTTTCTTTCAAAATGAATTTTTCGCTTTGGATTACTTTATTTCCAATATTTTTCTCCACACTGTCGGATTATTTCCCATAATTAACTTCCGTATATATATATATATATATATATATATATATATAAGAAAAGAAAAAGACAGTTTTGAATATCAGAATGACATGTTTCTCTTGGAGCCAGGTGTCATCAGATAGCAACTGATTTTTTAAAATAAAAACAAATCTATATTAAAGGGAGCATAAGCGTAATTTACGAAAATCATCTGGTGCATAATTCTACAATTTAATTATATCACTATTGATAACAACGAGAAAGACCTTTAATCAACAGTGGTATCAAGAAGACTGCTGATACTGTTACCTATATATATATATATATGTGTGTGTGTGTGTGTGTGTGTGTGCGTATTGCAACCTGATCTCATTACTCTATGATGAGAAATTCCATTCTAATAATGATACAAGGTATTACTTTAACTGTACCAAACATGTGAGAGAGAGAGAGAGAGAGAGAGAGAGAGAGAGAGAGAGAGAGAGGAAGATAATTTTTATCTATATTTGCTGTGAAAAAATGATTAATTTCCACCAAAACGGTTTTTATTCAAAATCATTGTGATATACGAGTCAACTAACTTTTTATGAGTATTTATTTGATGAGAATTAAAGGGTATATTTTAAAAACCCCGGACATAAGTTATCTATATCGATCTTGTGGATCATTGCGGCATTTAAACATCATCATCGTAAAATATGTTTTTTTAAACAGAATTTCTTTTTCTTCTTAAATCCAAATTAGGATTCAAAATGTTACCCAAGCGTTCGAACGCATTGAGTATGTTGCTTATATTTTGGTCTCTGCGATGTTTCAATGTTCTTTTCATTCAAATCCAAGAAGTTTTCCTGGTTTATTTTTTAGAGTATTGCTTACAATTACAGTACTGTTCCCTTTATTATAGATTCGTTTTCGGTAAATAAAAAATCTGTTACATTCAAATGACAACAGACCAAAACGTATCAATCTAATTTTCTAAATGGTCTTTTTTTTCGATTCTGTCGGATTTCATCCCAGACTTTACCCAAAATCTGTGTGTGTGTGTGTGTGTGTGTGTGTGTGTGTTTTATGATATTCGGCTGGTTTCAAACTTATCTAGAATAAGCAAATTTCCTGAAAGCACTTTGTTATTGAATGAGGTAATTTTACGTGTAAAAAGTAGATCTGCTAATTTAAATGAAAAAGCGTTGAGTTGTACTTGCCTACTCAAAATTACAGTATAAACGTTTTTATTATTTCCACTTACTTTTTAAAAACTGATAAACATATATATTTACTATATTTCTGTCCATCATCATCATCATCATCATGTCGTGCTGGTAGCATGGATATCCCTGACCCTCTCTCGCCACTTTTCCCTATCGTTCATCGCCTCCGGTAGGTCTTCTGGACTACATCCCGTATCCTCACATAGTTGCTGAATGTATGTTCGTGCTGGTCGTCCTGCTTTTGCTCGGCCATATGTGGGGGTCCATAAGAGTACATCACTTATGAGTTCGTCCCTGCTTCTCCAGCAGTATCCTGCATGTCTGGTTTGTCTAACTTGAATAGTTTTCGTGATAGAGGAAGGTGGTCGTACAGTTGGTGTCTTGTTGGGTGTTGCCGCCAGGACTTGTTCAAGATTGTTCGCAGCATTCTTGTGTAATTGCCGTCTAGTTTCTTCTCCAGCCGTTTTGTTAGCGTCCATGTAGTGCATCCATATAGCAGTATCGATGCGGCCGTTGCCTGGAAGAAACTGCGTTTCATTTTATCGGTTAGGTCTGATTTCCATATAATCGATAGCCTATTGATAGCTGTCCATGCTTTCGTTAACCTCGTCTCGATGTCCTTTTCGGTTGATTCGACGCTGCTTCTTAGGTAAGTGAATTTGTCAACTAGTTTAAGAAGGGTTCCGTCTAGTGTGGATATGTCACCCGTTTGATTATAGCACATATATTCCGTTTTGTGTGCATTTACATAGAGGCCTATGCCTGCGGCTGCTCGTTCCAAACTATGCAGTAGTGTTTCGGCTTGGTTGGGTGTATTTGCCAGTATCGCTATGTCATTGGCGTAGTCGGCGTCGGTAATTATTTTTGCGGGGTACCTTCTGCTTCTTTTCTTTGTCTGCACGAAGCCGTTCTCTTTGATTTTATCAATCGATGTTCTAAGTACGTAGTCTTGACAAATGATAAAGAGGTATGGAGCTAGCGTGTCCCCTTGAAGTGCTCATGCTACAATGTCGAAGTATTTTGTGACTCCATCTGGTGATCGTACTTTCACTTTGGTGTTTCTATAGAGAATCGTTATTGCTGCTACGGTTTCTTTTGGTAGGCCGTATGCTGGTAGGATTTGTTCCATCTTCCCTCTGTGAATGGAATCGAAGGCCTTGGTAAAGTCGACAAATAGTAATGTCGCTTGTATGTCTTTTTCCCGTACACCTTCAAGGATTCTACGGATGGTTAATATTTGTGAGGTCGTGGATCTATTTCTTTTAAAGCCATTTTGGTTTTTCTTAAGCATGTTGTCGATTTTGGGTTCTATGCAGTTTCGTAGTAGGGCATTGTAGATTTTGGCTGCTATGGATGTAAGTGTTATGCCTCGGTAGTTTTTGGCTAATCCGAGGTCACCCTTTTTAGGGAAGGGGAGGATGCATCCCTTCATCCATCTATCTATCGGATTTTGATTATATACTGCGTTTCAGTGTCGGAGCAGTATGTCGTTGAATTGTCTGGTCTTCCATACTTCTAGGGAAATCTCGTCCAGCCCTGCAGCTTTCCTATTTTTAATTTTTCTGAGAACGGAGTCGAGATCTTCTTGTGTGAACGGTCCTAGTTTAATGTCCAATTGCTTTCAAATTATTCTGTTGATTGGTTCATGTCTTACTTTCGGTGGGTTTCCTAGTAGGTTTTCGAATGTTTTCTGTCCATAGGTGAGTCTAAGTTTCCCTAAAATGGTACAGTGTTTATTTAGATACCCATTTGTAAATATACTGAGAGAAGAATTTTAATGTGTTTAATTGTATTTGTAAAGAGTATATACTGCTTAAATTTTGTGCAAAAAAAAAAAAAAAACAAACCTTGATGATCGTACGAATAAAATTAATTCGAATTAGTAAAATCTTGATTTTTCCACGTGGGTTGTTTGATAAATCACGCCTATGGTCCACAAGAAATTTAGTTTTAGACCAGACTGAAAATGAAAAGTGTATCTGAATGAAGTAAATTTATGTTTCTTTTTCAACATGGACACCATTTAGTGGCACACTATTTTCTCAAAGATCTACCTCATTTTCATTTTGCCCCAGAAAAAGATTTCAGGCTGACTTTTGATCCTATTGCAGTCAGTAGTTTCAGCTTCTGCATCGAATGTGAAATCTTGACATTTCCTGAACAACCAGAAGTCATGTCCCTTTTCTCGAATCATTGATTTCGTTCTTTGATCCTCTTCAAGCCTCTCTGGAAAATTTGATGACAGGTCTCTGTTCATGCCTGTAGCTCTCTGACTTATTTTTAAACTTTAGTATTTACTCCTATTTTTATTTTTCTCTTTACTTCTCTCATTCTTTTACCTTCTTTATTCATTCTTTTCTTTTGTCTTCATTTTAAAACCTTTTTCTTTCATTTGTCTTTATTCTAACTTCATTTAAGCGTATTTTTCGTTCGTCTTTAATTCTTTCTTTCTTTATTTTTCTTTTTTCTTTCTGCCTTCATTTAAAAATCTTTCTTTCTTGCTTTCTTTCTTTGTCTTATCCATTCTTGTATTTATTTCAATGGCCCGTAATATATTTTATTTCTTTTTCTTTCTTCCCTGACGTAAAATTATTTTGCTTGGAGACCAACTCAATAAGACTTGACCAAATATCTTTCACAATCTTTCTTGAAATGTCTGATGTGGAACGGACTAAAGCAGAAAAATGCCCCAGATAGTTAAGACAGCAGTAAAACATTCAGTGAACATACAATGTGTCTAACGAAGGCTTCTACCAAAGCGACAAACAGTTTCATAATGGCTTACTTTATTCAAAACCCGATGGAGTACAAATCGGTCTATTAAGTAATCAGACGTTTTGTGCAAAAATTCATATTATCAACTTAATTACTAATCAACTTTATCTCCTTCGAAAAAGTTCTATTGGGAAGCAACACAGACAACGGTGTTGTTCCTTAAACTTGGAAACAGTAATGTAATTCTTCAACTGACACTGCCTTCAGTAGTTTCGTCACCACCCGTTGTGTGTTGACAACAGTTTCTCAAATGTAATAACAAAGTTGGATTTTGAATTTAGGAAATAGGCACTATGACTCGGACCACAAGAATAAGGGTTTTGATGCATCAGGTGGTGTAATAGTTTACAAACTAGGCTAGCAAATCTTCACGAGTAAGTTCGATTCTCATTGGGTGCCACATTCATGCGGCCTTGTGCCACATCTAAGCAAAAAGCTTAGTAAATTATCACTAGAGTAAGGGGTTACATTATTCTTTTGAGTAAATATTTGATTGATTGATTGATTGATTTTAATAGCATGTCAACCCGTCAAGGATTATTTTATACCTAGAGGTTATGGAATCATATTCATATTTTCGTTTTTTGCGTAGTTGAATATTAAGCGTGCTTTTTTTTGCACACGATATTATCGAATATGAATAATCTTTAAATAGATCTATTTGACCCATAGATGGGATGCAGCTGGTATTGCCACTCTAAACGAGTGAACCTGGGAGTAATGGTCTTGGAGGAGTATTCCAGACTGCTCAGATCTTCAAAACTAGAGCCCTACCATTAGATACAGTTTAGTATTATGTCGGGAACACCACTTTTTCGGGCTGAGGTGGGGGTTAATCCCTCTGCAGGAGATACATTTAGTGAATTCTAAGTTCCACTGAGAGACCAAGTACTGATTTCAATAGTTTTGTCATCACCTACTGTATATTGTCAACATGAATTTTGATTTAAATTCGGTTTTGTTTTGTTTGGTTTTATGGCATATCAGCCATTGTTGGTTATTTAATGCCAAATCCGGTTTATTCATATACATTAGATATATATGATTTGTAAATAAAATTAATTGGCTATGTATCATTAACAATTCAATTAAAAATCAGTCATTTGTTTATGCACATTAAAATAATGAAACTGTTCTATTTCTACCGATTTAATTTAGCATATGTCATTTGTTTGCATTCAGTTTAAATGTCAAACAGATCTTTTTGACACATAGATAGGATTCTATCAGGTGCTACCACACGGGGCCAGCGTAGACATGGAAACGATGACAATAAAGGGCTACTTTACATTCCCCTAAACTCCAGCATTACTGGAGCCTCCTCGTCAGGTTGTTTAATGTCATATCTGGGGCATTCATTACCTCCCTGCAGAGATGCAGTCGGTGTATTCTACAGTTTCAGTCGATAGAGCTCTATTTTGATTTAAGGAAAATAGGCACAAGGACAAAATTTTGGTCACAGATTGTGTGCCTAGAAATAATGAAGCTTTTCTTGTTAATGCTGACAACTTACTGAAAAAAAAAAAAACAAAACTTGTGAAAGCTAATTTCTCACCAACAATTCTCATCATCAAACTTCGATCAAATCTGATTAGTATTTTCATATTTTCTCTGTTTGTAATGTGACTGACTTGACCTTTGTTAAACTTCCACTAAATCTATGCTGTTGAAAAATACCTTGTATCACATCACATAAAAACTTTGTCCAAAATAAAGCTTGATCTTTATTGCTAAGGGTTAAATAGTACCACTGCATTTCTTCGACATGGCTGGCTTTGGCATCAAATAACCCTCGAAGGTTGATATACCATCTAATAAAGAAACCAAACTACGTCTGCATTAACTTGTTAAATATTTTTGTCTTATTGTTCAGAGTTTTGAATCTGATCATGTGCTACCCAATTAAAACACGTGTGAAAATTCAATATTACTCAGATGAACGGTCTTCTGAGAGGTAAAGATGATCTGAATGTTTACACAAGACCAACAATGAATTTCAATCAGAGTTGCCAACCTGAAAAAAATGAAAGAAATCAGTTTCATTACTTTCTTGACTAATCTCGTTGAACACTGCTTATATCATTCATAATATAGTTATTTTTTTGTTTATTCCGAAAGAAACTTAATCATAGTGACTTAAGAATGGCATTAAACCGCGAAAACAGCACATTGTAGCGAGATTCTTACTAGCTCAATTATGTTAAGATTCTTTAAAAGAACATGTTAGTTTCCTATCCTGTTTACAAATTGACAATTATAGTGTGAGGTCTACTTTTGCATTCGCTTCAAACATTTTCAAAGGAGATAAGTATTAAAAATCAATTTTCTTCGCTTAAATTCAATAAATAGGGAAAAAAATGAATCGAAGCAAAGGAAATAAAAAAAAACGTATGATTAAGATGAGAAATAAAAATGATTAATAGGCAAAAGAAAGAAGATAGATATGAAATAACGTCAGTCAAAATTTCAAGATAGAAATATGACTTTAAATAGATTTAAGAAAGAAAGGAAGAAAAAAAGAAAGGCGTTTGGAGAAATGATAAAAGATATAAGGTATTTTGGTTTAGGTCAAGAAAGAAAGATACAAGTGTGAAAGAATAAAGATAGATCTACGTAAATAGGACACGATAAAAAAAAGAAACAAAATAAAAAAAAAAAGAAACAAAAAAGAAAAAAGAAACACAATTGAAAAGAAAATCCAAGGAGACGAAAAAAAGAAAGAATAGAGACAACACTGAATGCCAGTCTACTGAATGAGAAGCGTTTCAATAGATTAAATAAATTAATACCGACAGAAAAAAGAAAAAGGAAAAATCAAAAGCAAATGACTTGAGACAAAAACATTTAATTTTGAATGTCAGAAAGATTAAAAGAGGAACGTGTCTGACATTATTTATAAATAGCGCCTACACCAGCAACAATCGTTAAAGTTTGTAAAAGAATAAAAGAAAAAACGCAAGAAAGCACTTTTAGTGCACTTTAATGATAATCTTTTAATTTGCTTAATCTTAATCTTAATATTAATATTAATTTGCTTAATCTTAATATAAATTTTATTTGCATAAATCAATTTTATTAAAAATATCTGGCACACAGTGAGGATAGTGCTGTATAGTCCTAATGATATCAATAACAACAATAAAAATACAAACACATGCTGCACGAACGAGTTTATTTCTTTCTACCTTCAGTCCTTGGCGACACGAGCGGAGAGACACAAATCATAAAAGCCTATGCTAACCATACTATACTGACCCTCCACCACCACCGTGCACGACGCATCTTCTGGTGTCTTAGATTTCAACTCATCTCTGCCGGTCGAGACCCAAACCGATCTGCTTTAATCAGATCAGAAAAACCCAACTGTGCACTTCAACGGTCGAAACTCAACTATCCGTCTTTTCAAAATCCTCAACTTCTCAGGACCATCTCTTCCGGGTCAACTACCCACTCAATTTACTCCAACAGCTGTCCAGTCCCATTTCCTGTCTGGGGGGTTTATTATGACAGATGATGAGTGTCATATCCTTTCCATGCGGGCGTAAGAGTGCACCGTCTGACAATGGCACCTGAACTATGAGACACTGAATAGTTCAAAGCCTTACCAAATTAAATAATAAAATATAATTAACGAAAAATGATTAATATAAAAAATCATTACCTTAATTATATAACTATAGAACATACTTACTGAGTTGTGAGTGTGATTCTCAAGGACAATAGAAGAGCCTTTCTAAGTTTTGTAATCGCAGCAATAACTAATTTCTTAAAGAAGAGACCTAAAAAAGTGGGTGTACAATGACTGAAATATTGTAACAAGAAAGTAAATAATGAAAAATAAACTAGTTAGCTTCTGAAATTAGTTGACCAGATCACATTCCTCGGCAGCAATATCTCATCTACAGAAAGCGATGTCAACAAACGTATTGGGAAAGCGTGGATTGTTATTGACAGGAGTACATTTTCTTTTTTAAGTGGAGGAATTATATTGTAAATTGTATTACCTAGACCAGAAAATCTGGCAACCACTTGCGCGTGACATACGTGAACATTTTGTAAAGTGGTTCCGTACATCAGCTTCAAGTGGTTGCCGGATTTTCTGGTCACAGTGATTCAATTTATGTTATTGACAGGATATTATCATATGGATATCTGTTTTCTTTGATTAAATAAAATGCGATTTCTTCCAAGCGATGGCTGTGTCAGTACTACTGTATGGATATGATGTCTAAATGATCTGCCAGGAGCAATAGGAGAGAGAGAGAGAGAGAGAGAGAGAGAGAGAGAGAGAGAGAGAGAGAAGATAGAGAGAGAGAGAGAGAGTCACGACGACTTGATAGGGTTATGATGATACAATGTTATAAAATAAATTAAGTGAATTTAAATAGTTCAATCCAAGTCAAATTTGTCTCAATAAAATAATTACCTTTACATGATATAGTATAATCATCTGTCGGTTTGGAATAGAAGAAATATGCGCTTAGGGCACCTGTTGACAAGGGACTCTATGTAAACAGGAATGTTTATATCTGATAGGAATTTTGAAAGTAAAAATCCGAATTTAGAAATATAAATACATCCTCCAATCATTATTCTCCACGTCAACAGAAAAGCGTGTCATAGAAATCCTGGGTTAGATTATGTTGTAACCTAAGAAATAACCAAAACGGAGAGTTAAAATCTTCATAACATTAAATAAATACAATATTCACCAACAGCTTGAAGAAGGTAAAGTAAAGTTAGCGACCGTAGTCGAGGGCGACCCGAAGGCTCCTTTTTCAATAGCTACAACACTGAAGTGTTAAGGAAGGCGCTACTCCATTCTCTGGCTTGCTCCACTTTACCCTTGATCCGTACCTTATAATGCTGAGAGTTAAGCAAGGATGTATCAAGTACCATTTTTTTGTCTTGGGTATGACTCGACCTGGGATTGAACGCCGGTCTTCCGGACCATTGACGAACACTCTACTCATTAGGCTAATGGCCCTAGTGACTACTTAGCAAAAATGCCCTATTTGTCATGCGTCCCATCAACTGGACGAGTTTAACACAAGGCTTTTTAAAAATGGGTCTTGGCGGTTGGCCGTAGTCCAGACACGCCCAGCGGCTCCCAAAATGCCTCGGATCCCGTCGGCATTCCTCTAAAAAGGGGTGCCTCCTGCACCAGGCAATAAACCTAGCGTCTCCGAGGAGAGTTAGAGCCTGGGGAACGGTTCTCTAATGCTCGAGGAGAGTCGGCCGCGTGAAGTGGATGCTGTGCTTCCTCGGCACCCATGTAAGGTAGCCTCAACCAATAACCACCGATTTAGCAAAATACCCACTCACACAATAGTGTCCAACGTATTTATGAGGAATGGGACATATACATAACTGTTCGCTGGTTGGGTATACAACAGATTATCTATATATATATATATATATATATGTGTGTGTGTGTGTGTGTGTGTGGTGCTTCCAGATTTAATTATGGTTAGTAACAGAACAGAAGAACAGAAGAAATTACAGAAAGAACGGATTAAATAGAGGCCCAAAATGGGTGGAGGCAGGAATTTAGGTGAACAGTCGAAGGAACACAACTTTATATCCTGATCTTAGGTGACTCGAAAATTTCGGATTCTACCATTCAAAAAAAAAAAAAGAAAAAAAAAAAGAAAAAGAAATCTAAGGAACTAAACAACAGAAAGTCCATCTTTAAGAAAGTTTTCGGTTCGCTTATCTCTACGGAAAAATTATCCGAAGTTATTCAGCCCAGTAATCAGTTGTGTTCTCTGTAACATATGTCTGTTGTTTTAGTTTTGATCAAGGGAATAACTATAATACAATGGCCGTAGTTTTGTCATTGCACTAGCTATTTGCGAAGTCACGATAAGATTGAGGAACTGTAAACGAAAACATATTTCTTATGAGGGATAGATCAGAGAAGTTCATCATATTTATATGAAAAGATATACAGTCTGACATAGACACCAGCCAGTCATCTGGAGCTGTAGAATAAGCTGGGTGCACCTCTTCAGACGGGTAAGACCCTCTCCCTGACAAGGCAACCTTTAATACTTGAGGATGGGGTCCAGGTGGCTGAGCATCCGTGACTCAGCAACCGAAGTGGTCATGTTTTGCAACACTCCACTTTATCCCTGATCCAATAAATCGGCTGGTCATGCCAACCCCTAGCAACTATATGATTGTTCCGATCGCATTCTCGAAATTACTCTTGTGGCAAACAAGCATCCATCATTATTTTATCTTAAAGGTACTAGAAGGTCATTTGTGCTGAAATAGCAATACTTTAAAGCATTTAACCGTGTGCAAAGCAATGATTAGTATTAAATAGAAGTATCAACGCTGAGTAGAAACACTTGAAACCATTTAAACTGTGCGCAAGAAATGATTAATATGGAATAGAATTATTCGTTGGTTGGTTGGTTTATTTTACGGCGTATCAACCCTTTTCGGTTCATTAACGCCTAATTAAATTTTTAAAATTTCAGTTTAGTATAAGTATAGTTTTTGTTTACAAACAGTTAAATGTCAAAACTGTTCTATTTTAAACAATTCAGTTTCGCATAAGTACACCGTGTCAATTTCAAAAATAGTTCTATTTTGAACAATTCAGTTTAGCATTAGTACACAGTTTAGTTCTACTTGACCCATAAATAGGACCATATCAAGTGCTACCACGCCGGGCCAGAGTAGACCTGGTAGCGATGGGAGTGAAGGGGTACTCTACATTTCCTAAAGCTCCAGCATTACTGGAACCTCACCATTAAGTTGTTTACTGTCATATCCAGGGCACTCGTTAGGGGGTGGTTTTACCCCTCTGTAGAGAAGCTGTTGGTGTGTTCGACAGCTCTAGCTGACTGGACCACAGGACACTCGTTGCGGTGGGTGGGGTCTTACCTCTCTGCAGAGAATCAGTCAGTGTATCCTAAATCCCCAGTCAACGTGTGTTAGATTAGCTGTACTTAAAACCATCGAATTGGGTGTAAACAAATTAGCTCTTACTAGTTTTAAAATAAATTCACCTACACACTATTAGCTTGCAAATTATATATATATATATATATATATATATAATTTAACATTAAAGAACCTATAGGGTTCCATTATGCCATTTAATCAAATCAAATCAAATTAAAACGTCATGGGGGAGAGATTGACTGTTGGAGAGAGCCCGACATAAATATTTGGAAGCTTGAAGGCAACATGCGCTCGGAGGAGTTGAAAGAGGGAAAAAATAGAGGAGTCTAATCTCGAATGCACTTTTTTTTTTTTTTTACCAAATCTGACCCTCTTCACTACCTCAAATGGCAAGATAAGCACAAGAAGTAACAGTTTTTCGAAAAGATTTTTTGTATTCCTTTGCTTTCTTTCCACAATAAAAGTAGCAAGAAGCTCTTTTCTGAGATCGGCAACGATTTCTGAAAATCCTCCGCAGTAATTTTTATTGTTTCAAAATTTAAATTAATGACGGTTTAACGGTTTTAAAGATTCAGCCTCCTTGAAAACATCTCCCATGAAATGGACATTTTATGCTGCATACATAATTAATATTTTGTCATTCATAGATTCAAATATAAATCCTGTACTTGAAGCTGCAGTCCTTCACTTTAGACATTACGTCACGGAACTCATCAATACTGTACATATATCGCTCCACATAATATAGGTGTTGTGTACTGTCTGTCTCAAGAATTATATTTTAGACTTTATTGTTGACAAATGGATTAATGCACAAATATATATGAACAGGTTGAGATAGATAGATACGAGGGTCATTCAAGAGATAAGGAGATATTTTTCAAAAGCACAAAATAAATCTTTTCATATTTGTTTCGAAGTGGTTAATAGTAAAAAAAAAAGACTTTTATCTCCTAAAAATGTTTGTTTCGAAGCTATTGGAAATGGTGTCAAATCAAACAGAGACATTAAGTCTTGAACAATGTAGTGTCATCAAATTTCGTGACTAAGAAATGGGGATCATGTGAAATTTACAGAGGAATGTGTGGTGTGTGATGAGTACGGAGAAGAATGTTTTAGTTAAACTATCTTTACAAATAAGCTAAAAATGGGTTTTTCCACTACGAGTAATTCATCTTTATATGGTCAGGCTGAAGCAAAATACCTGACTTAGTGATCAGCAAAACATTTGCAATAAACATCGCTATTCCAATTTTGAAGACAATATCATCATCATCATCATCATCATGTCGTGCCGCTTGCACGGACATCCCTGACCCCCTCTCTCCACTTCTCCCTATCATTCATCGCTTTTGGCAGGTCTTCAGGGTTACATCCCGTATCCTCACATAGCTGCTGTATGTATGTTCGAAGCTGGTCGTCCTGCTTTTGCTTGGCCATATGCGGGAGTCCATTGGAGTACATCACTGATGAGTTCGTCCTTGCTTCTCCAGCTGTGTCCTGAGTGTCTGGTTTGTCTAACTTGTATAGTTTTCGTGATGGGAGGCAGGTGGCCGTATAGTTGGTGTCTTGTGGGGTGTTGTCTCCAGGACTTGTTCAATATTGCTCTCAACATTCTTGTCTAATTGCCGTCTAGTTTCTTCTTTAGCCGTACACGACTAACGAAAGCATGGACAGCTATCGATAGGCTCTTGATCATATGGAAATCAGACCTGACCGATAAAATGAAACGCAGTTTCTTTCAGGCAGCGGTTGTATCGATACTACTATATGGATGCAATACTTGGACGCTAACTGAACGGCTGAAGAAGAAGACAATATACCTCCTTTATTATTCAATGATTTCCTCATTTATATTCATTCTGAAAAAAACAAAAACAAAAACAAACTTTGTCAATCTTCCTACATTAGCTTTCATCTTGTTGGGTATCACCTACCTTTTCAGCATAATGAGCTGTTCCATCTGCCATATATGACAGTAGCGGAGATCAGTCTGCAAATAAGCCACCGAGTTAGACCAGAAGAGCCGTTCCTATTGTTGAAGTATATCATTACTCTATCACTAATCCTATGTTCTTACTACTAACAGTCTCTCTCTTGTAAATACTCTTTCCTGTAAATATAACTATTTTCCTCATGTATCGTGGTTTGTCTTATAATCATTACTACTTGTGTTCACTAACCAGAACACAACACATCTGTAACATGTATCGATTAGGACAGTGTTTAATTTATTTTTGCTTGAATCGGTAAAAGATTTGGAATTTAAATCATCAAACAGAATTCAAATAGAAAGGAATGAGTGCTGGTAACATTTACAAGTGCTTTGCAAAAAAAAAAAAAAAAAAAAAAAAAAATTAAATTTCCGTACTGGAAGGATTTGCTTAATGAATATCAATGAGTAAGATGGAGCACAGTGCTATCTTTTCTCATTTTAATAGTTCCAATAACATCGATAAACAAACAATCGCCAAATCTCTTGGTGCTCTGTCTGGATCCAAAATTTGCAAGAACTAATATATTGCAGACAACGAAGCTGTTTTGCAAACAAAGACACGAGAACAACAAGGGGTTTAATGTCCTATAAGACGTGAATTCTTTATAAATACTTGCGTGAATCAAAAGTTTTGCAATATTTTAGAACGAGTTACTTTGTGGTGCGTAGTACGAGTTACTTTGTGGAGCAGTTCAAACCGTGGTAGGTCCCCTCTTTGATTGGTAGTATTGTGGTAGTTGGTGCGCTGACACGTTGTATATTGCTTCTTCTCCTCGTGAGTTATTAGAAAGCTGTACAGATTAACGTGCAACGATGTCTAATTCAGGAATTTATGCTTTATGAGGTTTGGTTCAGTTTGGTTTGGTTTTATGGCATATCAACCATTGTAGGTTATTTAATGCCAAATCTAGTTTATACATTTATATTAGATATATATGATTTGGTTTGGTTTGGTTTGGTTTGGTTTTATGGCGTATCAACCATTGTAGGTTATCTAATAGCAAATCCATTTTTATAAATATAAACAGTTCTACTAAAAACAATTCAGTTTAGCATAAGTACAAAGTTTAAATGACTTTAAAGTATTCAATTTAGCCAACAAAGTTAAATGGTTCCAAGCATTGCTATGTATCGCTTACAATTTAATTAAACATCAGTCATTTGTTTATAAACAGTTAAACGTCAAAACAGTTCCATTTCAAACAATTCAGTTTATCACAAGTACGCAGTTTAAATGTTAAAACAATTCTATTTCAAACAATTCAGTTTAGCATAAGTACACAGTTTAGTTCTATTTGACCCATAAATAGGATCCTATCAAGTGCTATCACTCCGGGTCAAAGTGGACCTGGGAGCGGTGGCAATAAAGGGATACTCTGCATACCCTAAAACTCTAGCATTACTGAAGTCTCACCATCAGATTGTTTAGTGTCACATTCAGGATACTCAATGGGGAAGTCTTACAGCTCCGCAGAGAAGCAATCGGTGTCTTCTACAGCACTAGCCGACTGTGCCATATCCTTTAAAAGTTCGAACCGAGCCATAACGTCGCAGAAGCAACCAAAAGCATTTGTTGTGTGAAAGGTGAAGACGCAGTAAGCAAAAGGTTGAAGAAATTTCGCTGGGTTTGTAAAAATCTCGACAAACATGCAAAGTCAGGTAGACCTGAAGACGTGGATTCCGAGGCTGTGCTCCAAGCCACAGAGGTAAATCCGCCGAGTAGCCCTCGAAGTATATCAGGCAAGCTTGTCATTTTTCAACCAAGTGTGGTTCGCCCCCTTTACGATCGGGGTAAATTCATTTGAGGCTGCCGAATTGTGTCTCACGTGACCGAAATATTGCAAAACTTTTGACTTACTCAAGGAGTTGCAGAAATCTTTTGATGGTTAAACTCCAACTTCATTTACTTAAAAACGAAGGCTGGAATTGCATAATGGTTTTCGGCAAGTCGTGTTCAAATTCTGACTGAGGGTGTTCGTAATATATTTGAGATCTAGTAGATGTTAGAGAAGGCGTACTTTGTGTAACGGTTATCGTAGTTAGAAATGGAATCGATAATCCGAGTTCAGATCCTGGATGAAGTGTGAATACCGTTGGGAATCTGTTCTCTGTACTACAATTGTTAAATTGTAGAAAATATTAGGTTCTTTAGCCATGCGAAGGCAACCAGTCTAGGAGAAGAAAAGCTCTGAATTCAAACTAGTTCTACCGTCTTAAAAATTGACCTTGTGTCACATCCTATTTATGGTCCTATTTACCCGACCCCTCCGCTCGGGCAGGATATGACACAAGGTCAATTTTTTAAGCGGAGTTTAACAGGTTTGAATTCAGAGTTTTCTTTCTCCTAGACTAGTTGCCTCACCAAGGCTGAAGAACCTAGTCTACCCTACTATCTATCCATAGCTGGAGGGAGGATAATTGGATTCATACCTTTCTACTCATGGTGAACCATCTATCATAGTAAAATAGTCGGCTAGAATGGGTTTTGTAACGTTGGTAGGGCAATCAGTATAACACCTTCTCGGCTGTTTTGTGTGTTATCGTGGAAGATAAAAATCTCTGAGAAACACACCCAACGCCAAATATATTTCTGTCATTAATCATCTTAAACCTGATTTTAAAAAACTTGATTCTTTTTTTAAGCCGTTGAAGCGTATCATTATTATCATTATTATTGAAATGTTTATATCTTGAAAATATTTGTACAATACATGATGAATATAATTTCTGTTTTATAACCGCAAAGAAAGTAATTTTTACTGAAAGAGTATTGTTAATCTCACAAAACAATGTATATTAACTTTGACATTTTACCAATTAATTTGTCTATATAATCAAAATTAGTAACTTCACCGCTAAATACAATCCAAAAATGTTCAATGAAATATAAAATGGTTGTAAAACTAGCAAAATTAATGAACGAAAGTGAAGAAAAATATCACAATATTACAATGATAAAATATTTTAAGATATAAAAACACACTCGTGATTCAGGGTTTTACATATTCGATCTCCAGGTGCTATTTTCAACCATATTTGGAGCCTATTGAATTTTTTGGAATAAATTGTACACGAAAAGGGGGATAAAATATCTAACTGACGTGATTATTTGTTTTTGTCACGTCATTTGATCTGACACCGAATTAAAAAATAGATGTTTAGTTTCGTGAGGACATTTTTTCACCAACTCTGAAAGATTCCTTGGATTAGAAAACTTTATTTCTTCCAAACACATCTTGCCCTGTTTGGATCCTTCATTACAAGTATAAAGTCTTTTTAATATCAAACATTTGACTTCAGGTTCTTCTCCCTATTTTTCTGAATACTTTCAAATATATTTATATTATTGTATTATTTACGTACTGTTTATTTTTTTGTGAAGCTTTCTGATTATTAGCTTTCCTTTAATGGTCATTCAGCCGATCCTATGTTGATCATATCAAATACGTTAATATTTATTACTGTGGCTTGATAAACCACACACAAAAAAATCTTTATATATATATATATATATATATGCATGGAAGTAAATAATGGAGTAAAATTCGATAGTATAGAGAAAATATTGATAAAAAGGTAATCCAAACAGAAGAAGAGATTTATTGAGAATCAAATTTGACACTATAGCGCTTCGGTTCTAATAAACCATCATCAAGACTGGGAGGGATAGTGGTGGTGATGTTAAATAAACGATGAATGTTTAAAAAAATACAAAAATACAAAAACCTAGGGAAAACTGATATTTTTGTATTTTCTAAAAATCCAAGGTTGATTTAACATCACTAATATCATCCCTTAGAGTCCTGATGATTGTTCATTTGAATCGAAACGCTATAGTGTCGACTTTGTTTCTCAATAAATCTCTCCTTCTGCTTAGATTACGCTGTTATCAATTTTTCTCTCTCAGCATATATAGAGTAATACCCTGCTTTACGTCATTTCGTTCTACATCAAATTTACCTTGACGTCATTCAGTTGACGGTTGATCCTATTTTGATTGTATTAAATACGTTAATATTCGTTGCTGCTGCTTTGTATACCATACACACAAACACACACATAAACAATATATATATATATATATATATATATATATATATATATATATATATATATATATATATATTGTCATCCACAGACAGATCTGTTTCGTTCTATCAGAACTCATCAGTGTGGCTAGACATACTAGATTCCCGTCGCTGGAATATATATATATATATATATATATATATATATATATATATATATATATATATATATATATATTCAGTTTATTTAGTGAATTAGTTTATTTCATATTCTTTTCGTGTTCATTTCATTCAGCAATGACATTTCCGTCGTAAGACTGAAATGACACTGCTAAATGACGTAAAGGTAATTTTGACGTAAACCGAAATGACGTGTATATATATATATATATATATACTCTGCTTAAATACGTTAATATTCGTTGCAGTGGCTTTGTATACCATATACACAAACACACACATACACAATATATGTATATATATATATATATATATGTATTGTGTAGGCGTGTATGGCATACAAATCCACAGCAACGAATATTAACATATTAAGCAGAGTATATATATATATGTATATATATATATATATATATATATATATATATATACTAATACTCTGCTTTGCGTCATATCGGTTTACGTTAAATTTACCTTTACGTCATTCAGCAGTGTCATTTCAGTCTTATGACGGAGATGTCATGGCTGAATGAAATGAACACGAAAAGAATATAAAATAAACTAATTTAAAAAATATTTGAAATAAATAAAATAGAAAAAAAGGATAAAGGAAACTAAAAATAATGTAAAAAAAAACAAAACAATAAAGCACAACCAAACGTATATGCAATACAATAAAATATTTAGATTAAAAGATTGTAAACAACGTACGCCATTACGTATTCCCACCGTCTTGTTTTCCTTCATCTTTAAAAAGATCTGACTAAAATGCGTTTTCGTGTTCTCATGGTTTCGCGACATATATTCTTTCGTGAGTTATTTACGTTAGTTTTACGGAGTTTGTTCACATTCAAAAGCATTTTAAGGCATTATGTCCGGTTTACATAAAGTAAGTAAAGTTGGTGACTGTAGACGAGGGCGACCCGAAGGTTCCCCTTTTAATAGCTACTACACGGAGGTGTAGGGGAGGGCGCTACTCCTTCCCCTGGTTTGATCCACTTTATCCTTAATACGTACCTTATCATGCTTAGTGTTAAGTAAAGAGGTATCAAGTACCATTTTTTAATCTTAGGTCTGACCCGGACTAGTGGCGAACCCGGAACAAATTGATGACGTAAGGCGAGGTATGATTCTCTCTCTTTCTCTCTCTCTCTCTATATATATATATATATATATATATTATTTTTGGTCCAGTTAAACCGGAGTTGGGAGTAATTCCATCAGGACAAGAAGGTATTCAAGCATGAATATTTAAAATTTTCCTGGTAAAGAGCTCAATGTACCAATAATAAGGGGATAAAAAATAAGAGTAAAGCGACCTTCATACAATTTGACATCATTGATTTCTATCCTTCCATAACTAAAAATCTTCTAATAGATAGTATCAATTATGCACGTAAATATATAGATATAACAAATGAACAATATGAAATAATATTAGCTTGTAGGAAAACAGTTATAAAAAATAATGATTCAACTTGGGTAAAAAATGGATTAGAAAATTTCGACGTTCCAATGGGAGGGTATGATTCCTCCCAAATAGCAGACCTTGTAGGTTTATATATATTAAATATGCTTACTAGAATTATTAGTCATCAACAAGCGGGTTTGTACCATGATGATGGTTTAATATATATCCCAAATAGTAATGGCCCTCTTAGCTCTAACATACAAAAAAGGATTATAAGGGCCTTTAAGTTTTCGGGTTTTAGGATAGAAATCTCATCTAATATTAAAATAGTCAATTTCTTGGATATGACTTTAGATCTATCAAATAATTCCTATAAACCTTTCATAAAGACCAATCAGAACCCTACGTACATTAATGTTAATTCTAATCACCCTAAAAACATAATTAGGCAAATCCCAAAAGCGGTAAATTTAAGAATAGGTAAGTTATCTGCAAATGAAAAGATTTTCAAAGAGAGTAGTAAAAGATATATTTTCAACCATATTTGGAGCCTATTGAATTTTTTGGAATAAATTGTACACGAAAAAGGGGATAAAATATCTATCTGACGTGATTATTTGTTTTTGTCACGTCATTTGATCTGACACCGAATTAAAAAATAGATGTTTAGTTTCGTGAGGACATTTTTTCACCAACTCTGAAAGATTCCTTGGATTAGAAAACTTTATTTCTTCCAAACACATCTTGCCCTGTTTGGATCCTTCATTACAAGTATAAAGTCTTTTTAATATCAACCATTTGACTTCAGGTTCTTCTCCCTATTTTTCTGAATACTTTCAAATATATTTATATTATTGTATTATTTATGTACTGTTTATTTTTTCGTGAAGCTTTCTGATTATTAGCTTTCCTTTAATGGTCATTCAGCCGATCCTATGTTGATCATATCAAATACGTTAATATTTATTACTGTGGCTTGATAAACCACACACAAAAAAAACTTTATATATATATATATATATATGCATGGAAGTAAATAATGGAGTAAAATTCGATAGTATAGAGAAAATATTGATAAAAAGGTAATCCAAACAGAAGAAGAGATTTATTGAGAATCAAATTTGACACTATAGCGCTTCGGTTCTAATAAACCATCATCAAGACTGGGAGGGATGGTGGTGGTGATGTTAAATAAACGATGAATGTTTAAAAAAATACAAAAATACAAAAACCTAGGGAAAACTGATATTTTTGTATTTTCTAAAAATCCAAGGTTGATTTAACATCACTTATATCATCCCTTAGAGTCCTGATGATTGTTCATTTGAATCGAAACGCTATAGTGTCGACTTTGTTTCTCAATAAATCTCTCCTTCTGCTTAGATTACGCTTAAAAATAGTGGTTTTAATGAGGATTTTAGGTATTTAAATGAAAATATAACAAATGAAATTACTAAAGAAAATAATAATTACGATCAAAAAAATAAAAATAGAAAAAGGAAAATTATATGGTTTAACCCCCCTTTTTGTAAACTTGCAAATATAGATGTAGGTAAATATTTTTTGAGACAGATAGATACACATTTTAAACAAGATAATATATTACATAAAATATTTAATACGAAAACCTTGAAAATAAGTTATTCTTGCACAAAAAATATTTCTCAAATAATAAATAGTCATAATAATGAATTAATTAATAAATTTCGTAACCGAGTAAATAATAATAATAATAATAATAATAATAGTAAAAAAATAGAATGTAACTGCAAATCTCGAAGTGATTGTCCAATGAATGGTTTGTGTAATTCAGATAACGTAGTATATCAAGCTATTATTTATCCAAAAGAGAACATAAATGATAAGAAATATTATATTGGCATTTCATCTACTAATTTTAAAATTAGGTATGGAAATCATAAATTCTCCTTCTCCCATGAGCATCAAAAAAATCAAACTGCTCTATCTAAACATTATTGGGGATTAAAAGTTAAAGGGTTAACCCCGGAAATACAATGGTCCATATTGAAAAGATCTAGTACACCAAAATCTTTCGATAGTAGGTGCAACCTGTGTCTTGAAGAAAAAATCCACATTTTGCTTTTTCCTGAGTCAAAAAAATTATTAAATAAGAGAAATGAACTAATAGCTAGGTGTAGACATAGGGCTAAATTTAAACTATAAATAATTAACAAAATTTTTCTATAACAACACTGAGCTAATTTTGAGAATAAATAAAATAAATTGTTAGATAGAAAATTGTGAAAAAGAATATAATACATACGTACTACGCATAAAAAGTGGAACGAATTAATGCTTTCTAAATAATTTTGAAATGTTAAAATATAGTAAATAAATGAAATATTTGCTTTAATTTTAATATATCTAATACTGTACCTTTACTTGAATTTTTTATTCAAAGTTTAAATCTTAGTCAATAAAAAATCTGTAAGTTAGGTCTAAATATAAATTTTTAAAAAACCTTTTAAAAAAACAATATTTACTATACTGCTAACCGAAAGTTAAATTTAAAACGGAAGTGGGCTTAATGAAGAGGTAAATCCTCACCCCTCTTCGACTCCCTCCCACCTCTTCGACTCTCTCATACGATCCCCTCCCACTACCATGTGTCTATTCATTTTTTTTATCCAAAATGATCTGAAGAAGTCCTGTTACTTTTTTCGTGTTTTTGAAAAACTCAAAAATGCATAACAGGATTGAAATAAATTTATAATCCTATGTGACTGGTTTCGTTGTTTTTCTTAAAGTATAATATATATATATATATATATATATATATATATATATATATATATATATATATATATATATATTGTAGCATTGTAAACATGTCATGCTGCTGCGCGAATAGATAAATCCTCAAAAATGTCAGCCGGTAAACAAATTAGTTTACAAAGTTCGACATATCTTCCAGTTTGCTAAGTGAAACAAATTCTTGATTTGACATATTCAAAGGGTTCACCAGCGATGGCCATCTAAGGAGTGACTGGTATTGGTCGGAAGATGTCATCTACCCCAAGTCTAGGCTGAAGTGTGGATGGAGTGTTCCGCGAATCCAAATATATTCATATACATCATAGATTTCATGAATCTGTCTCCTCTTCTTTTTAGGTGGCTGGAGTGCGAGAAAATAAGCTTTTGGGTATACTGAGAACGAGACGAATCTAAGATATGAGAAGGGTTATTTTCCTAGGAGAACGAACAAACTATCCAGTACGTGGTGTCCCGTTATCTATTTCTTTCTGATTCAGATTGTTCCGAGAGAATGAAACAACGGAGGTCTTAACGCTAAAACGATTCGCATTTTTATATTTCTTGCTCTCCATCCGACGATTAATCATCACCGATATATTAGTCGACAGTGACAGCACTACAATATATATATATATATATATATATATATATATATATATATATATATATATATATATATAGTATTACGCTTAATAAATATCTATCCACGGTCGGTTTTATTAAACATTCTGTTGTCTATTTGTGGCACACAATGCTGCAGATTCACTATGTCAGTGATAATACTGTGTTTTCAGCGGGGGAGGGGGGCTCGTGGTGTTATGGTTAAAGCGATGGACTGCGGAATCGTAGTATGCGAGTTCGTACTCCAGTCGCGCTATTACGTTCACTTTCGGGCAAATACCCTTGGGAAAGGTATGATACCCCTTATCGTCCCAGCTATGGGTTAAATAGTATCACTACTGTCCTTCTAGGAGAATGGCTTTGGCATAAGATAACCTGCAAAGGTTGATATGCCATTAAACAAAGAAACCAAACTGTGTTTTCAATTACAACTTTCTAGGGGTTATCATTGCGAGCACCGTACTCACCGGTCTTTGAATTCGAAATCGTCTTTCTCCTAAACTAGGTAACACAATTTAGTATTAAATAACCTACAATGGTTGATATGACAAAAAAACCCAACCAACCAGCCAACCTAAACTAGTTGCCTTAAAGTGCTCAGATATTTTACCGATATTTAAGTAGAGATCCATGCCTTTCTCAAAGGCACTTGCGCAAAACTAGCACAAACTGTATCAATACAGAGTCACTCGTTTTCTTTTTCATCGTCATCATTATCTTCAAGTCGTGCTGCGACCATCCTTCCCTATCGACCATTGCACTCAGCATATCCTCTAGACAGCACTCAGTATCCGCACAGAGTTGACGAGTGTAAGTTTTTGCTGGTCGGCTAAAACTCGTGTGCTCTTGCGTTGGAATCCGTCGCTTATGAGTTCATCCTTACTTCTTCAGCCATATCCAGCAGGTTTTGGCCTTCCTCTCGGGTTGTTTGGGAGATGAGAAATAAATGATCATACAACCGCTATTTTGTAGGGTGCTGCTCACATGATTTGTTCAAAACAGCACGTAGCATTCTTGTATAGTTATCATTCAATTTTTTCTCCAAGAGTTTCTTGAGACTCCAGGTGGTGCAACCATACATTAAGACTGACATAACAGCAGTTTGGAAGCATTTCCGTCTTATTTATGTTAGAGATCAGATTTTCATAATGTTGATAACCTATGAATAGGAATCTATGCTTTAACAAAGTGAATTTTGACATTGCCTTCAGTAGAAGAGATATTGTTGCCGAGGTACATGATCTGGTCAATTGTCTTGACATTTAATGAGGGATGGCGCTAATCTGCCCTGATATTTTATTCATATCTGAGTGGAAGAATATCGATTCATGCCTTTCTCAATGGTATTTGTGTTAAATAAAAACAAACGGTCTCAATACATAGTCATTCGTTTCCTTTTTAGAACTAAACAAAAATAGAGAATTTGATATAAAAAGTTAGTAATTTACTTTGGTTGTATCTTAAAAACGTGTTTTTAAGAGATTAGCGGGAAATTTTTGCGCTCATGACTTTAATGATGATAAATGCTGACCAGGAAAGAACGGATCCGTCTTTTCAATTGCATTATTATATATTGTAGCCAAAGAGCCGATAGAAAAAAAATATTTGAAAATCAAAGAATTTTTTCTTAGATTTTCATTTGGTTTGAATTAATTTCTTCCTATTTTTCCACATGACAATACCATAAATCTCTACAACTGACATTCTTGGTCTGTTTTGTATCTCCAACTGAGTATCAGGAATATCAATGCTGAGATATAAAATTATTTTGGGACAGGAAAAACTAGTCACGTTAGAAATATAATCCCATCGATTTTTGATTTAAAAATAAATGGAATACCGCTTTTAAGAAATTTATGAGTGTTTGCAATCACAGCGATCGAACATTTGGTCGATTCTGCTTATATTAATATTGCTCGCTCTAGATACTGAATTCTAATCACTTATCAAGGCGACATTATACTGTCCCAAAATGAGGTGACTATCGAAATTGAAGAAAAAAAAACAGAGGCAGAGCATTCGAGCCTAAATATTTGTGGTTTTGCGATGGCGATCAATATCTGCTGTAGGAAATCGGAAGAGATGAGATAGAGAAGGTGGTTTGCAATCATCAACATTTTTATTTTCTAAGCTTTAGATCACAAATACAATATGACTTATAAATATATACGCTCCCTACAATTTTCTCAAAAGAAAATGTTAAATTTTTTCGAAACCGAAGATTTTATGATGCTTGGCCCAGCGGTTAGAGTGTTCGCCAATGGCCCGGGAGATCTGGGTTCAATCCCAGGTCGAGTCATACCAAAGACTTTAAAAATGGTACTTGATACCACCTTGCTTAACACTCAGCATTATAAGGTACGGTTCAAGGGTAAAGTGGAGCAATCCTGGGAATGGAGTAGCGCCCTCCCCTACACCTTGGTGTAGTAGCTATCGAAAAGGGAGCCTTCGGTCACCCTCGACTATGGTCGCTAACTTACTTTTACTTTATTTTTAGTGTAACGTTATACCACCATTACTATAATTATTATTCATAGCCATACTCTACAGTGTTGAAACCCTGTAATCCAAAATACGAATATGTAGCAGTTTAAAATTAAGTTCATTTCTTATGTAAATATTAATGCAATGTTGACTTTGGTAGCAGAATTTCCCACCTATAAAAATTGGTAATAGATAACACTTAATAATATTCGTTCTGATCATATAATCCTCCACAGGAATCAATAAAATCTTGGTATCTGTTGTTTAAATTGATTGATTTTAACGGCATGTTAACCCTTCTAGGGTTATTCTACACCTAGAGGTTGATGTTACCTATTCTAGGGTTATTCTACACGTAGAGGTTTTGGAATCGCGGTCAATATATGTTCACATTTACATTTGTGTATTTTTTTTATCAAGAGTATTATTTGTACACAGTCCTACCAAATATAGTTTATTTTCAAACAGACTGATGATTTGAGCCACAGAAGTGGCCCTAACAGGTTTTACTATACTTACCTGGCACAGGAGCTTGCTCCAAGATTACCGAGCTTCGGCAGGGCCACCAAATTTTTTGGCTTGGTTTGGTTTTATGGCATATCACCTATTGTAGTTTATTAAATGCCAGATCCATTTTTATACATATAAACAGTTCTATTTCAAACAAATTGGTTTATCATGAGTACACGGTTTAAATGTCAAAAACAGTTCTATTTCAAACAATTTAGTTTAGCATAAATACCCAGTTTAAATGTTAAAAACAGTTAAATCTTGAACAGTTCTGTTAAGCATAAGTACAGGTTTTTGTCTACACACAGAACACATTTAAATGTAAAAACAGTTCTATTTGAAAAAAAAAAATTCAGTTAAGCATAAATACTCAGTTTAGTTTTATTTAACGCATGGATAGGACTCAATCAGGTGCTACCACTCCGGGCTTGAGTAGACCTGAGAACGATGGCAATAAAGGGGTACTCAGAATTCCCCTAAGCTCCAGCATTACTGAAGCCTTAATATCAGATTGTTTTGTGTCATATCCTCGACACTCGCTGGAGGAGCCTTACTCCTCTGCAGAGATAGTCAGTGTATTCTACAGCCCCAGTCAACTGGGCCAAAACATATTTCTATTTTAAACAACAGAGTTTAGCATAAGTACAAATTTTAAATGTTAAAAACATTTCTACTTCAAACAGTTCAATTTAGCTTAAGTACACTGTTTAGCTCTACTTGACCTATAGATTGGACCCTATCGGGTACTACCACTTCGGGCCAGAGTGTACCTGGGTCGATAGCAATGAAAGGGTTCTCCACATTCCCTGAAGCTCCAGTATTACTGGAGCCTCATCATAGTATTGTTCAGTGTCATATCTAGGACACTCGTTGGGGTGGAGTCCTACTCCTCTGCAGTCGGTGTATTCTACAGCCCCAGCTGACTAGGCTGTGAGCCACTTGGTATACGTGTCTCAAGGAGTAGCAATGATGTATGGATTCACATTGCACTAGACAGCAAGGTCACCTGGTATACGTGCCGGGAGACTAAACAAAGGCTAGCATAGATCACATTGCACACAGTGATCCTATGATCAGTACTGACCAACAGCACACGAGGCTCAGCTCGTGCGTGGCCCCCTCACCTAAATCCCCACTCTATAAAAAAAAACTTGTCTAAAAGTCCAGTCTGGTGTAAAGCAAGGAAAAATATACGTGAGAGGTTCTACTAAAATTCTTTGAATTAAATTAACTTTTATAAGAATTTGTAAAGGGTCCACATATTCGTGGGGGATACTATATTTCTGTATCATTAAACGTTATGGAAAACTGTTTCGTCATTACTTATCAATAAACAGCAGGTAGATATTTTGCATTTGATATTGAAATTAAGGAAAACTAATCTTGGTAAAATAATCTAAGCAGTCACATCCCTTTGCACTAAAAATAACATTTTTAACCGGCTTATTGGCCTAGTGGGAGACCGGGTTCAATCCTTGGTCGAGTCATACGAAATACTTAAAAATGGTACTTGATACATCCTTGCTCAACACTTAACATTATAAGGTACGTATCGAGGATAAAGTGTAGCAAACCAAGGAAAGGAGTAGCGCCCTTCCCTATACCTCGGTGTCGTAGCTATTGAAAAGGGATACTTTGGGTCACCTTCGACTCCGGTTACCAACTTTATTTACTACATTTTATATGATTATCAAAAATAGATGCCTGTTGTTAAACATTATTTTCTTTAGATCCAGTTGGAAAAAATCTATGACCATTTTCAACCACAAATTTTAAAGCGACATCACTCGGGTCAAACATAACCCCTCTACTACAGGAAGGATATGACATAGCATAAAGCTGATCTGACTTAAGAGTTTCCCATCTTGACTGGTTACTTAAACAAGGCCAAAGAACCCAGTCTTCCATACTATTAACCCTTAGCTGAGAGAGAGAGAGAGAGAGAGAGAGAGAGGGAGAGAGAGAGAGAGAGGTGATATATTCATATCTTTCCCAAAAAGTATTAGCGCAAACAGAAATGTAAACAGCCTAGGTTGATATATATATATATATATATATATATATATATATATATATATATATATATATATATTAGAAAACTCAAAGCTGGTTAAATTGTCAATGTAAATTTACTATGGCGAAGAATATCATTATACTCTTCGTCTCATCAGATGACTTCGTACGTTTAATTTGAGGTTGAAAAATAGCAAATATGGATTACAGGCTATAGATATGTATAAGAAAAAAACAAAAAAAAAACAAAGACATATGTAAATTTAAATTCTCTTTTTTTTATGGGAGGAGGATGATGGCCCCATTAACTGAGGGATTTAACACATGTAAAAGAAGTAAACAGAAAAGTATACGCAGATAATAGTTTAGTTTACAAGCTCGCATAATTCAAAAAATTCCACATGTAACGAAAAATCAATCATATGTTCAAATTAGGATGCGTTTCTTAATTTTTCTAATACTTTATTGTTTAAACCCCTTTTAATTTCACCTGAGAATTTGAATTTATATGTTTTTTCTCATACATATAGACATACAAATTTGAACACACCTGCCCACTATGCACACATGGGTCTAGTAACACTAATGAGTCACATGACATTTTGGAGGGAAAATGATAAGTACTCAATTTGGACATTTAGGGGTGTAGTTTCTTTGGGGTGTACTCACTTTTGTTGGCAGAGGTTTAGCTTTTAATGGGTATATTTTGAGTTATTTTGAGGGGAAAATAAATTAACTCTGTTATATAAGCTGCCCACTGACTACCCTTTCATTGTGTCAAAGTGTCATTTTGTCAGTGTTGTCCCATGAAGAGATGTACTTAAATATCTGCAGAAATGTGAGGGGTGTACTCACTTTTGTGATACACTGTATATATATATTAGATTTATATATTTAATGCAATGGAAGTTTGTCTGCGACCTTAAGTTTCATGAAGTTTTACAAACAACAATCATCAGGCAGATAACGAAAGGAAATGAAGAAATCGAAAAAATCGAAAAATACAGTCAAAAATCGTTGGAATTGTATACAAATCTTTATGTGTGTGTATGTAGAGGGGGTTTATAGTTGCATATTATTGTGTGTGGATATGTAAGTGGTGTTTAGTGTATGTGTGTGCGAATGTACTTACGCAGCGCGAACAACTTGATCTTTTTTTATTTCTTCATTTCCTTTTCTTATCTGTCTAATGATTGTTTTTTTTATAAAACTTCATGAAACTGAAGGTCGCAAACAAACTTCCATGGCATTAAATATATAAATCTAATATATATTTATTTATTATGATTATATTATTCCTCTATCTCAGGTATTGAGCACTCTCCAAATTATATCACACTTGGTTCCCCACAAACCCACAAAGTGAATTAGTGACAACAAACACTGTTACAATATATATATATATATATATATATATATATATATATATATATATATATATATATCATCATCATCATCATATCGTGCTGGCAGCACGGATATCCCTGACCCTCTCTCGCCACTCCTCCCTATCGTTCATCGCCCTAGGTAGGTCTTCAGGACGTCAACCTGTATCCTCACATAGCTGCTGAATGTACGTTCGTGCTGGTCGTCCTGCTTTTGCGCGGCCGTGTGTGGGGATCCATAAGAGTACATCTCTTATGAGTTCATCTCTGCTTCTCCAGCAATGTCCTGCATGTCTGGTTCGCCTAACTTGAATAGTTTTCGTGATAGGGGGCAGGTGGTCGTACAGTTGGTGTCTTGTGGGGTGTTGCTGCCAGGACTTGTTCAGGATTGCACGCAGCATTCTTGTGTAATTGCCATCTAGTTTCTTCTCCAGCCGTTTTGTTAGCGTCCATGTAGTGCATCCATATAGCAGTATCGATGTGACCGCTGCCTGGAAGAAACTGCGTTTCATTTTATCGGTTCGGTCTGATTTCCATATAGTCGATAGCCTATTGATAGCTGTCCATGCTTTCGTTAACCTCGTTTCGATGTCCTTTTCGGTTGATTCGACGCTGCTTCCTAGGTACGTGAATTTGTCTACTAGTTTAAGAGGGGTTCCTTCTAGAGTGGAGATGTCCCCCGTTTGGTTATAGCACATATATTCCGTTTTGTGTGCATTAACATGGAGGCCTATGCTTGCTGCTGCTCGTTCCAAACTATGCAGAAGTGTTTCGGCTTGGTCAGGTGTATTTGCCAGTATCGCTATGTCATCGGCGTAGTCGGCGTCGGTAATTGTTGTTGCGGGGTATCTTCTGCTTCTTTTCTTCGTCAGTTCGAAGCCATTCTCTTTGATTTTGTCAATCGATGTTCTAAGTACGTAGTCTAGACAAATGATAAAGAGATACGGAGCCAGCGTGTCCCCTTGTAGTACTCCTGCTACAATGTCGAAGTATTCTGTGTCTCCATCTGGTGATCGTACTTTTACTTTAGTGTTTCTATAGAGAATCGTTATTGCCGCTACGGTTTCTTTAGGTATGCCGTACGCTAGTAGGATTTGTTCCATCTTTCCTCTGTGAATGGAGTCGAAAGCCTTGGTATATATATATATATATATTTTTTCAAGCAGTACGAATATTTTTAGTCTTTTTTTGTTGTTGTTGATTTTTTCCCAGATATCAGTTTGTGTGATATCTTTTATTTACAATTTACATCATTTGTTTTTTGTTACAGCGCCAGAGTTATAGTAGAGATATAAAAATAAAAATAGCTATATATATATATATATATAGACTTTTGAGTTTTACATCAATAATCTTATTCACTTATTCTTTTAATATTGTTAACTATTTGTTACAGCGCCAGAGTTATAGTAGAGGTATAAAAATAAAAATAGGTATATATATATATATATATATATATATGCAAATTTCATTAAACATAATAGACACTTTATGCCTACATATTATCTTCTGGATCCATTCGAATTCCCGTATTACTTTTATCGTATTTGGGGGGAATTGATTTATGTATTTTCCATAGTTGTATGTATCCCTAGTACTTTCTGCCCGACTTTGGGCCATCATCAGGGGAGAATCTATTACAAAAGTGATGTAACTTTTATTTTAGCAAATTACTACTGTGTAAGGACGTCTTTGCCGTTGAAGATTATGGCGTTTGCTTTTAAATGTAATTCTGTAAATATGGACAATACCTAAATCAATTCCCCCCGAATACGATTAAAGTAATACGGGAATTCGAACGGATCCAGAAGAAAATACCTAGGCATAAAATGTCTATCATGTTTAATGAAATTTGCATTAACGAAGAAATGCTGCCTAAATATATATATATATATATATATATATATACTTTGCTCGTCCATGTGAGGGGGTGCACAGGAGTACGTCGCTTATGAGTTCGTCCTTACTTCGCCAGCAGTGTCCCTCATATCTGATTCGTCTAATTTGGATGGTTTTCGTGATGGGTGATAGGTTGCCGTACATATGATGTTTTGTGGGGTTTTGCCTTCCGGACTTGTTTCACAGAGCTCGTAGTATTCCTGTGATTAGATCGTGTAGCACAAAAAGTGTAGTGTATACAATGAAACTAAATGTACGAGGATCATTAAATAATTTTTCAGACTTTTTTCGTATGGGCCCTTTTATTGATAGTACACACATGAAACTCTAGTCCTCTTCCTAGTAATCTTCTCCGGCTGCAATGCACTTTTTGTACCGTTCCAACAACCTCTGGAAGGCCCCATGGATGTCCTCTTGTGTGAGCGTGTCAATGACCTTCGTCACAGCCTCTTTCATCTCCTAAATTGTCTCATAACGACAGCCTCTGAACTTAGGGAATGACCAAAAGTTACAGGGAGCAAGGTCTGGACAATAGAGAGGGTGGGGAATTGTTTTGATGCCCATCTTGACTGAATAGTCTGTGACAAGGATGGAGTTGTGGACTGGTGCATTTTCCTGGTGGAAATGCCTCTGACCCGATTTCAAGAGTGCTGGCCTCTTCCGACCAAATCTCTTCCTGGACTCCCTTAAAACCTCAACATAGTAACCCTAACCCTTTGGCCAATCAAATCTGGTCTATTGACTTCCTTACTCCTCCCACATCTCTCATCATCACTCACATACTCTCTGCTCTCCTTGAATCTCTTATGCCACTCAAAAACTGATGCTCGATTCATACAAGATGGTCGAAAAGCAGTCTGAAGCATTCCATATGTTTCTGTGGCATTTTTTCCAAGTTTAAAACAATTTTATTGCATATCGTTCTTCTAAAATGTCCTCACGTCCAGATTGCATTTTTGAAATTAACCAGCTGTGACAATCAGGCATTAGTAGAGTGTATTCCAATTCCTACTGTAGCTGTTCCTTTGAACCTGAAATCATAAGATGTATTGCAATAACATAGTGAATTTTCAAGAGTCTATGACAATTTTAAATGTCTGTACAAAAAAAGTCTGGAATTTTTATTGAAAGCACCACGTAAGCTACAAAAGATGCGAAAAATTATCTAAAGAGGGATTATCTTATGAGAGATAGCTTTCAAGAAATCGAGTGTAGTTCTTATTTTAAAAGTTCCATAATATTAAAGGATACATTTTTTATATGAATTTTTTTGACTCGCGTAATAGTGCTGTCGTAACAAACGTAATAAAAATCTATTTTTATGTCTGTCGGCACTTTGTTCCGTTAAACATTTTATTTCGTTTCATTTGTCAGTGTTATTGTTGTTGGAAAATCCCCGAAGCAACATTCCAAACATTGAATAATTAAGTTATAGATTTTAATCAATTTTGTTGTTTCTTAAATTTTTCTAGTTATTAAGGCATTTATGGTATAGTAAAAAGCAGTCATAAAAAAACTTCATACATATATATGCACGAGGGTCATTTAAAAAGTTCATGGGCTGACGAGGATATTCTTATGGAATGTGACCAAATGAGGTTTATTTTTTTTAGATATATATATATATAGAAGGTATCATACAATTACTGATATTTATACAACAGCATTGCTTTTAACAAAGCCTTCATCAGATGATAATTCTGGGTTCAAGCATGGTTTCGGGACCGAAGCATCATTACCACTAACCCAGACCGCCCCAGTATCTCATGACACCACCAGACTTTGTCAGGTTGTTGTCGCACTGTAGGATTGCCAGATCCACGCTGATGCAGTTAGAACCTTATCTTGGATCTTTTCTATGTATTTCCTCTTGTCTGATGGAGGAAGTCCAAGGTTAGTTAAAAAATAGAGGTTGAGTTGGCAATAAAACCTCTGCATCCGACTTCGATAGGAAATACATTCGTTATCCAGCCATTTCTGACACATTGTTCTCGCAGATCTTCATGTTTTCCAACTTACGCTGATGTGCCCAGTCGAAATTTTCTTCATAAGGGACCGTTAACTCAATAACGAAAACTTTTTTTGCTTTAACGGACCAAATAACAATATCTGGACGCTTTGTTGTTAACGCTATTTCAGTTGGAAATATGAAGTTATGTTTTAAATCGGTTGCGACGTGCCAGTCCGTGCAGCCCTCAAGCAATGATGGTTTACGCATATTTTCACGTGCAATTTTCGAAATATTTCCTTCTTTAACAAACTGAATTGCTCTGTTGTTGATAATATTTAGAGCTTTATTGGCAGTCTCACAACATGTCTTTGAAACCTCAGAAAAATCTCCAGGACTTCGTTGTCTTTAAGTATAGCTTCTTAGAGCGTACTCACTTCCAGTGAGAATATGAGTGAGGCTCGCACTTTTCCCACATGCTCTGCATCGGTCGGATGTAGTTAACCCCCAAGCATGAAGGTTGACTGCTGTTGGTAAGACGTCATAGACTGCTTTTATGAGGAAACTTAATTTCTTTGGTTCCATGTGCTTGAGGTCTCTCCATGTGACAGCTTTGTCCTTTGCATTCTCCCACTTAGTCCATGCGCCCTGTTTACTTTGTCCTACAGCTGTAGCAAAACGCCTAACTTCCTCAAGATGATGGATTTCTCCCGACACCATTTTTCTTCTGTTTGCCGTGGATTCTTTGGACCACCAACGCTGTGGATGTACACATAGACCTGCTTTTCTATGTGCCACAGTGCCAATTATTTCTTTCATCCTGAGGGCCGATTCATCATTCTCAACAGCTATTTTTGCCTTCCATTTCCGACCGGTTATCACAGAAGGCTGGGCATTCTTCACCTGTGGGTCACGAGAGTCATGCAGCATTTGGAAGAGTCGCACTTTTCCTAATTTATATTCCTCAACAAGTGACAACGTTGGAAGTTTTAGTTTTGTTGATGAACTATATAGTGCCACGTTTGTTAAGGAGTTAGGTACTCCCAACCATTTTTTAAATAAATTTACTGAATAACCGCTCCATTGTTTCAACTTTTGTAAGTCATACCTCATATATTTGCCATGGTCATGTCAATTTAGGAATTAATCCAAAATAAATGCACCATATTTTATCTTTGTTCATGAGGTCACATTTATCAATGGAGTGTAATCCATTTTGTAGCTGTTTCCTTAGGTCCTGCCAACGATGTCAATCAGTAGGTGGTAGGGAGTAGCAGCGACCGAGACTCTTAACGTTTTTTTCACGGATCGTAGGGATTTCGTTTCCACTGACAGAAAACTATATTTCTTTGCAGTTTCCTTTCAGCAACGATAAACTTCGGCACTTTGAAGGCTTTATTTTCATAGCAGCCCAATTGAAGAGCTCTTGGAGGTGGGTCACCAGTTGTTCCATGTGTGATCGGGATTTGCAATTAGAGTTACATCATCCACAAAAGCCTTCATAGATGGACCGGTTATTTGATTGGTGTTGGCATTGGCACTGCGTAATATCATCTCCATTGCCAATACGAAAAGTAGTGGGGAGATAACAACCCATCATGATGCCAATATTCAACTTTTGCCAGTTAGTTGAACATTTATTGTTAGAAAACCTCACATAAGTACGTTTAAAGTACGTTGATATGAGGTTTTTAATGTTCTCTGGAATCCAAAAGAACTCCATTGCTTTCTCAAGTAGTTGGTGTCTTACTGAGCCATATGCAATTTCTAGATCTAACCAAATGACATGGAGTTCGATTTTATTATTTTTTGCCGTTTTTATTCGATCCCACAACATAGTGGTATGTTCAATATTACATAGAAAGCCGGGAACTCCAGCCTTTTGGATGGATGTATTGATATACCCATTGTTTATCACGAAACTCGTCATCCTTTTCGCAATGACACCGAAAAAGATCTTACCTTCTACGTTGAGTAATGAAATTGGTTGAAACTGGCCTATTTTTCTGGAGTTTTTTTCTTTTGGTATGTGGATTCCACATGCTAATCCCCAATTATCCGCAATAAATTTCTTTGTATAAGCTTCTCGTAAAATCTTCCAAAGTAGTGCTAATATTTTAGGGAATCTTTTGTAGAGCTTATATGAAATGCCGTTAATCCCCGGTGAGCTCTTAGCTCGAGCTTTTCTGACGAAGTCTTTAATTTCGCCCAGTTTCAAAAGTGAATCGTCAAATTTTTCTTCAGGTGGATATGGGCGATTGGGTCCATTAAGACGCCCCAGTGGAGTGTCGGTGAGTGGGTCGGTATATTTTTTCCGAAGGTGTGCTTCTAAGTCCTCTTTCGATATATATATATATATATATATTAATTGTATAAATGCATAAATTGTATAAAGAAGGTGTGCTTCTAAGTCCTCTTTCGATATATTATATACATATATATATATATATATATATATATATATATATATATATATAAGTAAAGTTGGCGACCATTGTCGAGGGTGAACTGAAGGCTCCCTTTTCAATAGCTACTACACCAAGGTGTACGGAAGGGCGCTACTCCTTTCCCAGGATTGCTCTACTTTACCCTTGATCCGTACCTTATAATGCTGAGTGTCAAGCAAGGAGGCATCAAGTACCATTTTTTGAGTCTTTGGTATGACTCGACTTGGGATTGAACCCAGGTCTCCCGGGCCATTGGTGAACACTCTAACCGCTAGGCCATGCATAAATTGTATAAAGAAGGTGTGCTTCTAAGTCCTCTTTCGGTATATATATATATATATATATATATTGTATAAATGTATAAATTGTATAAATGAATATGTTCTATATAAACTGATACCGTGATACCATTTTCTTTGATTATTTCTTCATCATTATTTCCCTTAACCCAATGAGAACATTTGCTGTTGCTCTGTTACACCGATTAGCATTTCAGCATGTAGGAGCCTCAGGTGGTGTAATGGTTAGCAAACTAGACTAGCAAACCTTCACAAGTGAGTTTGAGCCTCATTTGATGTTTCATTCATATGGCTTGTGTCACATCTAAGAAAAAACTTATTTATATGCATTTCAGCATTTGTCTCACATAGATTAAGTTAATACTATTATCCTTAATGGTTTCTTTTGTCTTTATTATTTCCTTTAATTCAAGTTCCATAATATTAAAGGATACATTTTTTATATGAATTTTTTTTGATTCGCGTAATAAGGGTGTCGTCACAAACGTAATAAAAATCTATTTTCATGTCTGTCAGCATTTTGTTCTGTTAAATGAGAACATTTGAGGGAGCCATATATGAATTTGCTGTTATACACTTAAATCCCCCAAACTGCTCTCATGGTGAGTAACTGTTGATTCTGTCTCAAAGCGTTGTAAAATCTCTGGGTTAAAACATCAAGCCACGATGTTAACTGTTTTATGACGCCTTTAATATCAAAATATTGTGACTCCTATTTTTTAAATATAATTTTCTGTAATATTTTATTACTTTTTATTAGTCTTTATCATCAAGAAGTACGTTGCTTATGGATATTAACTCTTCCCCCATGATAAATACATTGACAAATCTTTAAACCCCCGAGATTTTCTTACTTTTGTATAATATCGAATAAATTACTGCTATCCTTGAAATCATCGAACCTTTATCACTGCTAACACAGAAAGCCTCAGTCGGACTTGCTTGCTTTCCGTTACATTAAAAATATGTTTCAGCAGGTTTTTATTTTGTATAGATTAATTCAGTCTTAGTGGGATGTCTCTCATCGTCTTACAGGGGCAAGGAGTAGGTTTATTGCCAAACATTTGAAGTGCCTGCATAAGGGAGAATGGCGACTGGATTTGGGCGATTTTTGCACCTGTCTCCCTTGAGACTTACTCTCTGAAGTTTTATAAATTAATCTGAACTTCAGTGATTATCTCCCATCATGGGAATGGGGAAAGAGAAGTAAATACAATTATCCTATTGACCATAAGGGTCGCGTGTGTAAAATGAATGTATCGTATGAAAAAAAAAAATATAAGCACATAACAATGGTGTCAACGTTGTTTGTCATTCCAGAAAAGAAGAGCTAAGACAGTTTGCGTTTCAACAACGAAAAAGAATAAAAAATCACAAGAAAAGACAAAAAGACGTGACATAAGGTGCCAACAACAACAACAACAACAAAGGCGACGGTCGATGATAAAAGATTGGGCGACAAACGAACGGCGTGGCAATTGAGTAAGATAGCAGATATAAGATATAAGTTTGTGGAAGTCGGAAAGCACCGACAATACGGTCACCTGCCTCCCATCACGAAAACTATCCAAGTTAGACGAACCTGACACGCAGGACACTGCTGGAGAGGCAGAGACGAGCTCATAAGTGATGTTCTCCTATGGACCCCCACATATAGCCGAACAAAAGCTGGACGACCAGCTAGAACATACATACAGCAGCTCTGTGAGGATATGGGATGTAGTCCTGAAGACCTGTCAGAAGCGATGAACGATAGGGAAAAGTGGCGAGAGAGGGTCAGGGATATCCGTGCTAGCGGCACAATATGATGATGATGATATATGAGGGTCTTATTTTATGTCTACACTGAAGAAAACGTTTTTATATATAAAAATGGGTGTACTTATTTATGGGCATTAATATATTTATCTTTATTTTAAAAAATAGTGACATTCATTATAATGTCTTCATTTGTAACAAGAAGGCAAGGCAGAGGATCAATTTCTTATCGTTAATTTTGATTTTGGTTTTGTATGATATTAAGAAAGTATTGATTACAAACAAAAAAAAATACAAAGAAAATGGTGATCAATTGGCTTTGCGTAGTTTGACAAATGACCAGAAGTATGAGACATCCAATAAGAATTGAACTCACTAGCAATGAAATGCTAGTGAGTTCACTAGCATATGCTAGTGAGTTCACAAGCATATCACTAGCATATCATTGCTTGTGAATTCAAATATGGGATCGCATATCACAGCTCGTTAGCCGTTATACCATGTTAAGTAATAAAGAGGTAAATTCCATAAAATATGGTTTTATGATTCTATGAAGGCTCTGCCATTTTTGCCCGATTTCAATCTAACTTTCAGGTTCGGACAAATAACCTTAGGAAAGGTATGAACCCCCTTGTCCTCCCAGCTATGGCTTAGATAGTACCACAACTGTTCTTCTTGAAGGAATGGCTTTGGCATTAGGTTACGTCCGAAGGTTGATAAAGCAAACCAACTTTCAGGAATTGATAGTTATTCCTGGAAATATATTAATCTCTAACGGGAGATTTTTCACATTTGTTTTTAGGTGATAATTGCATCTCACCCTCTGTAAATGTAAAAAGTATTCTTACTGTTTCCAGTGGCAAACTGTTTCTTCTTGGCTTGAAACAGAGACAGTTTACTGATCAAGTATTATTTGGAATGGCTCCAAACAAAGTAGAAAGACAAACTCTGTCCCAGATCAGCATTTGCCTAAAAAGGGACATTTTCTCTCTATGTCCATGAAGAAAACAGGATATCCTGAGAAGCTGTGAGATCCCCGCTAAAAGGTCAAACAAGAACATGTATATTGCAACTAATATCTATCCAGATGTTCTTGCAGATTTTGAAAGTGACATGCATGACTTTATAGTTACGTGAAAGATTTGAACACAAAGTAATTTATGAAAGTCAATGACTATCTTAAAACCTATTGATAATACGGGTTAGTACAGCTACAAATTTATCATACGGTTTATAATTTGGTTCAATGATAATTTACAATTTCGTTCTATAATACTTACTTGATCTGTGAATTAAATTGGTAAACCTAACCAATACCCGTATTGAGTCATTTCGTTTTTGATAACAGAACGGTTTGATTTAAATTTGTCAAATGAACGATAATCAAGTATTTGTCCTTGCAGATGAGAATAGTGATGGTAAGGTAGGGGGGAGTGAATCGAAGAGTGTATCTCACATCCGGGCGACTAGCAGGCAATTAACAAGAGCAGTTATTATGAGTAGCCAAGCGTGTTTCCATCGCAACGTTTGCGAACATTGATTATTCAGTCGCCAACTCTTTAATGGTGCACAGAAGATGGCGTTAATTGTCTTCACGATTTCTGGGGTTCTCTCTTTCTTTCTCTCTAGCGCTTCCTTATTTCATTTCAATTCTCATTTGTCTTCTTTCTTTTATCTATTTATCGTTGTTTTTCTATCTTTAAATACTTAATTTAATCTGACGTTATTTCATATCTATCGATCTATCTACCTATCTATCCTTTTTTACTGACATTGTTACCGTTTGTCTATTAAAATATTTATAATTTTTAGAATCTATCTATCTATCTATCTATCTATCTATCTATCAGTAATATTTTCCTTTATTTATGTATCTCTGCTTCATCTCTTTCTCTAGTCTATGTTGTAAAGGCATCGATATATTCCTACTTATGAAGGATAATGTTTATGAACACATAACTACATAGCATTTTCTACCTTTGCTTATTCGAGTATAGTTAAATAGATACGAACGGATGATTGATGGCGGAACATCCTATTGTGATATATAATCGGCCATACTTGGATAACAATACGGGTTTGAAATGATCGTCTCATCTTCGAAGATTTAAATGGTTTTTGTTGTTTTTAAAGCTTTATTTTTTTACTTATCTAAAACGTCCCTTTTTATATACATAAAATATACAATTCATGGATTTTTTTTATTCGTATTTGTTACTTTGATAAAATGGATCATTTTAGCGGGCAGCGCATTTTTTTGAGGTTGGGAGGAAACGATTTAAGATTGTTATTCGAAGAAAGACAATCTCTTGTTGACCGAGTGAAGGGAGTGGCATCAAGTTATAAAAAATCGAATAAGAAGAAACATTGACGATGTAATCTTACTCTTCAATGACGTCATGAGCGTGGGTGACTAGAAGAGAAACAAGGGGAATGTAAATGATCCACGGGTAATCCCTTATTCGAGAGAAAAATAACTCATTTGAATCTTTATCGTAAACCAACAAACATATTTGAACAAATAAGACGTTTTCTCATACTGGCGGCAAAAAACCTGTCCAATCGATGAGATTTTAAATTACACAAACTGACCACAAATGCATCAGTCACCTTTTTCTATTGCAGTGATAGACACAGCCATATTTCTGACGACTTATAAGTAACCCAACTAACAAAGTAAGCGCCAAATTTAACTTGATACTAACAGTCTAAATCAAACACTCTTTAAAATTAAAAAAAAAGAAAAGATAAACAGATAAAAATACAAATAAAAAACATTTTTTTGAAATTTTCCAAAATTAAAATGCCCACATAATATATGGTGGCTATATTTGCAGTCTTCTTCTTTTGCTTTTTTTTTGTTGTAATAACAGAAAAATGAAAAGAAAAAGAGACATTTTGTGAATTAGAAGAAGCCTATCAGAAATGAATGTAACCTTGGCATATATTTTAACAATATTCTATGAACTGAGCAATAGTAAAACGATAAAAGTTCATACAAAAATATTTAAACAGGAAAAGAAGTCTTTTTAGTTTCTGAATGTATCTTTGTCCTCAATTTCTGGTTATTCTGTTTGTAAATATGTAGATTCCATTTTCACGAGTTACTCTTAAAACATCAAAATATTGCTGGCTATGTGGAAAACCAGGTCAAAAAGTATTTTTGTACTCTATACGAAAGTTCTTATCTCACTCAAGTTTATCAGAAATGGGATGTTTCTCACCTTATAAGGCTGAGTGCTAAGCAAGGCGGTATTAAGTACAATTTTTTGAGTTGTTGGTATGACTCGACCTGGGATTGAACCCTGGTCTCCCGGACCATTACTCATTAGACCAATAAACATACTGATTTATTTAGATATATCTAAGAGTTATGATCCAAGTTAAAGAAGAAGAATAGAATATTTTCAGAAATCATAGGTGTTCCAACTGATGATCATTCTAGTCCAGGCACTTCTAATATCGCGAACAGAAAGAATTGCAAACATCAACGAGTTATTGCCGGTGTTCTAATTGAGGATAATACTGTTTAAGGCATTACTGATAACACGAGAAAAAGAAATTGCAAACTTCACAAATCTTTTCAGTTTGAATTTGTGTGCATTCCGTTTCAATTGCTTCTCTCAACTCATTGATTTCTACTGGCTTTGTGTTATGAAGTTGAATGGCTCAATTGCAACTACTGTACACCTCAGAACCCGCAGAGTTAAGCTTAAAGACCTCGTAAATTTACCAGGAGTTACAAGGTAATGTACTTTTGGATGTATTGGACCGTTCCTTTTTGAAAATAAGAAAGTGTGTATACATTTTAGGGGTTTATAATATAATTATAATTTTATGAGTATATACATTAAAAAAATTTGTTGGTACAATGGTCTGGTTTCCTTGTTTGATGGCGCAGATTATTTAATGTCTAAGCCATCCCTCGAGAACGTTTGTGGTACTATTTAACCCATAGCTGGGACGATAAAAGGGTTTATACTTTTCATGAGAGTGAGTGAGCGTAATAGCGCGACTGGAGTACGAGCTCGTTTACCACGATTGCGCAGTCGATCGCTTTAACCATTACCCCACGAGGACACTCCATTCGTCCACTCAAAGAAAAAAAGTAAATATTTCTAAATGAATAGGTCTACAAGTAGATTTATTTGTAAGTTATTTATTTTTCTTCTTCACGTGTTTCTATTGTTTCCACTTTCATCAGGAAGATTATAGTTATATACATATAATCAAATATCATATAATTACGATCATATTTAATAAATATTAAATATTATAATTATATAATTTTGGATCTCATGAATTATTACTGGTATAATATAAAACAGAGTAATATATTCAATTATTTTTCATTCCAAAAATGACTCAGACCTCTGAAAAGGAAAATTCAGCTAAGTTATTTGAATTTTTTTATCTAACTTGAAAATGTGATCACCCTGTCAGTGGTTCTTAAAATACTCTGACTGTATCCATTGCAGTGAGATAAGACCTTATCCGAATTTGCTTTTTTAAATTAAAAGTTCAAGTGTAATACAACGGTCTTATTTATTATCTTCACATTTTCAATAATAGATGGATTGATTGACTTTAATGACATGTCAACCCGTTTAGGGTTATCTTATGCCTAGAAGTTAAGGAATCGCCTTTCGTGTACGTTCATTTTAAACATCTTTTGTGTAGTTCTTTCTTGGGGGGGAATTTTGCACACGGTTTTATCGAATACGAATTATTTTAAAACATATTTTAACTCATAGATGGGACCCGAACAGATCTATTTGACTCAAAGGTGGGACACTCCGGGTCAGAGTAATTGCAATGAAGGAATAGTCCATACTCTCCACATTTTCAGAACTTGAGCCTCACCATCAGATGTAGTTTAGTGTCATTCTAGAATACTTTTTTTTGGCAGGGAGGTTTTCACTCTTCTGTAGGGAATGCATTCAGCTTATTTTAAACCTTGCCGACAATGTGAGAAGAAGGCTAGAAAGAAGTTTGATTTGTTTGATCATGCTTTATGGAATATTAACTCTTGTGGATTATTTAATGCCGGATCCTGGTTACACACACACACACACACACACACACACACACACACACACACACACACACACACACACACACACACACACACATATATATATATATATATATGCAGATGCTTTGTTGAGGAAGTTTGAATATAAAAATTGCTCAAATTTTTGAAAAGAGGATTTTTGTTACGGAGACCTAAATCATCCGATGTCGGCTTTGAATTGGCTTTATTAAAAAAAATTACGTCAATAAGGCTTGTCGTTTTAGTGTTGAGATGACTCGGAAAAACCTAGAAATAGAAGGGCTAATTTATTTGTGAGTAGGAATTCTTATCACGAATCGAATATCGGAAGAATCAGCGAAAAAAGCAACGAGCATGCGAGTTATTTAGATCTAATTAACAACGTAGTATTTTATTCAGTATATCAAACAATCGATGGGCAAAGTTAATGAAAGTCAACAAAAGGTCCTCAGAGTTTTGAAGATTTTTAGATTTTAAAGTCTTTCAGAGATGAGATGACTTTTCATATGAACGGTCAGGGTGTATTTCATAAATAAAGTCTATGAATGTCCACCCAGAAGCAATGGGGGTGTCCTCGTGGTGTAATGGTTAAAGCGATGGACTGCGGAATTGTAGTAAGCGAGTTCGTACTCCAGTCGCGCTATTACGTTCACTTTTAGGAAAGGTATGACCACCCTTATCCTCCCCGCTATGGGTTAAATAGTACCACTACTGTTCTTCTAGGAGAATAGCTTTGGCATTAAATAACCTACAAAGGTTGATATGCCATTAAACAAAGAGACCAAACCAGAAGAAATATTTAATTTTTACTTATTGGATTTTATACTTGGTTAAACAAATAAAATGTTCCTATGTTCTTTTTTGCATATATTTACTCGCAATGCTCACAGCATGTATTTAATGAGACTTTTGAATCAGCTATCGGATCAACGAAACACGTTTAAAGATTAATTTGCGATTTTTTTCTCTCGAGATTTGATGACTCAGGTTTTGATTGCTTTCAGGATATTTTGATCGATTTTTTTTCTTTTTTCGAAATGCTACAATTATTAAAGTCTTAATATCAAAAGAACTTTTCGTTTAAAATGTATTTAAAAATAGTTTGGGTTTGATAAGTGTTTTAAACTTGAACATTTTCCTGGTTTATCTAATCGTGAATAAATAAAACCGCACTCAGTGATTTCGTGGATACTGAAGTCCTACTTCAGAAAAAAATAACAAGTAAATAAGAAAAACTAAGAAAAAAAAAAAAAGAAAAAATAAACAGGAAAAAACTATAAAAATAGAAAACAGAAAAAAAAAGGAAACATTAAACATGAAAAAAAGAAAGAAAGAAAAATAAAACAAAAAATAAACAAAAAACCCACAGAAAAGAGAAAAAACAACAGAAAACAGAAGAAAAAACAGAAAACTATATCGAAAAAGCAAAAAAAAAACCCATAGAAAACAAAAACAATCAAGAAAGCAGAAAAAAACCCGACAAAAACGTAAAAAGAACAAAAACAAAAAAAGGAACAAAAAATCAAGAAAACAGAAGGAAAAATAGATAAAAAGAAAGAAATTAAAACAGAAAAACAAAAGGCAGAAAGATAAAACCCAGAAAAACATCAAAAATCGTTGTCTGCTTAAAACGATGACAGCTAAAAAATCAGATTGACATGTTTCGCAAAAAGTCTAGAGTTATCAGAATTCAAATGAACGTATCTGTATTAAAGAAGAATTCCACTGCAGTCAATTTGTTTCTGGATTTTTCCAATATCTCCCTTTTCAGTAGCTACTACACCGAGGTGTAGGGGAGAGTGTTCGCTAATGATCAGGGAGACCTGGGTTCAATTCCAGGTCGCGTCATACCAAAGACTTTAAAAATGGTACTTCATACCTCCTTGCTTAACATTCAGCAATATAAGGTATGTATCGAGGGTAAAGTGGAGCAATCCAGGGAAAAGAGTGAAAACGAAAAGATAGACAAATACGTAGATCTTGCCTGAGAACTAAAAAAAACTGTGGAGCATGATGGTGATGGTGATACCAATTGCAATTAGTGCCCTCGGAACGGTCGCAAAACGCTTAGCAAGGAGACTGAAAGAACTGGAAGTCAGACGACGCCGAGATCACCCAAATCACAGCATTGCTATGAAAGGTCAGATTACTAAAAGAATCCTGGATACTTGAGGAGACTTGCTGTCACTCAGGTTACAGTGAAATTCCATCAGCTGGTGCTGGTGTGAAAAACTCATATGGAATAATAATAATAATAATAATAATAATAATAATAATAATAATAATAATTATTATTATTATTTATTCATTTGGGAGTTTTTCACACCAGCGTTAGCTGATGGTTTTACATGGGAGTCTGAGTGAAAGCAAGTATCAAAATCAAAAAAAAAAAATCTCAAAGGACTCATCTTAGTATTCTGACCGATCTCAGCAAGACTGCAGTTTGCACGGTCTCCATTCGTTCTCTTATTTCCTAGTTCTCTAGTCCCTGATCCAAACCCTTGGTGATTGTACAGAGTGCACGACTAACAATTGGTATCACTGTCACTTTCATGTTCCATAATTTTTTCAGTTCTCTAGGAAGGTCTATGTTTTAATCACTTTTTTCACTTTCCTTCAGTTTTACCCCGAGGTCAGCCGGAACAGCAAAGTCCACAATTCAGCAGGTTCTCTTTTTTTTTTGTTGACTATCACTAGATCTGGTCGTCTGGTCGTCTGGCAGAGATGAGGTGATCCGTTTGAATCTCAAAATTCCAAAGAATTTTGTGCATTTCATTTTCTAGGATTGATTCTGGATTGTGCCTGTATCATTTGTTCGTATGGTCAAATCTAAACTTCTGGTACTATTCGTAGAGTCAAATTATTATTATTATTATTATCATTATTATTATTATTTGTAAACACAATTACTGCAGCTAGTAATACAAATAACACAGCAACATCAATTTTCTTAATGGATAGTATTTGTCATTCCTAAATTGTTTGTGTTGTAAAAGTACGGAACAAAGGTATCATTTTCTTCAAGCTTTGCTTTTGTTGGTTGTTTGGTTGTTTGGGTTTAATGGCATATCAACCTTTGTAGTTTATTTAACGCCAAATCCATTTTTATGTAAATAATCAGTTCTGTTTAAAACAATTCAGTTTAGCATGAGTACACAGTTTAATTGTCAAAAACATTTCTATTTCAAAGTATTCAGTTTATTCAAACAGTTATATATAACAATTCAGTTTAGTGTAAGTATAGTTTCAATGTCAAAAACAGTTCCATTTCAAACAATTTATTTTAGTATAAGCACACAGTTTTAATGTAAGTACACAGTCTAATTGTCAAAAACATTTCTATTTCAAGCTATTCTGTTTAGTTCTAATTCAAACAATTCAGTTTATAATAAGTCTGCAGTTTAATTCTATTTAACCCATAGATAGAGCCTTATCAGTTGCTACCACTCCGGGTCAGAGTGGACTCGAGAGCAATAGCAATTAAGGAGTGCTCCGCATTCTCCAAAACTCCAGCATCACTATAACCTCACCATCAGATTGTTTAGCGTCATATCCAGCACATTCATTGAAGGGTGTCTTACCATTTTTATATAAATAATCAGTTCTGTTTAAAACAATTCAGTTTAGCATGAGTACACAGTTTAATCGTTAAAAACATTTCTATTTCAAACTATTCAGTTTATTCAAACAGTTATATATAACCATTCAGTTTAGTGTAAGTATAGTTTCAATGTCAAAAACAGTTCAATTTCAAACAATTCAGTTTAGCATAAGCACGCAGTTTAAATGTAAGTACAGTTTAATTGTGAAAAACAATTCTATTTCAAGCTATTCAGTTTAGTCAGGCAGTTCTAATTCAGCAAATTCAGTTTAGTATAAGTACAGATTTTTTTTAAACACAGTTAAATATCAAAACAGTTCTATGTTAAACAATTCAGTTTTGTGTAAATACAGTTTCAAAGTAAAAAATCAGTTCTATTTCAAATAATTCAGTTTAGCATAAGCACGCAGTTTAAATGTAAGTAGGGTTTAATTGTTAAAAGCATTTCCATTTCAAGCTATTCAGTTTAATCAAACACTTCAGTTTAGCATAAGTATGCCGTTAGTTCTATTTAACCCATAGATAGTGCCTTATCAGGTGCTACAACGCCGGACCAGAGTGGACCGGGGAGCAGTGGCAATGAAGGGGTGCTCCGTATTCCCTAAAGCTCCAACATTACTGGAACCTCACCATCAGATTGTTTAGTGTCATATCCAATAAGACACTCATTGGGGGGGGGGTTACAGAGGTACAGTCGGTGTATTCTACAGACCCAGCCGGCTGGGAAAATTTTGCTTTTGTGCCCTTGATAATGAAATGTAATCGAGAAGAATAGTCGATAGTATAACAGTACAAAAACAAATGATTATTGATAAAAAATGCTACGAAAAATGAAATCGAACATTGAACATGTAGTTATAATTTCAATCA